>OX439041.1:65216352-65816352 GCA_949317995.1 Acholoe squamosa | reverse complement strand
GTAACAGGGCTTGTGGAGAGAGACATGCTATTACAAATCAGTGTAATAATTGTTGATTCACACATGAAATGAAAGTAAGTCAGCTCAAAATGTATTCCCTTTGAGATGGAATAAGAGGGTCAGTGTTTGCATGCTATTGAGTTAGTCGGATAGAGGTTTGAAAGGCTTACCCAACAACAAACTATTTCAAAACGGCCTTACATAACTCACCCTGTGATGCAAATGAGGGCCAAATATCTGGAAGTGATAAGGACCTATAATAGTGCACTATCCAATTAGGCTCTGTTGTTAGCGCCCTCAAAATAGCAGACACTATTTTACCCACCATCAGTTATTTTGCACATGGGCCTAGTATAGGGTCTATTAGTGTGCTCCTACTTACAGAGCCAAAATGGATTGTGGGATGAAAAAGTGGTTACATTGCAACCCAAATCCTTCATGGGTGTGTATCCTCTCACTTTAAACATGGCATGCTCGCTAGATTGGAGCAACTCTAAGACACCATTGCATTCTCTATCAGAGATGACACATAGATTCTTTGGTCTACTTGTACCCCTTTCAGGCTCAGACTAGTACTTAAGGTTCTTAAGGCCACCTCCATGAGTGAAAAATCCCAATGACCTGGTTAATCTGAGATTCTATCGAGAAGAGTGAAATAGGGAGAGGAAGCTGGTAGCTGATAATGATGTTGTGCAAGCCGTTCAATGCTTGTATTACCTTTATGCATTAATCCCATCTCTATTGCCATTTATCCCCTAATGCTATAGTCCCCATCACATTTTATCTCATCTTCCCATCCCTGCTACTACTCCCATCTAGTTGAACTACTACCGTCATCTGCAGCTCCCAACATGCAATTAGTTTGGGGAATGACGCTAAGTCATACTATTGTACTGAAGCCCTTTGCCCTTTTTCTAATTCATTTTTCTTTTCCACTCACAAGAGAGAAAAACAGGAGTAGATGTCAAAGAGATAAACAAATCCCTAATTAGTATATGGCCATTAGGGAGACAGGCAACCTTAGAGAGCACAAAGTCAGAGACTGCATGCAGGCCAAATTCTAGAATGTCAAATGACATTGTTCGCAGTGTGTGCTACAAAAATGTCTGCATCAAAATACCAACAGGATCTGTTTAATCAATTCATGGGAGATTGTTGGACATGGAAACCAATTGATCCAACCAAAGATCAGTAGATAGAATTCTTATATTAGGATCAAAGGTCTAGGAGACCCAGCATTCACACCTGTGGGTGCCTCTTGGTAGTCTTAACTGCTCATCAAGTAATGTGCTTGGTCCTCTTCTATTTGGTTCTCTTCTCTTTGGTCCTCTTCTATTTGTTGAAATTTTATTGATTGTGGGCTGTCATAAGATCTTGTGAAATATCAAAATGCTCTGCATGCCCAACTATACTGGGGCTAGTGGCTGGAGTCTCTGGGCTGTAATACCTAGAACATTTTCGTTAGCAATTCAGTCACAAGATCCATGTTGTGTCAAGCAACTATGCAATATTATTTCTTTTTGCCAATAGCTTTGGCAACAGGCTTTGGCCTTGATGCTATTGTCCTGCTGGGCTGTTTTGAAAGGGATATTATATGTGTGATGTTCATGAGTAAGTTTTTCTATATTAATACCATAAGTATTCTACAAGAGAGGATTTTTCAGATGAAGGTGTAGCTTGGTCCGCTCCGTTAGTTCAAAATAGAAAAACTATATTATGTTGAATATGTATAATTTCTCATCCATATCTGTTCAAGTCTTTATCAGGTGGGAATTAAGATTCAGGTTAGTTCATATCTGAGAAAAAAAAAACAAGAGAGGTGGTACAAAAATTGTGATTCATAAATTTAATCATTAACACTGTAATGGTTCCCCCATCTTGTCACTCTTACAACAATATGTTTTTGGATCTCCCTTACTAATTCCAATGTTTCCCTTTTTCCATCATTTTTTCCTCCTACTTCCTGATATTCCCCTCATTTCTTACAATGTTTCCTCCCTTTGACATAAAGTGAACAGAGGAATTGGCCTGTGGGATATTACAAAATAGTGCTACAATGAAAACCCCATGACTGTTCTAAAATTGTCTGATCTGCGTAAATAAGGAGTTTCTTAATCTGGGTTTTCAGGGCAATAATCCCCAACCAAAAAGAGAGTGTTGTCTTCAATCATATATACATGACACATCATCAGGTTGGAACAGCGGGTTCTTATGAGATAATCGCTATGGTAATCAACACATAGCAATTCCCTGTTGTGCCTGTTTTGCAATGCTAATAGCCAAGAGCTGGTGGCGATGTGTGAGATACATGCCTTGTCGATCTCCCCCTGCATGCAGCAAGCAATAGATCCCCCTCATTTACAGCCTCATTATATGCCTTGACTTCCTGATTCTTTGCACTCTCTCTTCCACTTCCTGCATATCCTACGCTTTGCTTTCCATTGTGTACTCCCAAGATCTTTTCTCATTTCTCATTACAATGCCCTTGCTATGTCCTTTGATAGCCCACCCTCCTTTTGCTATAATTCATCTTGCTTATTGTTAACCTTTCTGTCTCGCTTTTCAACTCTGTGTCTATCCTTCTCTCTCTCTCTCTCTCTCTCTCTCTCTCTCTCTCTCTCTCTCTCTCACCCCATCCTTTTTGTAGAGACACATTTCTATCAGTTCCATCCCTTGTATAAACAACAGGGGTCTCTATAAAGCGGTTGGCCTATACTATATACATGTCCTAAACAGGCAGTCTGACATCTACCTACCTCTACACCAGATGCTCTTAGTACATTCATAAGGCTGGCTTGAACTTGAGGCAGATGCATATTAGAATTCAAATCCTATTGTAACTCATACATGCATCGTCAATCAGGGATCAATTACTCGAAACCCAAGGGTCTGTCTTAATGAAGATCTACCCTATATCTATAATTCAGCTGATTATAAATACAGATCCCATTTGTATTGTCTATTCCCCCCTGTGGCCTGTCAATTTTTTCTCTTGCACTACTTTCATATGTTACATAAACTGCTCCAAAAATCTACAGCGTCTGCTTGCTGTGGTCACAAGCTATGTGTTGCCCAAAATATATTCCTCCAGGTCTGTATATACAGTAGTATCCTACAGAAAAATCAATATTGAAAGATGAGACAAAGGCGTATTCCATGTAGCAACAATAAGTAGGTAGCCAGAACTATGATGATGTCGCATGCCAATCCCACGAGGCTGATCCACTAACAAAAAATGAACATTATGCTCTATTACTTGAAATTAGAGTCAACAATACAACAATAGGACTGATGTACATCATTAGCAGCTAAAACACACAGAGATGGGAAATGCTTGAAAAATATGGCAAGTAAAAAAGTCAACAAAACTATCAAAGTCTACAGCTATGATAAACCCTTCTTTTTCCTCCAGTATTTCTGCACTACCCCCCATCATTCTTCCACACTGGCACCCTGTTCTTGTCTAATGAAGTATGGGAAAGTTATGCATAGACAGCAAGGAAGGCAATGGGGTAGTGTCTCTGTGTTGAGGAGGTTCATTTAGGATGAGGCTTTATCCTTTTGTTATAACACTGCTGGGTGAAGCCAGAGTGCATTATCCTGAATGCTGCATTCTGATTGGCCGTGCATTATCTAGATGGATAATGCACTCCTGGCAAAGGAGGTTAACTTCATCTCAGGTTTAGACTGCACAATTGATATTCATGTGTTGTCAGGTGGCTGATGGGTAATTTTTATGTGTTATAATGGGAATAATGCACTATAAGGACCCTCGATGTCTCAATACAGTCTAGAGCACTCCCACAGTCATGCCCGTGCATTATTCCCTAAATAGTCAAACCTCTCTCCTTCAGTGCCACCTTTACTGTGAGTCTAGAAACTAAGCCCAAAATGCCAAGGTATAGCCTAGCCCTTATACATAACAGCAGGGAAGTCATGTACATTGAACAATGAAGTTTCTGGGGTTAGCATGCAGCTTCTGGGGTTAGCATTCTGTGCAGGTGCAGGGGTAGAGTGTCTGGATGGTGGGGGAGGTTGTGATTTGTAACCAGTACCTGGAATAAGTACAAAACACAATACTATCACTGGCATTCCGTCTACACTCATCCTATGCTTAATTAATAGTGGGTGCAATGCAAATGTTCCCAGTGTTGTGCAATTACTTAAACTCTATTGTTCTACTGCAATTTTTCCATGCTGATAGCTTAATAGATTTGGTAAGATCATGATCGGTCCACCAATGATGTTACACGGGCATAGCGGATCTCATGAACCTTTCTGTTAATTTCATTTTTTTCACATTATCATTCACTGATGCTTCCTCTATTCCCTTTTACAACTGTTAGAAAAAGACTGCTGTTGCATATTTTGCCACTAATGTTTCAAGTTTGACTGATAGGAATATATATGACACACATGTAATTTGGGATTGGCCTTAATCCATATGATGAATAAGTATCATTTTATACACAGAACATAATCTACATGATTAAATGAATTTATCTAACGATTTGGGCCTGGACAGTACTTTTTTGCTCATAACCCCAGTTCCTTATCCAGCCATAACGCACTCTCAGACCTTTTCTTCGTCTTCAAGAAGCTGCTGGTTTCAATCTGAACATGTTAATAAATTGGAGAAGTATAAAATGTCAACTCCTCCATACGTTTCCAGTTAAAACCATTTAGGGTTCAACAGGGAATCGATCCCCGGCTGCTGGGGCAGGAGGCGAGCTCTCTGTCCATTATACCAAGTCGACTGGTGATAGAAGCCAATCTACATCAAGGATTTGAAAAGGTTTTCCCACATACCTGAAGTTTACATACCTCGTTAGCCTAGAATCCATGGAGCCTGGTAGAGTTATTAACAGGGAATCATTGTTAGATATCCTATATGAACATGGCATGCCTAATTTCTCCATTTTCTTTGAAATGAATAAGAATCCATTGATTTTCCATACCGCTACGGGTCGGCACCCGCCATTGCGGCTTGCTGACCCGAAAGTAGGTCAGGTACATCTGGGCACCTACCCGCTTCGTCAACAAGACGAAATGGCCGTGTACCGGGCCGTGTGCGTTGGATCAGTATGGAAAATCAATGGATTCTTATTTATTTCGAAGAAAATGGAGACAAAATGTATGCGAACACCAACTAGAGATCGTATATGTGGCGGTGTTAGAAGTACAGAACTTGACATCATTGGATTCTACCCGAAAAAATGTGTGTAAAGGTGGGGGTATGTCGGGCAGAGTGACAACATGGCCACAACGTCTTGGCAAAGCAAGCGGATCGCATGCACTTACAAAATGTCTTCTCCTGGATTAATCCTGTGGTTATAAGGTAAGAAATTGATACAAAATGGAGAAATATGTTAGATAAATGCCTTAATCAAGTTATGATAGAGCACTTGTGAGTATATGGTTCAATATTCCACTCCTGCTGCGCGGTCGTGGAATATTGAACCATATACCCACGTGTGCTCTATCATAACGTTGATTAAACGCTAAATAAAGTAACATGCTATGAAATAATTGTTACTCTATTAAGAAATTCTTCATCTAGATTTAAATTACCAATATTGAGTGTCATAGAGTAACTACTTGGAGAGTGGCAGGGCCTTTGGTGGGCGACAATTAGTGGATGCAGAGGTGTATAGCCTAACCCATCATCCAGGCACCAGGCAGCTGAACCTGGTGTTAGAGGTTATTAACTTCTTAAGGCCTGCATTGTGCTTTGGGTGTGCACATTATCTAGCAACTGTGATGGGGGGGTGTTGTGCTGGGGGGGGGGAAAAAGGAAGAACTGTGTTTTATGAAAAGATTCACCACCGTACAGTTGATAAATAATGAGCCCTCCCCAAGACGTTTACATGGTGCTCCCTTGCAGTGTTGACAAACAGGCACAGAATTGTATTAATGTCTCATGATGGCTTAGGAACAGAACAGAAAATACACGGCCCTTGATGGGCTCAAGGCCAAGGACATCCATTATGGATTGGGGTATAAGCATCTTATCCCTCCATATAATCATCTGATATATCATCATAAGCCAGGTATGGATGTCACAACACCTAGGCTTAGAAATACCTGGACCTCATCTGTATAGACATGGAGAGTTCTGAGATAATTACATTCAACAGTAGAAAATATGTCTTAAAAACTGATGATAAGTAATAAGCTAAGACTATCTCAACTATAATGATGATATTAAATGTTGCCCCGATGTGACCCTACCAACACAATATGGGGCCTTATTTGTATTTGTAGGTTTAATTTTCTAATAGCAATTTTAGATATTCTTATGAACATAATTTTCTGTTAGAACATGGATAGAGACAATTGATAATTCTGTATGCCATCTAATGAGTGGCATTTCAAATGTGTGATATGATTTAGATGCAGAGACAGTTTTAGGCATTTTTACCACCTCCATCAACACAATACTTCAGCTTTGACATTGACTATGAATGGTATATTAAAGTTTATATCCATACTGAAATGTGTGGATGTGAAGCCTATAGCAAATGGCCATCGTCTTCAGGATGTATGAAAGATTCAACCTACATTTCCATCAAAAGGGCTAAATCACAACTCCCTTAGCTTTTCCTCTTCTTATCAGCCACTGATCCATTCCACCTGCTCACATTTTAAATCTACCTTTACCCTTTGAGTATTAGAGACATTTACTGCATTGAGGGGTAACTGAGATGGGCTGTGCCACTTTCTGTCCAGTCAGCAGTTTCCTCTATTGACCTTGCTTGTTTTTTAAGTCATATAGAATGTATTTTATCAGGAATAATCATGGTAGAAATGCACATCAATCAGGTAGCATTAGGCCTGAGTCTCTATTGAGCTATCAGAGACATCTAAGAGTAAATCTAATAATTTACTCAAGCTAGAAGTTGAAGTTTAATGTAGAACAAGGAATATGTCCATGCAGCCATTTTCAAATAATTACATGTGTTGCAAAGGAAACTGTCAGCAACAGTTGAGAGGTCTACCTTGCAAATAACCAGAAACAGCCTGGCCTTAATTGACTGACAAAGTTGACTTCAATGGTCCAAATACCCATGGCCTAATGTTACTAACTACTTACATAACTTAATTATGGATGGGGGCTTGTGTTGCTACCATATCGAGAAATCTCTAAAATGTTGGCCAAATAGACATAGAAAGGCTATTTTTCTTTTCTAAAGGAAGTCAAGTAACAAAATGCTTTTTGATCTGCACTGTATTTAATACCATAGTTCCTGTTCAGTGTAGGTCACCAAGACAGGTCTTCCGGGTTGTGTGCCCAACATCATTGTGCCCTCTTTAACACAGCAGACATAACCCAACGTATTTAACAAAAGAACAATTTTTTTGTGACTGTGTTGATTGTCATAACATCTTGTCAATTGACCCATTGAACATGTATAGCATGTTTCATTTTGCACTTGTATTCGGCCACCGCTTTCAGATTCTAGTTGGAAATAAGTCTTAAATAGATGATCACCAGCTCTCTTGTACAAATCACATAAGACCATTGTACAAATAGACCTGCAAAATGTACAACAGCACTACATATTCTATAGTTGTAGATAGTTTTTGGCCCTATCCAAGAATCTGTGGGATTTGTTGTTGTGCACTTGAAAAATATATGATCATAATTGTAAAAATCTTACGATTGTGACTGAACAATGTCTAAATAAGGGCAAAATCATTCTGAAATAGAGCCCAGTAGCTGCACGTACCACCCACCACTCCCTCCAGTATCCCTCCCCCACCAAGTATCCCACCCCTGGCAAGTATAGCACCTGGCTACACTGGTATCATTCTACTGGTCACGTGATCACACAGTCCTAGGGCATCTCCTGGGGTTCCTGATGCTAAAAGGTTCCACTGCTACTGAAGCACACAGCAATGCAATGTATTGACATCGATTCACCCAAGGGATGCAGTATCTCCAGAGGGTGAAGCCCAATGGTGCATCCATGTAAATTTATTTTGCTGTTTGTATTTTTGTATTTACTTTTCATGGGAGAGGGATTGTGCTAAAATAACTTTAGTCCTTATGTTATAACGTAATAAAGCTTGTGGCATGAGACATGCTTTTAATATAGATTTTCTATAATTCTTAATCCGCACATGAAAATAATGATAGTCAATCAGCCGAAATGTATCCCCTTTGAGATGCACCTTGCAACTTCTGAAAAAGACTCCATCTTGATACACTTATCTCATTTCTAGCAGGCCCTGTCCAGTTTCCATTTATCATCTGATTGCTTTTTGTTTAGGCACTGGAGTATTGGACAATGTCCCTGCATACCTAATGAGTCTGAGGTATCCATAAATGAGTGGATCAGGGGTTGGCTAGCAGACCTCACACAATGGTCACTGTTCCCAATCGGGATATGCAGTAAGGATCAAAGGTCTAGCAGACTACTAAATTTTGATGGTTCCTAGCATTTACACCTGTGGGTGCCTCTTGGTAGTCTTAACTGCTCATCAAGTAATGTGTTTGGTCCCCTTCTATTTGGCGTCTGCTCATTGATTATCTCTTCCATCTTGGGGACTGCTCTGGGTTCATGGTTATTTTGCAAAGAAATCATAAACCTACACCATTTATGTCATACGTGTAGTCATGAGACCGAGAGACATTGGTGCAGATGTTTAAATTGTAATAATTGTGGGCTGTCATAATATCTTGTGAAATATCCCCCTGCTCTGCATGCCCCACTAGGGCTGGATACTGCAGTCTCTGGCCTATACTACCTAGACCATTTTTGTTAGGAATTCAGGCACGAGATCCATATTGTGTCATGCAACTATACTATAGCATTCTCATTTGTCCATAGCTTGGGCAACAAGAATTGGCCTTGAAGCTACTGTCCTGCTGTGCTGTTGTGAAAGGGATATTATATGTCTGATATACATGTATAACTTAGATATACATGTATAACTTATTCTATATTAATTTTGCAAGTATGAAATGAGTATTCTACAAGAGGCGATTTCTCTGATAAAGGTGTACTAGCTTGGTATGGTTAGTTCAAAAAAGAAAAACAATATGGTGAATATTTATAATTTCTCATCCAGATCTGTTCAAGTCTTTATGAAGTGGGAAATCAGGTTCAGGTTAGTCAATGTTTGAGAAAAAAAGGGCTGGTACAGTCAATGAGATATTCAGTTATGTATAACTGTACAGTGATTCCCCTATCTTATCACTCCTTCAACATTATTCTTTTATGGTTTCTCCTCTTCTAGATTCCATGTTTAGACCCTTTCCTCTCCTATTTGTTTCTTCCGTCTGTCCTGACATTCCCCTTATTTCTTTAAATATTGGCTCACTTTGACTCTAAAGTGAACAGAGTAATTAGCATTAGGGGATATAAGAAAATAATACCACAATGAAAGATCCCATGACTGTTTTAAACTTGTCTGATCTGCATAAATAAGGGGTTTCTTGTGCTTAACTTTCAATGCAATAATCCATGCCAAACAGAGAGTTATGTCCTCAATCATATATGCATGAAACATCAACAGGTTGGAACCCTGGCTGACGACATGGCAGATATCCAAAGCGGTACTTATGAGATAATCCCTATGGTGATCAACATATAGCGATTCCCTGTTGTGCCTGCTTTGCAATGCTAATAGCCCAGAGGTGGTGGAAATGGGTGGGATACATGCCTTGTCAGCCTCTCCCTGCATGCAACAAGCTATAGATCCTCTATCATTTGCTGCCTCATTATAAGCCTTGTCTTCCTAATTCTTCACACTCTCTCTTCCACTGCCTGCATATCCTATGCTTTGCTTTCCATTGTGTACTCATCTCCCAACATTTTCCCCCACCTTCTCATTACATACCCCTTGCTACATCCTTTGATAGCCCATCCTCCTCTTACATTGATTTATCCAGCTCATCGTTAATCTTTCTGTCTCACTGTCCAACTCTGCCTCTCTGCACCTGTGTCCATCTGTCTCCCCCCATTTTAAATGGACCACTCTGGGTCTCCTCCAACACCCTAAACCATTGGTAAAATTGCACTAGCACAGACTGCCTACCCATTTAAGACTATCAAAGTCTACAGCTATGATAACAGCTCCCCTTTCCTCCAGGATCTCTTCACTACACCCATTATTCTCCCACACTAGCACCCTGTTCTTGTCTAATGAAGTATGGGAAAGTCATGCATCGACAGCAAGGAAGGCAATGGGGTAGTTTCTCCGTGTTGAGGAGGTTCATTTAGGACGAGGCTTTATCCCTTTGATAGTCACACCTCTCTCCTTCAGTGCCACTTTTACTGTGAGGCCAGAAACTAAGCCCAAAATGACAAGGCATATGGCTAGCCCTTATACATGACAGCAGCGAACAATGAGGCTTTTGGAGTTAGCATGCAACCTTTATTCTGTGCAGGTGCAGCCCCTGGGTAGAGTATCTGAATGGGGAGGGAGATAGTAATTTATAACCAGTACATTGTCTAGGATAGGAAAAAGAAGAAAAAACAAAAACACACAATACTATGTCTGGTATTCCCTCTGGTATATACACTCATCCTATCCTACACGTGATTAAAAGTGGGTGAAATGCAATCTTTTTTAAGTGTTGCTTAATTGCTTAGACTCTAATGAGTCTATTGTAATTTCTCCATGCTGAGAGCTTTATTTACGATTTTCAGGTTCATGACCGGTCCACCAATGATGTCATTCACTGATGCTTCCAATATTCCCTTTTACAACAGTGAGAAAAAGATCACTGTTGCATATTGAGCCACTATTGTTTCTAGATTGACTTCTATAAATGTATGCGTCACACATATATTTGGGGATGGATCTTAATCCATATATTATTATGTATCATTTTATACACAATGCATAGTCTACATGATTATAATGTTGTTAAGTAACATGCTATAATAAGACATGGACTTCTTCTAGGTGTATAATAAATAGGGAGTAGCTTGCCCTGTATGCGGAACAGGATAAGCTACTGTAGAGTCCTTAGATTTGTACTAACAGCAACTCCCCCTGTAAACCTGAATAATAAGTAATCCACTGTAACACTGGTCCGCTAGGCTGACAGTGTAGTTAGAACTACTTGGGCAGTAGCAGGGCCTTTAGTGGGCAATAATTAGTGCAAGCAAAGTTGCATAGCCCAACCACAGCCCAACTCATCATCCAGGCACCAGGCAGATGATGCCTGGTGTTAGAGGTTTATAACTCCATAAGGCCTACGTTTTGCATTGGACTTTAAGATTAGTGAATGCAGACCAAGAGAGTGATCATTAAATAAGGGGGGGGGGTCTGTTGGGAGCAAAAAATCTACCGGGATAAGTCGGCGTGGCCCAATGCCGGGCTGAAAATTCGGTAGTCCCCCTGTAATCAGAGGTTGACATGTTGCCCCTTTTGCAGTGCTGGCAAGTAGGTTTGTACTAATGCACCATTACGACTAAAGGAGATATTAAAGAATTTAAGGCCAAGAACATGCATCCATTATGGCTCGGTATAAGCAACTTGTCCCTCCATGTAATCACCTGATGCATCATGGTGTCACGGTACTAATACAGCCAAGGTGGTTCTGATTTTTTTTCCTATCTTTCACCATCCTTCACCCTACTAACGATCAGATTGTAGAGAATGCTGTTTCCTCAATTATCCTGTATCATGCTCTGAACAGCAATTTTCCTCTCCTGTCAACAGATCTAAACTATCTCTGTCTACACCTTGAAATGATCGTTTTCAAGGTTATTCAGTCATTTAAACTTTAACTGCCTTTCCATTCATCCCCGAAATTCTTTCTTTAAAATGATTTCCTTCCATCTTTCAGTTTTTTCACCTCTTCTCTGGGTAGTCTCTGCATTTCATATTCTAGTCCTATAGGGCATGGGAATTAACGGACTGTGGTTAAACACATTTTCTCAGGGGCATGTTGTATTTGTTTGCTTGTCCTAATAGTGCTGAGGTCCAACCATAGAGTTCTAGTGAGTCTGCTCAGCCCATAAGGTTCAGCATGATGCAAAAATGTACTATTGGAATATAACAAGGGCTTTATTTGTGAATTTCTTGAAATACCAAAGGGTATTTATATGTACATACACATAATGCATACCTTAATTTAAAGGGTTATTGTGCTATATTCAGGCCTCATGTATACCCATCCACATGCTGCTGTTTCTAAATATTGCTGTGAAATGCTATTCATTCTGGCCATGGAGTGTAGCTATTTCTCCCTCTGTCCATGCCCATAGTCCAATTTGCAACCAGTAATAACACACATGCCTCATGCTGTGGTCACCATAGTAACCTGATAATCCCTAGCACCATGTCCAATCTATCCTTTATCTTATAAATATCTCTATAACTGTATTATTTTGAACGAATTGAGAAAATCGCTGAAATACAACTATAAAGAAAACGTTGAAATGTTGAACAAGTCATGTGAGAAGGCTTGGTAACAGAAAAGACATTTAACTTGTTGAAGTGATTACTTTTAGATTCTGCATTGTTATCGTTGTTACCAGTAATCCCCAGGGTTCAAGTAGATCCTTTATGAATTTAGCAGAAAATTAATGCTTGGCTGGCGACCTGCCTCTATGTTGGGGATATCATAGAGGCAGGCCATGTCTAAGAGGTTACCAGTCAATCATCCCCCATTTTAACCCTTACTCACAAGAGGGCACCCTAACACCCCAATGGTCAACCTGTCTCTCCTATACAGATGTTTGGAAATAGCCTGCGATTGGAGAATAGAAATATTCCCATCTAGTGGAGTTCAAGAGTACTTCTCCCCATGATCTGGCAAGAATGTCATCAGACATGGCCAGCGGGTATCATGCCCTCAAATACCTGCGGGGACCAGCGTACAGAAATGCCAGATTCTAAGACACATTGTTGCAACTATAAGTAAAACATGAGATAACATGCCCCCCTTCCAACTGCAGTAGACTATTTTGTAGACTATAGTGATTGGGTTCATCAATGATCATTATGAGCAGCTGTCTTCTTACCTCCCATATCCCTCTAATATCCACTTGTCTATAGAAAAAGAAAGATAATTGTTGGGTCTATATTTTATGCAAGCTTTTCCCAGGAGATCCCAGGACTATACTCCAATTGTCTGACCTGCTTGAAAAGGTTCTTTTTCATCTAGTCAGAGATTGGTGTTATCTATTGTGCAACTGGTTGGATCCCAGGCTAAAACATGGCAGCTATCCAAAGCAGGTTCTTCTGAGATAATCCCTATGGTAATCAACACATAGTGATTCCCCTGTTGTGCCTTCTTTGCATTGCTAATGATCCAGAGGTGGTGGTAATTGTGTGGGATACAAGCCCTGTCAGCCTCTCCCAGGACCCAGCAAGTAATGAATCCCCCTCCTCGGCTGGCTCATTTTGTATTGTGCCTCGGCTAATTCTTCGCATTCTCCCTCCCACTGCCAGCCCATCCTTTAACTAATTCTGTAAACAGCTCTCACTCTCCCTTCCACTGCCTTCCCATGAATACTTTACTCTCCATTCTGTGCTCTTCTCTCCACATTTCTTCTGATTTCCCCATTGTTTACTCCTAGCTAGTGCGATTGCCCATTCTTCTTTTACTGTCTGACTTTCTATCTGCAGTGTCTATCTGCATCTGGTCACAAATCATAGAAAGTGTGCATATGGGGCCTTACATGTCATTCACCCAGACATGTGCCTAGCAAAAGAATTCTTATAAGTATGCTTCTTTTACAATAGCAACATCTGCCATAAATGATAATGTGATTTCCTTAATCTACACGTCAAAATAGTCTGGACCTGAGATTTTCATGGAGGTATGAAGATTGTTTCTGTAGGAAATTAAGCCCTCAACATGGCTTGTAACTCAAATGTCATTCTCCCAGACACAATTTCGCCCAGACAATTTTGGTCATTTTGGGCACATTTTACCCCCTGGAGACCAAAATATGCATATGGGACCATCAAAACCCATATGTAACATGAAGATCTATTCCAGCCTGACACTTTGAGCCAATGAAATAGAGGGGGAAACTAAAATTCGAAGAGTAGGGGCTGCAATACCTCCAAATTCGTCATATGCAAACCTTCTATGATTTTCGACCATCTCTGTCTTCACCTTTACTGCTCCTCTCTATTTCATCTTCTGCTTTCAGTATGGACACCCATGGTCCCCAGTTAATCCCATCCTTTGATATGTGAGCAGGATGGGTGTCCCTACACAGGAGATACGCTGTCCTTTATATGTGTCCCTATCAGGCAGTATGGCATTTACCCACCTGTGCGACAGATTTGTTCATGTTTTGAGAAGGGTGGATTTGCCATCAGCTGGACACCTGAAGTTGGAACTAATAATGTGTGCTAGAGCCTTTGGTTGATGCTTTTTTATTAGAACGTAATTTGGATATGATACATGGAGAGGTACCCTACATCAAAAGATCCAAATCAAACACCTATTATACTTAGTATTCCAGGAGGTTAATTCAAAACATCCTGGGATCGCAACCTCAGCGATCTTAGGAATTATTCTACCTTATCCTATTAGGCGATCTTAAGATTAGACTGCATTCACATTTCCTAGCCAGCACTAAGATCGCATCGATCTTAGCCTCAGCCCTCCTGCACTATTCCAAGAAGTACTGACTGGGCACAGGGGTAAGAGTCCCAAAATAAATGAATAGCTGTGGAGCCACTCTTCTTCACAACAGTATTTATACCATCGTTCCCCGTCCCCAAATGGGCTAACAAAAGAGCACAGCATGCAGTTGACCCCCGTACAGTATTCAAGAGTTGTTCCCATGAATATATGATTTATGCTTGCCTATTAGAAGCATTGTGCCCCCCCAGGACAAAGAGAGAGAAGGGAAGAATTACCTTACAGTACACTTAATGCATGAGTAGCCCTAAGAGCCCTCAAGGACACTCAGCAAACGTCCTCCCTCCCCTCTATATGTATGCAGCAGGCTATTCACTCTTTCAATCAGGAGTGTTCCCTGTAAGTGCTCTTGTACTCAGGTGAAACCACTATGCAATTCTTTCACTAAGATCACAGTGATCTTAGTGCTGGAAAAGGAATACTGAAGTGATCCCAGGACTTGCTATTCTTGACAGGCCTGCAACCATTGCATTAGATAGGGTAGACTGGCCAGGTCTTATGATATGTGCCTACAGTAAGATCGCTGGGGTTGCTATCCCAGGATGTTTTGAATTAAGCTCCTGGTCTTACATACCAAAGGTGAATCTACCCTATTATCCAACACTCACACTACTTGGCAATGCCTTGCCCTTTGAATCTCCTTTGTATTTTCTATTTCCTCCTGCTGGCTGTCATAATATACTTCCTCCTAGTAATACTTTCATCTATTCAATTCATATTCCTTCTGTTATATCTATGGAATAATTCCACCCCATGCTCCTCCCTTTATGTATGCATTTATTTTAGGCAAGTTGATTGGTATTCAAAGCCTTTTGTGTCCCCTTGTCTATTGTAATACAATCTGTCTTTCTTTACTTCAGCAAAGCTAATGCATGAGATAAACCCTGAGCTGAAGATGGCCCATATAATCCCCACATATAGACCATGTCTTTTACATGAGGCATTACGATACTATCCCACAGGCCAATCAATAATGAAATGTGAGACTTTGACCCCTTCTGGAATGCACTGAAGACAATGGCAATCATGTTGCATGAATGCAGTAATGGTAAATAGATTGGCAAGCCAAAACTGATGTGTCATGCTGGCCCTAAAAAGCTAATATGCTCCCCTAGGGGCGGCCTGATCGATGCATACCAATGTTATTCTGGTGAGTCAGGTCACCAATAATTTACACACAAATTGAGAATGCTTGAAAAAAATAAAACACACACACAAAACGCAACAAATTAATCTGGAGAGACCAGATCAACAAATTGGAAATCAATAGATTTTTAAAGGACCTGTCTGGCTGTCCTCCCACGCCCTGAACCATCGGTAAAATTGCACTAGCCCAGACTGCTTACCTATTTAGGGATTCATCCATAACCATCATTCTTCTTCCACCCAGGCATATTGATGTTTATTATACTCTCAAACAATTGAAATATGACATCCCTTAGATTTATATAAGAACAAAGAGGCCTTAGGTTATTTGAATGTACGTATGGTACGTCAAACGATTGTCTGCTATGCATTTGAGAGCTTTAGACCAATGAAAAGCCAGATTTATAGGTCAGCCACGCCCCCTTTTCTCTGTTGACCAATGAGAGCACAGCATGCTCTGATCACGTGATAGGGCAATGGTGGCGTAAACAACAACAATTTCGCCGATTCAACATCAAAATAGTGCCAATTCAACATCAAAAGAGCCAATGCAACATCAGAATATGGTAAAATGGGTAGAATAATGTCTTCTGACCGTATAATAAATATTGTATTGAACTCACATGACTCATATTTGGCATATGGCTCTTGAGGCATATGGCCTTCATGCTCGTTCAATACTGGCTATAGATAGTTTCTATATAAGTGTAGGGAAGCCATACCCAGCTAGAGGGTTCGGCAATGGGACTATAGTGTTGCAATGTTAAGGGGATCCCCATGGAATGAAACTGTATGCCAGTGATTGTCATACCTGTAACACATTGACTTAGAGACACTATAAGGGAGGGTACTAGAAACGAGATGCCAGGGCGGGAATCAGTCAGTAAAACCATGTGCCATGAATGGTAAGCTTCTTGTGATAGATAATATTCTGTTCACGTGCAGGGTGAGAGTATACCGGACCCGTATCAGAATGGAGGGGGAGGTAGTGATTTGTAACCATTAAAGTGTCTGGAATCCATAAAGGCCACATAATACTACCACTGTTATTCCCTCTACACTCATCTCACATTTGATTGATAGGTGAGAATACAGCCAATTTTCCAATGCTGCTACGTGCTAGAGGTGGGAAATTGCCCCTGGGAAATTGCTAAATGGGTTCTCAATTGCTGTAAATCTACATGCTAAGCTTCACCCGACAATAGTAAAGATTGTGATAGTGCCCCAATAACAGAATAGAGTTATAATGGCTCTCATGGATCTTCTGTTTTTCATCTTCTATTTTGCCTTCACCTCTAAATCACAGATTCTGCCAAAGCTGCTGCTCTAAGGTCAAACAGGAAGCAGGAACATTAATACATATTCTTTTAATCTAAAATGAGTATTTTGATTCACAGGCTCGAAGAAGCTTAGAGAAAGGTGTTATTGATGTAATCCTTACCTGGCATGTCAGTACACTGTTAAAAATACCATTAAGATAATGTCGAAATCCTTGTCCTAAGATTGCCAGATATCCATCCTTGTTTTCACAGAGATTCCTTGTACCACCGAACTGCCACCTCTGGCTTCTTGTGAAAAACTACAATCATTCACTGCAATATATTTACGGTGGCTCACTGTTCAGTTTTATGAGGATCCCTGGTAGATTCAAAAGGTATTTTACTGATCTGATAAGTAACTCACATTTATACTGCATTAGTGTACTGAGGGCTCAATGTGGTCCACTTGGTAATTTCGATTTGAAAGAATTAACAGGAACCAACAGGGATAATGTTGATATTGAAGGGTTAACATTTTGACAGCATTCTGTCTGAGCTGAAACTATCAGCAGCTTCAAGTATGAAAGGGTCCAAAGATGACTAGACCTTGGCCACTACCTGCCATGGTGCCTATCTATTTCTATTGCTATGCCCATGTCCATCAGTGACTACATAGCCCTTAATAACATAAGTTTACAAAATAATTACCATACACCGATACCAACAGGTCCCTGGTGTTTCTTTTCTCTTTATCCTTCATGAAGGTCAACTCCCACAATGACATCTTTATATCAAATACCTATGCAATTCAAGTCTCTTGGTCAAACTAAGAAATGAAGAATTCTCTATTCCTTAGTCTGTCCTCAAATTGTTTTTGAATCCTAAGTCGCAGAAACATTCCAGCATATATCCATAAAGTCATTATGTCAAACTAAAATGTACACAGGGCATGGCAAATCCTGAAGTATAGTGTTAGGCTAACTGCACTGCGGGTCATTTAATGTTAGAATCCTTCAAATTTCAACACAAAGTAATTTGGGAATTCCTAAGCTTTAATAATAATTATTGACCTTTGTAATTTTGAATGAGATATTGTATTTGTTGTCATCAAAAGTAACCTTCTGGGGTTAAGTAAATACTTATTAATTGATCAAAATGTCAGGTTGAAGGAATCATGGTGGTAATCATGAATAAAACGTGAAAGAATTTTAAGTTGCCGTCCCCGAGGAAATGATCAGCACAAAAAAGAAGCTTTAATATAAAAGAAAACGGTCCAATTGAAATTACAAATCAAATATTAAGAAGATTGTGTGATAGATAAAAGCAATTATGTAGTTCATAGAGATCTGCTCTGTTAATAAAACATCCATTAGAAATTGAGTTTTCTTAATATGTTTTTCCCGCCTTATCAACCACTGGTCATTCCCTACACCTGCTCACATTTTAAAGCAGCATCAGCTTTTTCCCTCTCATGAATTCCAGAAACTTTCAACTGCAATTATGAGTGCGGTGGGATGTGCCATTTTCTGCCTGGTCAGCAGTATTCTTTATTGGATCTAACTTGCTGATGGCAAGAGCCATTTTAAAGTCTGATAGAGCACAACGACCTAGACCATGGTTAGGCACGCATCTACCAGAGCAAGCTGTAGCCTGAGATGTGCTCATAATGGCTCAACTAAATAGACACTTTCTCCTGCTAACTCACCAACTTTAAATTCTTCTATGTGCATAAAAAGAGTTAGTTCTTTCTTGATCAATAGTGTAACTGTGGGGTATTGATGGCTAGTGCTTTATAGCGTTTTCAAATGCAAAAGGTTACAAATGGATTTTATTCTGAAAGTTTACAAGTATGGCTCATGTCTGCTGTCCACTAACCCAAAGGTCATATCTACCTGTTTCAAAGTGTGACTTGTTTATAGACAATAAAGTCTTAAGCCTCAGGCAGTCTGACCTACAAGCCCCTCAGCCAGCAACACACACTCCTGCTTCGCCCCCAATTGAGCAAGTCTGACACGAAATTGTTTGGACAAATCTTTTGGGTCATGTTTATTGGAAATAATTAGAAGAGAACAATTCTCACATGACCCAAGGGGAACTACATGGCCAGCGGACCATGCAGGAAGTGGGAAGAAACATATCTAAATTTAATAAGGATCAGCGGATCCTGTTTAATACAATTGGTAGTCGTAACAGTTAAAGGATCAGCGGGTCCAAGATTGTTACCAATGCTAGATTACATAACACATGATTGGATTAGGGTAAGATAGGAAGGCTACCTAAGAGAATAACATAGTACTAATAAGTGGGTAATAAGAACACAGTTTAACTAAATGGATATCATAAGGAGTAATACAAGTGACTACAACTAGGTACAGAGTATGGTGAAATGTTCAGATTGACTTGAGTTGCTGGCAAGACGCTAGTAGAACACAAAGTCACTGATAACCTGATGCCCCCCCCTTGGGCAAGGGATAAATGGCTAAAATGGGTGGGAGGGAGGGGAAGAAACTTTAAGGGTAGATGTCCATAGGGGAGGAAATTTGAAAGTGGTATGTGAGGGAATGGCGCCAAAGATGAGGGGGAGGCTCATGAATATTGAGTAGAGTAGTTTAGGAGTAACTCACCAGGGGAAGAGGCACTGAAAGGGGGGAGGTCAGTCCCGCTCAATTAATGCCCCATGTACCATGAGGCTCCAATTGAGCAAGTCTGACACGAAATTGTTTGGACAAATCTTTTGGGTCATGTTTATTGGAAATAATTAGAAGAGAACAATTCTCACATGACCCAAGGGGAACTACATGGCCAGCGGACCATGCAGGAAGTGGGAAGAAACATATCTAAATTTAATAAGGATCAGCGGATCCTGTTTAATACAATTGGTAGTCGTAACAGTTAAAGGATCAGCGGGTCCAAGATTGTTACCAATGCTAGATTACATAACACATGATTGGATTAGGGTAAGATAGGAAGGCTACCTAAGAGAATAACATAGTACTAGTAAGTGGGTAATAAGAACACAGTTTAACTAAATGGATATCATAAGGAGTAATACAAGTGACTACAACTAGGTACAGAGTATGGTGAAATGTTCAGATTGACTTGAGTTGCTGGCAAGATGCTAGTAGAACACAAAGTCACTGATAACCTGATGCCCCAAACACACTTCTCAGTGTTGAAGGGACTGAAGTGTATATAACTGGCGGGGTGTAATCGTAAACTGAGTTTGACTTCCAAGTGCCATGCTGGCTGACATCGAAGACACTGACTCCGGCCTTAGCTACCGTCTGGGCGGCCCCCCTGCGGAGACTGTGCAATGTGTAATCACCTGCATTTGTCACTCCTGCAGCCCTCAGACCATTCCTTAGCGTGGTCTGAAGCTGTCGGGTTGTGACGGCGCTCCCGCCAGGCAGACAGAAGGCAGGGTTATCTGCACTGCATGGACACAGGTGGAGCATAACCTTGTATGATATTACAGGGCAGTGAAGGGTACCGTGAGGTAGCCTGAGCACTGGTAGTGTCACCTGGTCGGGAAGGCCTTTGATTGTCTTTGAAGATCTAACAGTTACTAGTAGGCCATCAGTAGATAAAAAGCAATGTCAGATCGGAGTAAGAGATGTGGAGAGGCATCTTTTAGCAAGCCTGCTGCAATGTTTGACTGTCTGAGAAATGTATAGTAACATATGAGAATAGCAGCCTTGTGTATAGCTCTAGTCACACCGAGCGTGTCACAATAAGCACACAACATTCTGACATGATCTGGGTAGAGAGGAGGTGCCTGGGAAGGTATGTGTGTTGATAATTTTTTCATGCCCCTCTTCATCTGGGCAACAGACCTTGCAGAGAAAGCATCACTGTCACCAAATTGTAGATCCACATAAATTCGTGCCCCAGAGAAGTAATTTAGCATTCCCCCTATGGATTTCATATTATTAAAGAGATATTGTAGGTAAATGCATAGGTCCTGAGGAGTGGGGGACAGGGCAGAAACAGAGTGGGAGGAGCAAAATGTCACGTAGTAGGCCCTGTACCTTTCCCTATTGGCAAGTGTGGCTTCTGAAACAGCTGCTGCCAGTGTGTGTGCCATCTGCCTCTCAAGCTCCAGTCGTGCTTCTGGAATTAACAGAATGTGAGTGTCATTACAGGTTGTAATCAAACAGTTCTTTCTCAAGATCAGGTTCAACATATTCTAGCCCCTTTTCTTCTACCAGCTGCAGTGCTCGTGCTGCCTCAGCCTCCCCCAAGCAGACCCTAGACAGCGCATCCGATACCAGCATTTTTGATCCTGGGGTCCCAGGTAGCACAAAAAAATTTGCCAACGTTGGCCCGACGCATCGGGCCAACGTTGGGCCAACGTTGGCTGCCCATCGGGCCTACGTAGGCCCGACCAGTGGCATTTGCCAACCAAATGCCAACATTGGCCCAATGTTGGCAGGACATCGGCAAATGGTCGGCCCCTGGCCGACCATTTGCCGATGCTAATGTTTGCCGACCAAAAGCCAACGTTGGGCCTACATTGGCATTTGGTTGGCACCGTCGGGTCTACGTAGGCAGGATGGGCAGCCTATGTAAAGCCGATGGTTGGGCCAACGTTGGCCCAACGTTATGCCAATGTCTCTGTGCTACCTGGGGTGTGAGTGATGATTATTCTCACGTTGTTGGTTGCACTGTACAGCCATATCTCACGGGCGCAGCGTGCCAGCCAGAGGTCTTTGGTCTTCCCGCTGGAGAGTGCACAAACTGTGGCAGAATTGTCACATCGAATGTGGAATACATATCCAGATGGGTCAGGTGGGCCGAGGGTTTTAACTGCGATGAGGAGGTTGATGGCTTCGAGTTGTGAGATATGCAATCCTCCCTTGATGCGATCTGGGTATGTCACGGTATAGCAGTGGGTCTCACTGTAGGCTCCACCACCTTCCATGCAGGAATCACATTCTAATTGCCAGGTAGGGCGTGGGCCATCTGGGATAAGTACTATTCCATTGCTTGAGTGTCCATATAAAAGGAACCAGCGTAAATCCTTCTTAAATTCCTTGCTGAGACGGATGTAACCTGTCTGAGGGGCTGCTCTGAGTGTTGCCAATATCCTGGCCAGAAAACGTCTAGCAGGAGCTAGGCAGTTGGCAACGAAAAAGAGACGCCCCGAGAGACGCTGAATGTCATTTTTTGTCGCAGATTTCTTCCGTTCCCATAGGTGAATCTCAGAGAGGACTTCCTCCATCTTCGAGTCTGGTATTTTGACCTGCATGAGGTCAGTGTTAATTTCATATCCAAGCCACTCAACTTTAGTAGATGGTCGGATGGTTTTTTCTGGGGCAAGCTTAAGACCAAGGTTAGAGCAGAGGTCCTCAAGGCATGCCAGGGCCCCCTCGCCAGCCGACGCTGTAGCAGTTACTCCGGCATAATCATCAATATAACAGAGCATGGAATGACCCCTCTTTGACATCATGTATGCAAGAGCATTGGATACTCTCTGCATGTGAGAAGAGCTAGATCTGTTGCTAAAGCTGAGGGACTTGTCAATGTAGAGGAGCCCTCTGTGACGTATTCCTGATAGGGCAAAGTCAAGGGCATCCACAGGCAGCTGGCGAAAGGCTCTGGCAAGGTCTGCCGACCATATAAATGCCCCACGACCTGCTTCCTGTATGAGAGAGATGAGCGTGGTGATAGAGGGCAAGGTATAATGCATGGGGGCCCCCTGAAACCAATTCTTAGGTATACCAGCATTCACACTGTCGTAGAGGGGGTGAGACAGGTCAACAATGACTCTCCTAGATGATGATGCCTTCTTAGGACGTGTCATGAGGGGACTGGTTTTAGTCATTGGGTACAGGGGGTCATTGAGAAATGGGCCCAATAGTGTGCCCAGTTCACATTCTTTCTCAATGAATTTGTCAATATGATATTGATGCTCAGCAGCCTCTGGGTGGTTCCTAGCAGAGGGCAGAGGGAACTGAGGACGAGTGTATGAAGTGGGCCATCCATACTTAAGGAACATAGCGACATCACTGTCATGATAGTTGCGTAACTCCTCCTCCCAGAGTGGTATATTGAAGGCTGTTTGAAGGGGTATCCTAGCCCCAAGGTAGTTTGGGAGGGCCCACCTACGTACTTTACTGTAGAGTACTAAATCTGGGTGCTGCAAAGTATGATCATCTGATGATAGGCAGGGCCAGAAACTGTCTAGAATAGGCTGATATTCCATTGGGCCTACAGGCAGAGCCTCAGGGCAGGCTGCTGTCACGTGAAGAGAGACATTAGAGACACAAGACTGTTGCCTAGAGGTGGTAGTTACAGTGTGAGTATCGGTGGTGAGGGAGGCTGAGGGGTTGGGGCCGTCACCTAGTTCTGTGGAAGGGTTATTGTGACCAGCTGGGTCCTCCAGACATGTAGGGCAGGCTAGATAGCGGGTCCTATAATAGACTGAGGGCACTAGGTCATGGGTTCCAGTGTCCTGGGCAGGGTCACAACAAACAGGGTCATGGGATGAAGGTTCAAAACAAATGTTTCCAGTGCTGCTGTTCTCACTACACACATGTAGCAAAGGAACAGAGTTGTTTACATCATACATGGGTAGAGGAATAGTGTCATTTGTGCATGAATGTGATAAGATCCAAGATGGGTCCAGTTGCTCATAGAGGCTGGAATCATACTCCACTCCATCCACCATAACATCCCTCACACATGGAGGCGCAGAGGTAAGGCTGCCGCCACCTACTGGGGCGGCGGAGATCCGTTTTTTGAATCAACATCATTGTGTTTTGGTTTGGCTCTTGAATCACCATCATTGCCACCCTTAGGCTTAAAGAAACAACGTGACTCAGGGTGTGTGGCTGGCACACAACGGTTTGCCAGGCACCACTTGCATAGGTGAAGCCTCCTGTAACCTGCCTCAAGGTGATCCATCTTCTGCTTGCATGCCCCAGCATTAAAGCGTGAGCACGGGGGGGCAGGCTTACCTCCAACAAGGTCGGGAGGGAGGTCAATCACACATCCAGCAGATTTCTTTGAGTCTGAAGTAGATGAGTCTGACCCTATAGGGTTTCTGGTGGCAATATCAATCCTCATTATGTCAATTTTCGTGGCATTACTCCAGTAGAGATCCTTACCAGTGGCAATCTTGGATATAACATCCTCACTCCAGCGGCGGACATCTTCCCACTTATACTTGGCTGCATGATCAGTAACAGTAGCTATGTGATCTCTAAGAGGCTGCTTGTGGTCGTCAGGAGTAGCTGGAGCATCATGAGCCTGCAGCAGGCCCCAGATATATTCAAACTTAGTAAGCTCACCCAGGCCTGTCTTCTCCCTTTTATGCCCCCTCTTGACATAGTTATGTGCAAACATGTAAGTATTTTTACCTGAGGTGCCGCCCGTAATAGCAGTAGCTGCAGTAGTCATGATGTGTGCAAGCTGCAGGCCCACAGCCTGGGCATCATCCCCACAGACCCCAGCAGGGGGTTGGGGGGCTTGTTGAGCACACAAGGGTAGCTGGGGCACCACGGGAGGCAGGGAGGCCTGTGGTGCTGGAGGGGGAGGAGGAGGAGGAGGAATGGGGCCAGGCTGTGCTGCCGGTGGTGGGGCAGACTGACCTGCTTGTATCTGCTTGACCACAGCCATAATCTCCTGCATGGTAGAGTCTGCCTGCTCCTTCCACTTACGGTCATCTTCCTTCTCCTTCTTAGTCATACCTGTTCTAGGCTTCTTTACAGGTGGTTCCTGAGTAGATAGATCCACAGAACTGTGACCCACTAGTGTCGTGGAGGAGGAAGGGACACCAGCCCTCCTCCTTGTCCCCCTTGTAGCTCTGCCTCGTCCAGACATGCTGTCCCTCAGAATATACCAGCCAATCAAGGTGGATAAAGCTGCAGCTGCAACAAATGCACACAGCCTTCACGAAACTAACTCCCTACCTTCCTTCAGGAGATAGCTGAGAAGGCCAAAAGTGTGAGAGAAGAAACTTTAAGGGTAGATGTCCATAGGGGAGGAAATTTGAAAGTGGTATGTGAGGGAATGGCGCCAAAGATGAGGGGGAGGCTCATGAATATTGAGTAGAGTAGTTTAGGAGTAACTCACCAGGGGAAGAGGCACTGAAAGGGGGGAGGTCAGTCCCGCTCAATTAATGCCCCATGTACCATGAGGCTCCAATGCATCATCCACTATTATACCAGCTACAAATACTGGCCAGAATCTGCTGACCCTAGTGTTTGCTGAGCTCTAGAGTATCCCTTGAGTTTATTTTCAATGTATATTGCCTTTTATCTCATGGCGGATAAAACAGATATGTTTTACCAAGGTGCTCCGTGTTTCATCCTGCCATGGAATACAATGTATTTGTATGCCATGCCCTGGTCAGATAATGTTTTGATGACGTTGATATGGGGCCAAGATGTTGATGTACACAGGCCTTACGCATGTCCAGTGAAGAGGTTATCTCCTGACAATGTAATTCAATGATATAACCATGAAATAAATGCAACTGCGATACTTTGACAGCATATTCTCCTTGGTGTGGAGTGGCTGCATCACACTGTGCCTATAAGGATGTCGAGTCTATGACAATACCCCCTGGACATTAACCTCCAGACATCAGGCAGTGATTAAAAGCTTATAACAATGGCTTCGTGCATGCACTTTCAAAATGTCTTCTACAGCTTCTATTCTTGGGATATCAGGTAGGAAATTAATGTTGTTATGGAGGAAAAGGTGGTATAAATGCATTATGGCATAAATATGGCAGCCCACGGTTTGGATATTGAGGATATTCCACTCACCTGCAGCTCGTGGAATATTCCTCAATATCCAAACCTTGGGCTGCCAAATTTATGACATATTGCATTAGTATTGTTATAAATACAGCTGTATGTTTCCCTAGTTTGTCCTTCTCATGACTCTCTGGGCTCTCTGGGTTGGCAGTGTAAGAGATAACTGCGCATGACTCATCATTTACCATTTCTGGAGCCTAGCCCTCTAGGGTCAGTTATAACAAGACCCTTTTTACCAATTTATACATGAGGTCGAGTCTGTCATGCAACAACCTTGTATGATCTAGTTCCATCAAGAGGCTTTCACCCGAAGGTTGGAATATTTAGCTTGTTGTTCTGCACTTGTAATTTTCTATGTAGCTGAGGTTATAGGATAGAATTGCACCAGTAAAAGGCCTTTAACTATCTGACTATGGTATAACCATCTCTCCCATTCAATTCATATGATTTTGTTTTAATTTTAAATGACTGAGCCTAAATGACTGTGTCTATCATAAGCATCTAAAGCAGATTCCTATAAGATAACACCTATGCTCAGTAATACATACAGATTCCATAGTGTTAGTTATTTGTCTTGCTAATGATCCACATTTGATTGGAATGTATTGGATATGCCTTGTCAGCTTCAGATATGTAGCCTTCATTATTACTTCATTTGTCCCTTCCTCTCCTTACCCAATATCCCATCATTTATCTTCTCTTCATGTCTCTTTTCTGTTATAGTCTCATTGCACCTTGATTATTCACCCTGTCTTTCCTTCTCCCTAAAGCATCATTTGTATTGACTGTTTGTATTTTCCCTCCCACAGCAGCATTTTATGTTTCTAGTCTTGCATATCTACTTGGACAGGTCACTCTTCAGGATGAACACTATTTGATGATTGACATCACACTCCATAAGATTAATGGATTCATCTTTTGGAAAAGTGCAAATTCCAAATAGGCCTAACCAAAAAAAGAAAGAAAGAGTGAGGCCTCTATATAGACTGCATAGATTGCTCAGTGTAGAGTTCATCCCGCCCACACAGTGCCTAGTTTATTGACATTCGCTCCCCCTCTGAATGGTCCTATGCCATTTGCAGTCTGCTATTAACCCCCTTTGTAAACTCAATCTGCATGTACCCTGAGGCTCTGAACACCCACGCTGTAACCTGCATACTTTCTCATCTTCTCTGTCTCCCAATGCTAATACCAGTGTAAAAAAGGATAAGTAAATGAATAAATGGAATATGAAGCGTTCGTTCTATAAGGGTTCTTGTGGCCATAGCCTTGAACCAACTCCTCTGATTATCTTGAATCCAGTTATACCTGCCTGTCTCACAAGTCCATTTAACCGTTATTATATAACTGATTATCAAAAATATGACCATGAAATTACTGCTTGTCTAAAGTTTCATTTTGTTTAACGCTAAACCGTGTTAGCTTAGCTATACTCCGTTAGCCAACAACCTTCACTTGGGATATATCAATTCTATTGGTATGAATAATCAGAGAGTAGCACAACCTTTAGCAGCCATGAAGTACCTTCAATAACAAGGATAATAGAGTGCATCTCTGAAAAAAAATGTGCTGAAAGATAAACTGGATTAAATCTATTTTAAAATCCATAGCTTTGGAAAAAAGAGAAGTGGCTGTCCTCCCATGCACTGAACGACCACTAGCAGACAGTGAACTGCACTGGAGCAGACTACCTCTCAAGTCAGGTCCAGTAATGTTTTACCCCTTTTAAAACTGCATAGTGCTATATTACGCTGTGCTTTTCGTCATTAATGATGAGAAAATGCAGCCCAGGCAAATCAATGTCCTTCTGTTGGAGGATGTCAAATCCTACAGGATAAGCATGAGCTAGCCCTGGCAGATAAACCATTGAGATGCATTGGAAACTGCATAATGACAACAAATGTGCAATGGGCTTAAAGGATCAGAGATGCACTTAATACACCCAATCCTGTAGCTGTCTTATGCCAAGTAAGACTTTATGGGTACCATGTTTACTGCTATTAGCTCTCTGCACTGTTGTGATTCCCAGAAGACAGTAGGTTAGAACCATCATCATTGGTAGGAAAAATATAGGTATGTCCCTTTACATCAGTGATAGTCATACAGCACCAATGTGAGATCATAGATATCAAGGCAAAAGATGGAAATAAGGAAAACACTACGTGTTCCATGTTGTACCTGGCAAAAGGGCACTGATATTTTTCAAATGGTTACCCAGGGTGTTGCTGATGAGAGATTGCAGCAAGAATTAGGGACACTGCCTGCAGTATCATTTGCTGTATAAGCTGTTGTGATGAGACCCTAGGGAGGAACCAACATCAGCCCATGATTCAGTCTTACTCTTATTTGACTTAATTATGCCACATGCTTTGAATGGAAAAATAAGAGAGAGGATAGAAATATGCTGCCCATTTGAATGATACTCACATTTCTGAAGGGAAGTTCTAGATATATAGTAAACATATAAAACATACCTCATGCATAAGGTGGATCTTGATTTGAGGTAAATGCTTAAGATGTATGATAATATATATGGGAGTTGTATTTAATAGTAAAATGCCCGTGTCTTTAAAGATGTAAGTTCATCTATAATATTATTTTATGAGGCATACATTGGGCCATCCTGATAAATTATAAGCCATGCCTTTTATGTAAGGGTTTACTGTAGTATTTAAATGATCCAATATCAATGCCTTTCCACCAAGAGAAATTCATAGCCAAGGCTTTTTATATAAACATTAAAAGCTCCAAATTTGGTTTAAGCATAGTGGTTTGCCACCAAGCCAATAGGTCGATCTGCATATTGATTGCAAAAGGACAAATTGTGGTAGAAACCCAAACCAGTTGAAGGTCACAAGATTCACACAGATTCATGTTCCTTTGTGCTGCAGTGCTGATGCATTATGTCTGTAGATAAAAAAAGGTCATAATGTTTTAACAGGTCATATGGACTTGTAGAAAGAGCTTAGATATGACATGTAAAAACCACACACTGTTAATCATTTTCAGCAGTTATCAGCAGCTACTATTAACACAAATCTAGTGGGAAAAAGTAACAGTTGATCTTGCAATTTCTACATTTTTTAAAGAACACCCTTTGAATGCCCTCTCTTCCAGGCCAATAATTTATACTGACAAGGGCAAACTATCCATTCTGACTTTATGGAACTTCATTGCAAAATCTCCAGTGGTGGTAGGGTGAGTATGGGGAGTGATGTGGGATTGCGGCCATGAGAAGGGAGGGGCTTTGTAGAATAAATACCCCACTAATGCAATGCCTGTATTTTCTGAATCATCTTCTGAGTGACCTCCTCACTGAAAGGCGTTGTGCTTTCATCAATTTTTGTGTGTGCAAATCTTCTTCATATGAATAACTGTGACACGATCTTGTAAGACGGGCTTCTAAGACCCCTTCTCCTAGTACAATTGTTACTCTTGTACCTGGATTAATCATGTGACAATGTTGCAGGTCCGTGGTAGAAATTATATGGTAAAGTAATGTGTGGTTTTCTCTAAGGCAAAGATTCACAAGCAGACTGGGAAATTTCATTGTGATATTCATTGAGGATCAGTCTGTGATGTGCTAAAAGGTTTGCTAAAATAACCTTTATCTTTAGTATGGGACTTCATGTAACTTAGGCCCTCTGAATGGATTGCAACATCCACATAAGGCTAAATGAATATAACTTTACCCAATAATTTAAGAGTGTTCGCTTATTGTGTGTGTAGATTGAAGAGAAGTAACGATCAACAATTGAGCATTTCCCAACAATACTATGTAGGTTCCTCTCAGGTTTCAGGTTGAATACTAGGGACAAACTCAATTTGGGTTCCTGTCACTACCCATGTAGCAAGCCTGCTTAGGGCCAATTTAATTTTAGCTCAGATAAACTGGTTCAAAGCGGGCAGAATACTATTCATGATTTTAGGTTGGGCAAATGGTGGGTTTCCAGTAAGGGCCATATTGAGTTACCCTAATAGGGCAAACTGAACTAAGACTGCTGGGCTCCTGACAGTTTTTGTCCTCAGCAAGTTGTGTGGGCCACATAAGGCTAACCAATTTGGGCACAGAGCAGCTTCAAAATGGGCAAACACTTTGGGCACAGATTGGTTTCAAGGTGGGCACCCTGAATCAGACATAGATCAGTTCCAAAGATAATTCCCCAGACAGGGTTGAGGATGGGTTTGCACAAGGCATACTGAGCTGGGAGTTCTGAACTTTGCCACTAGATGACCCCACTATGTCTGATGTACAGCTTTCCCTGCATGTCAGTATTGATTTTCTTTTGTATGATATAACAGAAATAGGGTAATGAATCATATAAATCATAACAGTACACAAATTTTCTCAGAGTTTGGATCTACTGGCAAAATACATTTGAAATGCGCAAAGTTAGGTGATGTCAGCAGTTTTTAATGTGACTACACCATTCCTGTGGTAATCATTTTTTATTGAGGTATGCTACCCATTTAGAGGCACTTTGAACTTGAAGGCTAGCATGTTACTGGACTAGGTCTTGTTGAGATACCTTGGCCAACTAAGTTTGAATTGATGGTTCTACCATATTATGATGATGGAGAGAGTAATACAGCATCTTTAGTCCCCTCCAACTATGGAGGCCAAGGGGAGGGGCTAGCACCTGGAGGCTAGCAGAGCATTTCCAGGGTTCAAAATTTTAGAAAATGAGGAAAAAATAGATTTTCTATAATATCTAGCCCAGATGGCACCACCTGATCAAAGTGGTCAGCCCACTCTCAGCCACACCAAAAACCCATGTTGACCCCAAAATGATAAATTTTGACCAGATGGCGCCATGTGATCAAAGTGGCCAGCCCACTTTCAGCCACACCAAAAACCATGTGGAAACCAAACCCACTCTGAGACTGATCTGTGCCCATATTGGGTAGCCCAGTGTGGCCCACTCACCTGACTGAGGACAGAAACTGTCAGCACATCAGTTAGCCCATTGCGGCCCACATCAGAAGCCACACCAAATAAAGTGTGGGCCACAGTAGGGCCACACCACCTTTGCTACCTGGGTACCCACTTGACCAACGAATGACCAAGCACTTCCATCATTGTAGCACAAGTCAAGCCAATACTTGACTTCGTTATATGGTTATGATACAGATTTGAGAAAGGAGAATGTAGGAGAATCCTTGTACCAAATCAAGCATTAGAAAGGGGTGCTTTATGATGGTAGCTTCTATTTATCTATAGCAAAGTGCAGATGTCATGGCCACCACTGAATGATACCTACCTGCTCCTTCCAAAGGGACGAATCATTCACTATCAGTCTTAGTCTAGCAGTCTTAGTCTATAATCTCTATCCTGCATATGAGATTTCTGACTGACTTCATCTTTTGCTAATAGGTCAAGGTTCAGCCATAATAGATTGGTCCCTTTACCCTGCTGGACAATGACCCACGAGAGAATGATAACAAAGAGGTTGAGATGATCTAAGAAGCACATCAGCAGTGCCCCCTCATCACCCAACACAAATGGACAATCCCTAATCCCAACCACACCAATATTTAATGTTATTAGCTTAATACATACAAGTTGTCACTCAACGCTATCTGTATGTTTCTCTCTCCATCTTGTGCCTCTCATCTGTATGTTTTATAATATTAACTCCCATGTATGATTATTACCTTCTCTAAATACATTTGTGCTTTGTAGATAAAACCTTTTCTTTGCTGTTTCAGGTGAGCTTTCCCATTTTAACATAGAAAACTGTAAGTAGCCACATATTATGTGTTAAGAATCATCAATCAATAAGTAGAGCTCTCTGTTTTGTCTATTTGTGATATTTGCATTTGAAACAAGGTGGTCCCTGGATATGCCGGGCAATTTCTCTCCATGAGTTTTATGTTGTATAGCAATTGCAATATAAATATATAACATATTGAGAAAACTATAAACTCTTTATTCCACTTGGGTCAAATTGAAGACTTCCTAATCCAGTATTGACTATTCTCTTTAAAGATTATAAGTTAAATGGTGTCAGCAGTCACATCTTTTTTTAGAGAACATATAATTGCTTTTCACGGAATTTTCAGCAAATTATCCACCGTGATAGTTTTCTGAATCACTTGAGTGCAGAGCTATTTTATACCATAAAAAACTTATTTCTTCAAAGTATGTACGTAATATTGAACTGAACAATTTGTTGCTTTTGCCAACACACAGGGGTTGGATATTAAAATAGACAAAATAACCAGACCCAAAGATGATGGAGGGGTACGGTAATAGACAATATATTAAAATTGGGTGTTACTTTGTTTCTTTACTCACGTATGCATACTTAACTAGTAATTGTAATATTGCCTAATTAATAACATGTACTGATGGCCTGACATCATAGTTTTAAAAGGACCCATAGGTATGTTATTGACCACAAGGCACATTGACTAAAGGGCTGAGTGACGGCCAGTGATCCATTGAAATTGAAGACCCATTGGTCCGACTGAAGCTACACCTATTATGATATAAGGATATATACCTTATTATATAGAGCAAAACTGCTGAAGATATTCATGGAACTGTTGAATTATCTATGTATTATTATAGTGTGCCTTGCTTTATGAAAATGCAACTGTGCGATTTATCATGTGTTTATAAAGCAGTATAATATTGTGAGGGCTTGTCAACCCAATTCTCATTCACTTGAAGACCACTTTAGTGTAGTGAGAATAAAATATATCAAAACTCAAAACTCAACTCATTTACAGTCAGAGTAAAATAAAACCTAGGTTACAATACTTTCATCAGACATACAATTCCTAGTTGCCATGACTCAGCAAAGCTGCAGTGAATAACTATCTTCACAGCATTTGTAGATTGTGCAAATCCATCAGGAGGTCATTTCTTAACATGCTATAATGCTAATCACACAGAACAGACAAAGGACATTACCTGCCATCATCCATCCATCTTGAGAGTTTTGAGTCCTAGGGCCTGTGTAGACGCTGTAGTACCTTAAGAGGAAGCTTCTAGGAGTGACCTAGCCTCATGATGATACTTTGATACTCAATTGCCATAATGTCCTTGTGCTCTCCCAGCTGGAAAGGTTTAGATGCTTACTTTAGAATGATGGAGCAATTTGAGGTGGCACCTGGCCAACCGAGGGGAGTATTGACACTCATATTGAACCCTGAGCAGTGAGCAGGCTAAATACGGCTGGCAAAACTAGCGGACTATCACCGACCGGGAGACACAGGTTCCTATTGATATATTGATGAGCCAGGTACATAAGTCAAGAGAAGGAAGTGAGGCGTCTATAAGGTGCTAGACTTGTCCCTGAATTTCAGCCTGACCAAACAGATAAGACTATATATATATATATGTATATATATATATATATATATATATATATATAAGTTAATGTGTTGAAACGAGTGTACCGGTAATAATTAATAACGGGACATTATAATAATATGACAATGATATGTGGAATAATGAGAAGACATTGGGTTTGGCGAGAATTGACTTTGTCAATATCAATCCTATACATGCCTCTATTACATAAGACAATAATTTACAATACAATATAATAACAATATATATATATATATATATATATATAGTAGAGGTACATAACATATAAACCATAGAGTTGGGTACCGTCTGACGTGGCGGGTGAGTCGAGTCGTCGGACGTTCCTCAGGTTCCGGATAGGTGGCAGCACCGATCCGGGTCTGTGGGGACATCTGACGACGAACACCTGGGTCCTTATATAAAGCCCAGGGCTCAGCCGCTACGTCAGAGGCCCTTCTGGCCTCCGAAGCATGTAGAACACCATTAATAATTATTAGCTACCCTCTTTATACTATCGGGTAGCCGTGAGTGTGCATTAGTAATAAATCTATCCGTTGGCATACACTTGAAACACCGTCTTACTCTTTCTTTCCGAATCGTAAGACCCGAACCCCCAGGTCCGTAAGGCCACAACCCCTTACAATATATACATTTATAATAACAATATATATATATACATATAATAACAATATTACAACAATATAATAACAATATATATACATAAAACACATTAAATACAAGTATTAAAGTTTAAAATTTCCAGCACCACCCAACGTGGTGTATGCTGTCCGAGCATATGAAGCCAATTGACCGTTAGTTCAACCGCTGGAGCTTATATACTGGAGGAAATGTTATGTGTGACGTCATAGAAACCATGCGCCTGGTGAAAGTAGTACCAACGTATCACTCATTATATATATATATATATATATATATATATATACGTGGGAGTATATAGTCCCATATATATATATATATATATATATATATATATATATATATATATATATATATATATATATATATAAAACCATTTCAATGCAACATAATTATTTCCTTTTTCTACATAATCAGACATATCTATTTCCAGACATAGTTGATGCGATCTACAAGGGAGTATGCAACTAGTTGGATTCCAATTATAATACACCTTCTGAGAAAAAAAGAAAACGTTCAGAAAAAAGAAAGAAGCCTTTCTTGAATAAAGCAGCATAGCCACTATGAATGATCATAAATTTTCATATTCATGACCTTTAACTTAGAAACGATGGTCAGAGATTCCTCTTCTATTGAGGGTGTATGAAAAAGCTGGAAGGTCATTTAGTCCTAATTTTAGTCCACACATTGTTCACTGGTGAATGTATCCATTGACCTGCCTATATAAGCAAGTGGTATACCAGCCAAAGGAGTTGGATTTTTGTCCTTGTTACCATGGTAACATAGCTTTCTCAGTACCTTTGGCTAGTGGCAATTTGACCTGACATGTGTAAAATGCATTAGGATCAAAGAACCAAGGAAAGCTCTAAAAATAAAGTAAATGCTTGTATGATACGACTTCCTTGAATAGACAAGCCTTTGGTGTTCTGTGAATAGATATGGCCTGTATGATAAGTTTGAAAGAAAGATTTATGAGAAATGGTAAAGGGATGCAGCAGTGATTTGGGATTGAGTAATGAAAAAGTGTCCTGTCTACCAATGCACCTGTCACAAGACACATTCCAGTACTGTAGGGATGATTGGAGTTTGGGGAAGAGATTCTCAGTGATGCATGTGGTACGGAAGTAATTAAGTTAAGAGATTAAAGCTGACTGACTACAGGATAAAGGAAGGAAGATTTAAGAGAAAGAGGTGAAGTGAAGTGGAGACAATAATTATGTGGGTCCAGGCTTTTGCCACAGCTGCAGTTCCACATGCAATTAAGGTCTACATGGTGTAGCCTCCCCCTCCCCACTGACCCCACATAGACTTTATAATTATTCATCACCTCTCTGAGAAGATACAGCTCTGTGTCTCATCATCAATCTCAATATGTTACCAGCCAGATCAAAACCAAAACAATAATGCAGCCGATCATTTAACGAGAGTGCAGTTGCTCTGTAGCAACTAGCTCTAGATAGGTCAAAGCTGATTCACCGTGTGGATATCAGCACAGGCGTGGTTTCTGTGCTAGTTTGCTCATCTAGAGATAAAGGAGGCTGTCAGGCAGAATTGCTCTTGGCCTATCGCATTCCACCCATCTGTTCTGGCATGACTTCGGGTGGTAAACGGCATCTGGTTGGGCATGAGCATGGAGCATTTAGCAAGATGTGACACGGAGTTGCAGTGGTTTTGCGTAATTGCTTGTCAGGGTCTGGTGTGAGGAGGAAAGAGGGGTGGGGCACAGCAAGGAGATGATAATTAAGGTAAACAAAAAACTGGTTTATGAAGTATCTGATGAATATGAAGTAGGACAAAATAGGTAAAAAGTAGCACAGAGTCAGATGAGAATAAAATGTACAAGTACCTTGTTGATCCACATATGTTTATATACAGTGGTTTTAACATTATAAGATCGGTAAATATCTATATAGATACCTGGTATCAGAAAGCAGCAGCAGATCTAGCTCAAGTCTATCCAATAAAGTCAATGACTCACAAACTTTATCCCACAATATACTGTTAGCCCACTGAACAGGATTCATGTTGGGAACGTTCACAAATTGGCCAAGAGAACGTGATTATCTCCGTAAATTTGGACACGCCAGAACATCTTATACTCGAAAAAAAAAGTTCAGTTCCTGGGAATATCCCGAGTATTTCCCAAGAAATTCCTGAGCCATTCTCGAGATCTAGACCCGAGAACTTTCTCGGGTATAAGATGTTATGGTGTGTCCAAATTTCCAGAGAAAATCACATTCTCTATTCTTGGTGTATTCACAAGTCGGGACTTGAGAAATTCCTGAGTAATTCTCGAGATCTTGTTCAGTGCGAAGGTATCTGCTTAATTATAGGAAAAGAAAAACACTAAACATAATATCAAACATCTTTGAGGAATCCAAAATAGAACATCCCTGTCTTTTTCTATGTATAATTACTTATAACTGTGATGTGTTGCATTAAGTGGCTTCCAACACAGTAGAGGTTGGGGACGCAGTAGCACCTTTTCATGACCATTAACATAGAGAGAGAAGGTCTTCCTGTCCAAGATGCTGGGTTATTTCCTTGACTATTTGTATTTGTTTTCAGAAACATTATGCTGACCCCTTTCTATTGGTGAAGTTAAGAGTGACTTCATAAATGGCATTTCCTTTGATTTCTCAAAAAAAAAAAAGTGTAGCGGATAAGGCTGATACCCCTATCTGAGTCCTCCTAATAAGCAGGTTGAAATTCCAATCACCCCATGTCAGCCTACACTGAGACTAGTTCACATAAGGATTAAAACAGTAATGCAGCAGCTCCTGTAGCGGCATGTGTCACTGACTCTAGTTGATCAACCTATGGCAACAGGTTGTAGTTCAATTGAAAAACATATAATTTTATGATCAGCACATCACAATGTTTTAGCATGTCTCTTTCTTTCCTTTAATCACTGTTTCCATCATGCAAGGCAGCATAATTACAACAAATTAAGCATAATTATGATGTAGACGGCTTAATAACATCATCAAGCTTTCAATTTTATCTGAAAAAGGACCAAAAAAGATGACACCCCATACATCCAGAAATGATTCTAAAGAGTGGCAAAAGTATCTCAGTAACATACTTAGTGACAAATTAGAGGAATGGATTATTAGTGTCTCATTGCAAGACTTAGATCAGCTAACTAGGTATTGACAGCCGCTATAACCCAAAGCTAATGTCTACCTGGCTGAATCGGTCTTAGTTAATACACTGTCCACAGGTGTAGAATTCATCCCACCCACGCAATGCCTAGTTTATTGACAACCGCTCCCACCTGATAGGTCCTATGCCATTTGCAGTCTGATATTAGCTCCCTTTGTGTACTCAATGGTAATTCTCTACACCCACGCTCTGTCCCATACACAATATGTGATCATTGCCTGATTCTCGCCATATACATAAGACCCACAGCATTCTTACCACTGCTTACTACTTCAGTTCAGAATGTAGATTCTTTGTCTTTACAGCTTTTAAGGCAAAACCGTTTGCTTGTCTATTTTGTTCATTCACCTTTTTTTTTTATATGAGCTATTGTTCAATTGAAGCATGATTGATAGTGTCTCCAGTCCTCTAAGAAGCTGTAAGAAGTGTATGCTCACTACTAACCAGTAGGAATTACTATAATATAATTCCTGTTGATGTGGAAAGTAGGGAATAATGTCAATGCCCATTTACATTATATTCCACAATGTTATATTCATACACCACTGAGTGCTCGTCCTCCTCCCTTTTCCTCCGGCAGCTGTTCATGATAGCCTCCAAGAGGAAGCCCCCTATTAGCTCGGCAGAGATGTGGATTTAGTATGTCTAAGTGCAGAAAAGTTCCAGACGCAGCATAAGACTAGACTTGCATACTTTGAGGTTAAGTCTGCTAGAATGACCTTCGACTGATCAATATGGGCAGGTGACTCCACCATGTTTTAAGGAACACAGGTGATTGCATAGGTTGAATAAAAGCAATTGATTTGTTTTGATATAAGATATGTAATTGCACTTTCATTTAGGTTTTTCAATATATCCTTACATTGTGTGGACTCATTTATCAGTAACCTTAGCAGTCCACAATGATTTGCATCACTGGTATTCTACCTAGACTCATGATCTTTCAACCGATAGATAAATACAAAACTTTGAGTGAGGCCAAAAGTCACACCATATGGATAGCTTCAGTAGGGAAATGCCAGGCGTCTGAGTGTCCTACATTAATCATATCCATACACATATAAAGGTCTAGTAGCCTGAAAGATATCAAACGCATATAGGTTGACCCTCTTTATGCATTAAAAACTAACAGCAAATTACCAATATGCACAAGAAGGCATGTCTTTAATGGTAACTGGCAAGCTATTCTGGCAGTGAGATCAGGAGTTTTCATCATCTCTTGATACTTTTCACCTTCTGCATCACCATAAACTGCTGTTCTAATCAGACTCCAAAGTGAACCCAGCATATCTCTATGATTTAGTCTTGAGACAAGCAAGAGTAGCATCTAGTTTGAACACTCAAATATAATGAACAATGAAGCTAGTTATAACCACTGACTCTAATTTCAGTTTGACACAAGTCGATAATGAAATCGTTTTTTAGATAAGTGTAAGGTTAAGGTAGTTCCAATATAATCCAATGCACCGGCAGATTACATGTTGAGGGCATTGACACACCTTTAGTGTCCCTAGTGAGTTACTAGTGACAGACAGAATATTGCCCTCTGATGCAACCTTTGTCCATATTTCTAATACCTCTAATGGGTCTGCTGCATATACAGCTCAATACCGAGGTAGCGGATTGTCAAATGGGCGCGGCCATTGCTGAAGCTGGTTCCCAGATCTTAACACTGATAACAGCTGTCTGATGGGTACCACTGCCCCCGAGAGGACCGCATTGAATGGCTGGGATTATTTCATTGGCTGATAACAAATTCTGCTAAGTCCGTATAGAAATGGGACTTTCCATCCAGTTAAAGGATTAGCTCAGAGTGGTTAAGTCCTCAGGGGCTCACTCTGGTGTCTCGTACGATACAAATCCTTTCACAGACTACTCTGTCCTGTCTGAGGTGAATATGTGAGCAGCTCACTGCTTATACCTGAGGAGCTCAGGCCCGCAGCCTGAAAGTAGTATGGGATATATGCACGGTAAGCCTGGACTAGTGCACAGAACTTTTCTCTTTTCCACTCTCTTTTGTCTAAACCATTTTCTCATTCTTTTTTAATATCAGATATACTACTAGAAGTGACCATGAATAGTCACTGTAATGTAGCTGAGTGTGAGTAAGCAGCAAGAATTTCATACTAGCTTAATGTCTTGTTTTCAAGTCTAGATGGGGCACTTCTATTTCAGGATGTTGCAATGGTCCACTAGGCATTCCCTCTGGCTGTGAAATGCTGTGGAAAACATTTACCTTTTCTACACCATTATGTCAATACTTCCACCCAAGACAAGTAGCCATGTTGCTGCTGTCCCACAAGACATTCTGCTGGTGGGCGAGTCCACACCGTTGCAGCAGATGATATTGAGGTTAATGAGCCAATACAATGTCATGGTAAGCATAGGCTATCAAGTCATGGCTCCTATACATCGACACTATCTACTATCATTCCTGCAGAAATACAGACGGAATATATAGAAATTAAAAGATGCCCTCTTGTTGACCTAATGGAGTCTGCACTTTAGATGTACACACTCTCTCAAGTAGAGGAAACTTTATCCATGTAGGGTAGATCCATCCCACAAAATATGGCCTCTATCACATGAGGCACGGGATCCCATTGCCAAATGGTACTCATATACATGTAGTATTGCAGCCTCAACAGATGAGGGGAAATAAATCCTATTTGATGAAATATATAAGAAAAATAAAGTAAATATCCTATGCTAATACACAGGCATGGTAGGGATCTATATCAGGTTGGTTCAGGGTTAATCCAAAGTCATTTTAATGCATATTTCCATGGGAATTCTTGTGTTAAATCAACGTTTTTTCAACGTTTATTCAATGTTGGTTTGAGTCCACGAAATGGAGTTAAGCTGAACCATCTTTGAACGTTTTTTTCTAGTAGGAAATGACGTTAATTTAACGTTGATATAACCTGGGTGGGCAGCCTGGTAGTAGGCGGGCAGCCTTTTAGTGGGTGTGTAGCCTGGTAGTGGATGGGTAGCCTGGTAGTGGGTGGGTAGCCTGTTTGTGTGTTGGTAGCCTGGTACAGTGGGTGTGTAGCTTGGTAGTGGGTGGGTAGCCTGATAGTGTGTGGGTAGCCTGATAGTAGGTGGGTAGCGTGGTAGTGGGCGGGAAGCCTAGTAGTGGGTGCATATCCTGGTAGTGGGTCGGAAGCATGGTAGTGGGTGGGTAGCCTGGTAGTGGGTGGGTAGCGAAGTAGTGGGTTGGTAGCCAGGTAGTGGGTGGGTAGCCTGGCAGGGTGTGGGTGGCGTGGTAGTGAGTGGGTATGTCACATGTTGCTTTTAGAAATGGCCATGTCAGTATGTTGAATTTACGGGTCAAGACCCCTAAACGAGTGGGAGGGAAAGGGGATGGAGGGAAAAGGGGGAAGGGGAGGGAGAGGGAGGGAGAAAGGGGAAAGGGGAGGGAGGGGGAAAGGGGAGAGAAGGAGAGAGAGAGAGAAGGGAGGAAAGGAGGAAGGGAGGAGGGAAAGGGAAGGGAGGGGGAGGGAAAAGGAAGGGAGGGAAAGGGAAGGGAAGGAGGAGGGAAAGGGAGTTAGGAGGCAAAAGGAAGGGAGAGAGGAGGAAAGGGAAGGAGGAGGGAAAGGGGAGGGAGGGAGGAGGGAAAGGGAAGGGAGGGAGGGAGGAGGGAAAGGAAAGAGGAGGGAGGGAGTGAGGAGGGAAAGGGAAGAAAAGAGAGAGGGAGAGAGAAAGAAAGGAAGAAGAGAGGGAGAGAGAGAAAAAGAGAGGGAGGGAGGGGGAGGGAAGGATGAGAAGGGGCACATACATGTGTTTGTATATAGCATTGTGTGGCCAAGGAGCACTGTGTGGCCACACTGAGAGCATACCTTAGCAACGCAGTACCTACTGTGCAGCCAAGCCCTTGTCCACACAGTGCTCTACTGTGTAGAGAAGGTGTCATTGGGTGCATGATGGTGCCACAGTCTACTAGGAATAATGTACGATGAATCAATATGCGTTACAGGTATAGTGGGATATTATTCAGGATGTCAGAACATTTTAAGCAATTTTAAAGTAAAGATGAGAGTAAGAAGAATACAGTAGTATGAAAAGAGCCCACTGTATTTTGGTAATGCCCACTGCAAAAGATAGCCTCAGAGGGAAAAAAGTGTGAAACAAAATGTAAATTAATAGATAGAATATGAAAGCATGCTGATCTTTTTGGGTATTATCTGTGACCCGAATGATAAGTGATACGTATTGTCTGTACATAGGTGAAAACTACTGTCTGGGCTGTCTACTGCAAACCAAGCTGCCTGTAATACCAAATAGACTCAGGAATGTACAGTGATGAGGAATGTAGTCTTGTTTAAAATGGTGTTTTGTTTCCCTGCCTCTAATTCTTCGACTGATCCTGACAACAATATTTGTAGTAATTGTTTAACAAAATCAAAATATTGAAACTCAAACTCTATATCATTTGGTCCCATGATGCACCAATGCATTGCTGGCAGGTCTACCCATCAGCACTACAGTGGGCTGCATTTATACATTATGACAGCCAACAGGTACATTGCATTAATGTGCCATAAAAATACGAAGGGCCAAGGCCAGATTGATTGGTGTGCCTGACCTTGACAGGTGCCCTCCTGACTGGGAGGATCAAGATGCTAATTTTAGAATGATGGACCAATTTGAGGTGGCACCTGGTTAGACGAGGAGAATATTGACACTCATATTGAACCTCGCGAGGTGGGCAGGCCGAATATGGCTGGCCAAACTACTGATCTATCACCCACCAGGAGACATAGATCTTGATTTATTGATGAGTCATAAGTCAGGAGCAGGGGATGAGGTTCCTCTAGACTCAGTATTAGAATTGCCGAAATGAGGTACACTAAAGGGGCTATAGATCATATCCTAGATGTGAGGTTTTCCCTTTTTCCCGTTTTTGTCATCCAATATGCATTTTTCTGTGCACTCTTCCCTTTCTTCCCACCTATTTCATCCTCTTATCTTTTCATCATTCTTTTCAATTCTTCATTAATTTTGCATTTATAACCTCTCCAGTCCCAGTCCTTGTATCAAAAACACCTCCATTATCCTATCAGATATTTATCCTGCCCAATTCCTACATAAATTATTTTGACACAGGTTTCATATTACATTTCATTTTTACATCTCACAGGTGTTTCAATGCCTGTTTCATTCCCTTTTTGAATTAATGATTTATTTTCAATGAGACAGAAAAACGGTCTGTACTTTGTAAACTATATTGAAAATCAGTTTATTAATCGAAATAGTTCTGGGCACAAAATGATTAAAGGAAGCATATAACCGTTATAATCACAGTAAAACACTCTTTAGTAACAGAATGGAGGAGAACTAGAGAGGATTAGTGGTGAGTCTTTGAAAGAGCTCCTGTCTATGTCATCTAAGCTGCTGTCAGATGTGTCAGATGCATGGGATCTTTATGTTCACATAACTCTAGGTCATTCCATCCATCATGATTAAACATGAGAAAGTGCTTATGGTAATTGGGACATAAAGCACCCAGAATTCATAAAAAGGCCTGACTGAAAGCAGCTATACCCTACAGCACCTGTTCTTCTAGAAGAGGAACTCCTCATTAGACTGAGGGGACATGGCCAACCTGATTAAATGGGTCGAGTAAGTGGACAAAGAAAGGGGAAGGGGACAGCTGTTGGGTTGATAAGCTGTACAGCCTGGTGCGCCCATCCTAGGCTTGAGAGGCAAAAGCAGAGGGCAACAAGGCACACTGCATTCAACCTGAAGTAACAACAATGATGAAAGGCAGCAGTGGCCTTTGGCTGTTTTACCTGGCCCAGATAAAGTGACAGTTTTGCTTTAGTCATATTTATGTATGTGGCATTTATGCATATCTTTATACAACAGTTGCTCTAGTTTATCCTTGCTTTGGCCCTCTGGATTGGCAGTAGTGGAGATAGCTCTGCAGGACTCACTTTTTAGTATTGCTGGAGGCTACGCCTCTAGGGATGATTATAACAAGACCCTTTTTCCAATTTATGCATAAGATCGAGTCTGTCATGCTACAACCTTGAACAACCTAGTTCCACCCCTGTGCTTTTACCAAGGTAGTTTTAATATTTAAGTTTGTTGTTCTGCACATGTAATTTAAAGTAAAAGAAAAAAGGAATTTCGGACTTGGTAAGCGAATCTTTCTCAAATCAATTAATTATGGCTTCCACTCCAGAATGGCTTACAATATTTTTGAAATAAGAAAAGAAATATCGGAGGTTCAATATATATATATATATATATATATATATATATATATATATATATATATATATGTGTGTGTGTGTGTGTGTTTTGGAGATAAATGGCTAGAATATTTTAATATATTATAGAGCTATAAGAGCTAAATTATTGTATATGTCTGCTCAAGGCTCGAAAAGATAGTCGACATGAATTACTTATCAGTAAATGAGGATAGATCTATTAATTGTAAGAGGATTTATTCCAACCTGAAAGATCTTGAACTATGATAAAACTGCCCCCTTTGTTTCTAATGGCTAAACTGCCTTGCATCCCCCCCCCCGATTCACCACTGTGCCTTCTTTGCATTACTAATGATGTGGGGATGCTTCAAAATATGGGATAAGCCTCATCAGCATGTCCCTGCAGCAATGAATGACTCCTACATAGCCAACCCTTCATACATATAGCCATCATTTTTACTTCTACTGTCCCTTCCACTGCTTAAAAATCCAATGCCAAACATCCAATTGCCCCTTTGCAACCTCAATCTACATGTTCCCTTTAGCTCTGAACACCCATGCTCTAACCTACATATTTCCTCTTCTCCTCTGTCTCCCAATCCTAATACCATGTATTTCTACCAATGAGCATAACCAGAAAGTAGCAAATTTTCTACGAACCAAAAAGTGCCTTCAATAACAAGGCAACACACATCTCTGAATAATATCCCCAAAATATAAACGGGATTAAATCTATTCTAAAATCAATAACCTTGAAAAAAGTTGCTGTCCTCCCACACACTGAACGGCCAGTAGCAGACAGTAAATTGCACTGGAACAGACTGCCTCCCATGCCAGGGCTATCAATATTCACCCCTTTGAGAATTGCATAGTGGTTTATTGTTCTGCACTTATTGCCCTGCATGATGCGGGGATGCAGTCCTGGCATCCATTCACAAGGGTTATACATATATTTGCTTGTTTATCAAGGAGGCCCTGCAAATGGGTATCAGCCCACAAAACAGCAAAAGGAGGATTACCATGATGCACCCCTACAGATAAACCAACCAGGAATGAATTATTAGTAAGTGCATGATGACAACAGAAATACACAATGCTTCATTGCACTATACAACACTTAAAGTGTCAGACATGCACTTATTATACCTAGTGAACTATAGCTGTCTTCTGCCTTTGGGTCCCATGTTGTCTGCCAGTAGGTCTATACACAGCTGAGGTTCCAAGATACCAGTAGGTTAGAACTATAATAATTGATAGGAGAAAATAGGGGTGATGCCAATTTCTCTGAATGTCCCATTATCTGGTGATAGTCATACACCACCAAGGGATCTTAGGTGGTCTTTTGTATGATCCAGCAGATTGAATTATCACACCCCTTCATTACAATTGGCCACCTCTACCTCTACTGAGATGCAAATCTAGTCTGTCTAGAGTGGTGAATGCATTGTAGAGGACCCTCTGTCATGATGTTTCTGATATCGTGATTGTGGCATAGTAGGCCTACTGGTAATCACATTATTCAACAAGCCTGAATGAGGAAGTACCAATTCTGAAATACTAAAGGTTGTAACCAACAAGATTGGTACACATAGGGTACAGCTGATATAATGAAATAAACACAAAAGGCAGTATATTTTCAATAAGGTAGTTATTATGAAAGAAAGAAAAACATGGATGGCCATAAGAGAGAGGATAAAAGGCTCCTCCCACGTCTCAGGTTTAAATACTGGGACCAACTGACAGACTCAAGTTAGGTTCCCGTCACTACCTAGTTGACCAATGAGTGACTAAACACTTCCACATATAACTAGGCAAGGAGATACTTAACTGTGTTATCTATAGTCGTGTTGCAGGATTGAAAATGAGAATGTAGGAGAGTTCTTGTACCAGATTGATATTGAAAAGGGATACTTAGTCATTGTTCTCATACATAATGTAATGTAGATATGATAGCCCAAATGGAGTGATACCCTACCTATCAGTGTCAGTCTCCTAGTCTATGATCTATATCTTGGACAGGAGATTACTGACTGACTCTCTCTTTTGCTGATAGGTCAAGATGCAGTAGTAATAGACTGGTCCTTTAATCCTGCTGGCCAATGACCCAAGGGGGAAATGAGACCAAAGAGAGTGAGATGATCTGAGAGGCATATCAGCAGTGCTCCCCCTCAGCACCCAACAAAATCGCTCATTTAAAGCTGCAACAAGACATGAAACATAAAACTGTTATATATTATAGATTTTTTGTTTTCGCCAGACCAACTGAGACCTAAGTCCTAGTTATATGCATTGCCAATTTGAATGGCGCTAATTTGAGGAAATGAGTTACAGAATCATCTGAGATTTAGGATAGAGAAGGGCATTCCAACATCTATTGCAGCTTTATTGTCACTGTCTTCATATATTATCTACAAGTTGTCAATTAATTTCATCTTTATGATTTGTTTGTGTAACTCTCATCCTCATGTGTTACTCAACTGCTATGAATGAATATTTCCCTCTATATATCCCTTTCCCTTTGATGATGAAACACCTCTCTTCTGCTTCAGGTGAGATAGGTTTGCCATTTGAACATAGATAATTGTAAGTAACATTTCTTCCGTTTAAAGAATCGTCAACCCTATAAGAATAACTCTCTGCTTTGTCTATACTAATATATGAATTTGAAACAAGGTGGTCCATAGATTTACCTGGAAATTCCTCTCTGTGAGCTTCAGAAAAATTCCCAAGAATCCCAAGAATTGCAATAAAAAGCCATGCCATAGCTAGAGAACCAAAATTCTTGATTCCCATTTATTGGAAGTTTCAGCATGCTATTTGCCTTAAGGGTTTCCTGAATCACTTGATTGTAGATTCAATTTGTAGCGTACTACAGCTTGTCATATAAATCATATTTTTTTCAGATACTTCCCAGTAAAATAGAAAGTGAAATTGCAATACTTTCATTTGACATACAATTACTGTTTTGTTGTCATGACACAGCAATTCTGTACTAAACAATTTTATAGTGCCGGTGCATTGTGCGAATCCACGAGGAGGTAATTTCTCAACATGCTATGACTGCTCTCCTTTACCAGTATGACTACTCTACCAAACCTAAGGTATAATAATATTGCATAAGTGCTAATCACACAGGAGAGACAAAGGACATTGCATGTTTATCAACTCCTGCTATTACCATGATTAAATCATGAATTTAACTACACTGGATTCCTTTTGTGATAAAGGCATGGTTTCTGTGCTAGGTTGCTCCTCTAGATATCAGGGAAGCTGTCAGGCAGAATTCCTCATGGCACATTACTAATCTACCAACATTTTCTGGCATGATGTCTGGTGGTAAAACAGCATTCGGCTTGGTACCGCTAATGATTTTTTTTTGTCTGTGTATAATTGCTTATTAGTGGTGATATGCTGTATTAAGTGGAGCCCTTCCCACAGATTTGGGGGATGCAGTGGCACTTTTTCATGACCATTGATATAGACAGGGACTATACTCCAGTCCAATATGCTAGGCTGTTTACTTGGTGAGTCGTATTTGTTTTCAGGTGTTGACCCCTTCTATTGGTGAACTTGAGGGTGACTGCATGAATGACATTTAATTTGATTTCTCAAAAGAAATATATGTACAACATGAGGCTGATACCACTGTTTAAGTCCACCTTATAAGCAAGTTAAAATTCATATGAACCCTATGTCAGCCTACCCTGAGACGTGTACATATGCAGATTACAGCGTTGGTGAAGTTGGTTCTATAGTGAAATGTGTCATCTATCATTTAATTGAATAAAAACATTCTTCAAGATTATTCTTTTTTTTCTTTTTGGGTACAAATCTTTAATTGTAGAAAATTTTTACAATCCAAGCAATGTCATGTATTATTGCATTTACTTTACCCACTAATACATTGTCCTAGGGGGAATTCCAGGCCGAATTTCTGCAGGGCTAACTCTGCTTTTAGTCCCTGTAATCCCATTAAAGGCGTTGAGGGTTAACATGATGGGTGAAAAGCTGGTCAACATGTGGAAATATGGGCGAAAAGCTGACATGCAACTTTCATTGGTCATCATAGCAAACTGTATTTAAGTTGTGTCAATGTGGTGTTTCTCCTCTTCTGTACCACTACTACATAAATGATCACACAGACCACCGGAAGGCATTTCTCAAGATGGTACGACTAGACTCCCATCAAGTTGTAGTGAGATCCCCCAATTAAATGGCATTACAGCCCTGCATCTAGTGGTCACTAATAATTGCACTGGTACGACTGCCCTACCAAACCCTACGTAATTACTGTCTTAAGTGCTGATCGTACAAAATAGTCGAAGTGTGTTCCCTACAATCACACACTTGGATAATGAGGGCGTCAAGTCGTACTGGTTTTGTCTAGTCGTACCATCTTGAGAAATGCCCTCCAGGGCTGGGCTAATAAATGTGTGTGTATCTCATTCCTCCACCACCGCTGCTGTATACACCTATAAATGGTGCCCTCCCCTCAAATCCTTGCTTTTTGACTACATCCCTCAGCTAGATTAGACCACCATACCTCATATAGATTTACATGCATGGTTTATCTTTCGTGTTATGAAACTGATATGTTCATATAGGCATTTAGCTAATGCCCCATTAAGTCTAATTTTCTTACTCATGCAAACAATACCCAGTAGACATGTTTAATTTATTATGTGTATAGTATATATTTTGTCTTCTTTACTCATCTCATCATGTATATTCATCTTTTATCGTTATGTGAAAACAATTGGATTGAAACATGAAACAGGAGGAATCATCTTATTGCTTGTTACCACCTTTTATATATCGTGTTCAGCAATAAAAACCTTTTCAACCCTCAAAAAAAAGGAGAAACATCCACACTCTGACTCTATGTCAGGTGAGCTATTAGGTGTCTTAATCAGGTGGGGCTGACACACTAAAAGAAGCCAAAGATCAGTTGCTGTCTCACCACTATCTGAAAAATAAGATATTATGAAATAGCATTATATTTAAGAAAAAGAACTACGCAGGATTTATTCCATATATGGAAAGTATGCACACGCAAAATATCTATATCCTACTACCAAGAAATAAAATCAACATTGTGTCTGTTTCGCCCTCAAATCTGCACCACTTTGGGGAGACATGGTGATATTCCATAATGTGATTTTCATACAACACTGAGGACTCGTCCTCCTCCCGTTGCTCCAGCAGCTGTCCATGATAACCCCCACCAGTAAGCTCCCTATTACTTTACTGAGATATAAATCTAGTATGTCTAAGTGCGGAAAAGTCAGAGAATCCAGATGGAGGGTAATGCAATGACTTGGCTAGAGTACTTTAAGGTTAAGTCTGCTAGAATGAGTAATCTTCTCACCCCAAGGGTATGACCTTCAACTGAACTGTATGGGATCTCATTGCAGGTGCTTAGGCTGATGCTGCCCTCACTAAGATACACTCTGCACCTAGTATTTTGTGTGGAATTTCACTGTTTGCCGCAGTTGGTTTGTTTTGATATAGGACATGCAATTGCGCTTTCTTGTAGGCTTTCCAAAGAATCGTTGCAGTGTGTGGACTCTTGGAATCTCTTATCACTGACCTTAAGTTCATGATAGTCAGCATCACTGGTATTCTCCCTAGACCCATCTCTCAACTGATAGATAAATATTGAGAGAATAGTAGGTGTCAAACCTTTCTTGTGATTGAAACGCTGAGTGCGGCTGAAAGTTACCATATACCATGGATAGCTTCAGTAGGGAGATGTCAGCCTCCTGACTGTCCTATATTAATCATACTTATACATAAAGGTTCAGAAGCCAGACAAATATCAAAGGCATAGAGGTTGACCTTTTATATAAGGACGCCATGCACAAGACGGTGTGTCTTTCATGATCAGGCAGTGTATTCTGGCAAAGATCAAGAGTATTCATCATCTCTTGATACAGTTATCCTGTCCCTCCAAATAATCACCTCCTGCATCATCATACACTGTTCTAATCAGTCCACAAAGTTGGCACAACATATGTCCATAAATTAGTCTTGAGGCAAGCAAGAGAAGTATCCAGTTTGAACACTCAAATATAAGAGAGATGTTCATTGACTCTAATTCCAGGTTGACACCCATTTATAATGAAATCATTTTAAAATGAGTCTAAGGATTGACACAGTTGAAATATAATCCAAAACACCTGCAGACTACATGATGATGGCACTAATTCACCTTTAGTTCCCCTAGTGTGTTACCAGTGACAGATAGAATATAGCACTCTGTATGTCCATCGCAACCTAATAACTGCTGGATAATGGCCCATCATGTTCAAACAATTATGACCGTTGCCACTCACAGGTGATCTAATTGATGTTTTACTGTACATGACATTGTATACTATGTACAACTCAACTTCTATTCATATATGCCCAGTTCACCTTTTCCCTCTCTTTGAATTCTGTTTGACACATTCCTTTATTCATCTTTATTATGTAAGGTCTGATATAGAATTGAATGAAGTTCAGATATACAACTAGAAGTGACTATGAAAGGTCAATATAATGTAGGTGAGTGTGGCCAAGAATCTCTCACAGTGAGTGAGCAGCAAAGGTTTTGCATTAGCTTAATGTCTAGTTTCCGAGTTGAGAGGGGGCACTTCTATTCCAGGATCTTGCCATAGTCCACTAGGCATTCCTGCTATCTGTGGAACACTCTGGAGTACATTTATCTTTTCCACACCATTATGCCATTACTTCCACCCAAGGCAAGCAGCCAGGCAAGCAGCCATGTTGCTGCTGTCCCACAAGACATTCTGGTGGTGGAAAGGTCCATGCTGTTTCAGCAGATGATATTGAGGTTGATGAACCAATATATGGTAAGCATGGGCCATCAAGCAACAGCTCCAATAGATCAACACTATCTATTATCAATGAAGGGGATCGTTTAGATTCCTCTGTTCTGAATTTAATTCCTGCAGAAATACACAAGGAATGTATGAGACACATGGATGAAATGATATAAGAATTTCATTTCTGGAGGGCATTTAAAGAATAATAACCCTGCTGCCCCACACCATGCAATCAATCTCCTATCTATAGCAAAATAAAAATGTATGCACGAGGAGTATAGATCTGGCCATGTCAGAGTGATCCTCTATAATATTCCCTTTGCAATGCCTTAGGCATCCTAAAACTAAAGAGCTTTTTTCTGTGTGTAATTAATTATTATCTATGATATTTTAAGTGGCTTCCCATCGAATGGAGTTTGGAGGAGAGTTAGCACTTCTTCATGACTATAATCAATAATATACAGGGAACATCTTCCAATACCAGATGCTGGTCTGCAGGGCATGTTTCAATAATGTTAATAAGCATGCTTTAGAAGTGCTTTCTTTTTCTGTGAGGAATAAATCACTACCGTCTGCTGTTTGGTATGGGTTGAGCTGATAATAAGTTTAGCTAATTTCTGTACAAACTGAAATAATCTGAACAAGAAGATCATTCCATTTACAAAAGGACAGTGACATGACTATTCCTTTAAATTCTGCAATCTGATACCACATCTCGAGGCTCTTTCATTAACAATACTCTCTGATGAAAGAGGAGCCCGGGAACTATCAGCAACAACAACAGACAAGGAATGAATGATGAGTTATAATGAGTAATGAGCATGGTTTCATTTCAATCCACAACCTTTAAAGGGGTGATATTTCCCATTCTTAGGGGAGAATTTTCTTATAAAATGATTCTTTTCACAGAGTATTGTGAATCAGACTGACCTAATTAGGTTCTAGTCTGACATCATATAGAAATCCTCGACAGAGGAATAAATTAGGTGTACATAGAGATAATTGGTGGTGTATATCCTTTATAATATTGAGCACAGGGGGGCATTCAGTCAAGGAGCTGACAAGGGTAGGGCTGTCAATCAAATGACGAAAAAAAATATAATATAAAATCAAGGACTTGTTATAGCGTGTGTGTTTAACCAGTTAGCCTTCACATTTCATGTGTTAATTCGAGGGCTGTAAAAGTACTAAATGTTATCACCAAAAGCCTTATCCCAAGTGGAAGAACGCACTGCAAAGGGCGGGGATGGTATATGACTTCGTAAAAAGGAAGGGCTGCTATAGGGGTTGTAGATTTGCAGTTGGTACCTAACTAGTAAGTGCACCCGCGTCCTATGGGGATTGGTTTCAAGCCATGGTAGTTTCTTTCAGGAAGGTTCAACGCTTCCATGAAATCATTTTTGGTTTATCTTCACAAGTCCTATTTGATATATAGCCACATAATTAATTTTATATGTGCTATAAATAACTCTACAATTTACTTCATTGATACCCTGTGACAGTTGGATCCCTCCATGCCATATTCTGCCCGTACAAAATATCTTTCCCTAGTTATATTGGAGGGGTAGAATTTCTGTTTTGGGTATAAAGGAAACAATGTAGCTTTCGGTCTTCGCTCCCTCATAAGGAATTAGGAGCTAGTAACTAGAATAGACTGATTTCTACTAAGCCCCTCGTAAGGTAAGACCAAATAGACTGATTAGTAAGAGCCAAAAACAGTTAGACAGGATATTGATGATTCTAATCAGACCTTAACGCCTGGAACACAAGACCTGCACAGTCCGCAAGTTTTGAGCATTGGTACCCTTTCAGCAAGATATTGTCCAGTTGACAAAATGAATATTTCCAATTTTCATCATGACCCATGTACCTGAGTCATATCAGCTGAAGTTGGGCCCTAAGATATATGCTATGACCTTTCCTTATTGTTCCCCTTTTTTATGATCCTGTATTCGTTTTGAATTGTGTACCCTTCCATTTCTGCTAACCTATTTCCCTCTTATGTCTTTTCATATTTTTTTTTCTGTTCTTTGATTGCATCTTTACCTTCACAAGACCCACTAGGGAATTATATAAGTGCTGCAGTCATAGTAAATTACGCTTAGTTACAGATTGGAAGCAAACAAGGGGGTTTGTGGTGAGGCTTAAAAATCCTTCCTGTATATCCCACCTAAGCTGACTCAGTATAAACTCAAAATGTGTATGTATGGAATCTTTATGTTCACATAATATAATATAAATCTTATTCATTTCATCCACCATGACTTAACATGAGAAAAACATTTCATGGTTATCAAGGCATAAATTACAGAGAAAATAAAGAACACAGAAGTTCCACCCTACATTCCCTGCATATATCTGCTGCCACAGCTGACCTTCTCCCAAGGGAACTCTTCATTAGGTTGAGTGGGCATGGCCCAACTGTGCAAGCTGATTAAATGGATCATGTAAGTGGACGAAGAAAGGGGAAGGGAACAGCTGATTGGCCTGATAAGTTGCACAGCCTGGTGCCCACATCCCAGGCTGGAGAGGCTAACGCAGAGGGCATCAAGGCATGGTGCATTCAACCTGAACTAACATGAATGAAGGCAGGAGTGGCTGTTGAGTCCAGCCCTATCATAGTGCCACTTCTGCCCTTGGTCATATCATTCTGCAGGGTACTTGGCAGTTGACCAGTGTGTGTTTGGCTAATACTTTAAAGCATAAACAGCATATTACTCTTACTACATGATCACATGGAGTGGGAATGAGGCTCTGTCTCAATACTTTCCAAGCACACTACTCTGTCCACTGCCTCCATATTTAGATGTAATTGGAGGTTGGGTATGATACTAGGCCTACCTGTATTCAAATATCTATGATTTATGTAGCCAGACATAATTATAAATGCTCTATATGCAAGGTATATTCACAGCCTTCTTGCTGTTTTATTTGTCATTCTATTTCATAGCTCTTTGATACTACCGCTTAAACCTAAGTAAGGAGTGATAAACCTAAATACTAAAATTGGTAGTAATCTAAATCAAAACTATTTTGCTCTATCAAATCTACCTTCTATTGTAACCAAAGTGTTTCGATGCAAGTTTACTTCATTCCTGTGCTATGACAACGAATATATTGGATAGAGATATAACCAGTTTCAAGACCAAAAGGTGCACGTGTTGGTCGAAAGTGTCCACCTGGGATTCAAGCTGATTAAATGGGACCTGTAAGTAGACAGAAAAAGCTTAGTACTGTGATGGCTTTGATAAGCTGTGGAGCCTGGAACCTTTAGTAGCAAGAGGTACACCATGTGGTAATAAATAGACCTACAGCTGGCCCAATACTGAGATGTTCTATAAAATATGGGGAAGGTAACTGTTTTAATCTGGTGGCTTAATTTCCATTAGCAAGACTGTAATCGTGGCATGGTTGATTTAGTCAAATCCAGTGCTGACCTATTGTGGACAGAAATTGACCAAAAGGCTGAGGGCTGCCAAAGGCACAGCAGCATCAAAGAAAGAGCACAGGAAGCAGAGGAATGAACATAGATTTTGTCTGGAGGAATTCAAAAGCCCAACTAAGTAAGGGTGAAGCAAGAGGTTCAAATTGACATCAAAGTGTTCCATGATCTAAAATACCAGCAAAAATGTAGTGGGTATCCATATCCACCATAAGGGATACTGGTAATGAAAATTCCAATTTCAGGATCAAGCCTTGCCCATCCATCATTCCATCAGGGGTAACATTCAACCATCATGGGGAGGGAGGCCTGCCTGTGGGAGTTGGTACCAGAGCACAGGCTCAGATTAGTGCACTATTGCAGTTCTTTCAGGTCAGAAAAAAGGAAAAGTGATTCAGAATTCAGTCCCGATTCATTAGTGATACCCTGTGAAGTTATGGCACTCAAGTACATGGTAAAGTTTAAGCTAGATACATAAATATCTATATGAGATATAAGGGAGCCTCCACAAGGAACAAAAAACTTAAAGCCCCTAAAGTAAAAGAAGTGAAATTAACCCAGTCAGGCTAGAAGGATCTCCATTGCCATTGTTCCTGTTTTGTTAGTGTGGATGAGGTGCACTAATGTTCAATACAGGACCTTTTTAAACCGATTACTAGTGCCTTTGGCACTAGAGGGGGGGGCATCTATGACACAGGGCAATTGTTAATTTCATAGCACGACCTCCCCCCACTCCCCCCAGACTGCTCCCAAAACAGGATGGCAAAATCTGTGGTGCCCCCTGGTGTCTTACACTAGAAGCGCTTATCTTAGCGGCGCTTATCTTAGCAACAAGTATCATAGCAGCATCAAACAATTTTGCACTCTCCCAACAGATTCTCTCGGAGGTTAGTTTGTCAGTAGTTTCTCAGGAACTACTGGTCCAAATTCAATATATGACCTATCAAATTAAGGGAGTGGTCATTATTTATCAAGAGGCGGGGGTGGTGGGTTTGAGGGGGGGCATAAAATAACTCCTCCCGAGGGGGGGGCTAAACAAATTTTGACCCCTCTTGAGGGGGCTTAAAAAATTCACCCTTTTTTCAGCAAAAAAGCCAGCGTGCTACTATAGATCAAAGAGAGGCGCCAAAACTCTCCGCGCCTCTGGCGCGGGAGGGGGGTGCAAAAAGTTTTGACTGTCGTCGAGGGGGGGCGTAAAAAATTTCCGCTTGTCTGCGCGAAAACCCACCACCCCCCCTGTTGATAAATAATTACCAATCCCTAAAGCTCTTAGTATGGGTAATCCAGATTCACAATCAATATGCAGTTTCAACCATTATTTACATCAGGGACCCAAGATGGCGGACATTGCAGAAAAAATAGCCACGGCGATTTTGAGGTATTGTATAATTCTTAGTTTCTTAAAATTCTTGAAAATATAGAGAAAAATCGAGTTACTTTTAAAAGAAGTACATATTTATATCTAGCCTCTTTTGGTTTATCTGTTCCTGGCAAGCAGTCAAGCTTATTTTAATGGACTGGGGACCAGCAACGAACCAATGCCTTTTTATATATAGTGTAATCATTTTCTGCTTTCTACTTTCCACCTTCTGTACATGTCTTCTTTGCTTTTGTCTATCTATTCTTTATTCCATTCCACTAGTTTATATTTAAACTAGAGATCGTTAGATGAGTGTCATTGGTTGAAAGATAAGCAAATGAAATAGTGATCATCGAGAATACACTCATTCTCTAAATCTTTTCACACCCATCTTAATGTCGTAATACTGTTTTCTTTTTGGATTCTCTGCTTTCTTTTCTAGCATTCACTCAAAGACTACATCTCTAGTCTCTAGACTCTAGTCTAGTCTCTAGGCTTGAACAGAAGAACATGACCTTTACCTTTTAAGCTCAAAGTTTTAAGATGAACTGCTCATCCTGACCAGCTTCCCCTGATGTGTCTCAGAGTGGCTCCTTCTAACAGTATAGACCAGAGGCTTGTATTCTAAACATTATCATTTGGACCTCTGCTATGTAGGGACTAGTTAGCCTACATATGTAATATAGTGCAGACAACACAGCATTCCCCCAAGTGTGCTGCTCTGTAGAGGAGCAGATCTGAGCTGTTCCAGCTACAGCAGGGTAAAGCATTTAGTCACATACTCCTCAACTCAAGGCAATTGCTCCTGTATTGATTACTTCAAAACTATGAAGGTGGTCATCTGCCCCCCTATCTTTGACACATACAGATAATTAGTGATGGCTCCTGAAGATCCGTATCAAAAACAATTTTGAAAGTTAATGTATAAAATACCCGATTTTTCTATCAGCTTAATTCTCAATTACAGATTTACTTTTGAAAGAAATATGTGATTGCAGGTTGATTTGTGGATATCTGCCATTTCTTAAATGACAAAAGATAGAATCTTATCCTAAAGGTATAAAATCCTGCATTGATTTTATTGCTTAAGTTGACTTTTTTTTTAAATTTTACTTAATGCACTCATCTTCAATAATATAAACTAATGGTCTAATGAGGTACCATACCACATGTCCAATGGAATATATAACATCATAATCCCAGACATAGTAAGGCTATTTCTATTCATGGTTTTGCCATGAGTCTCCCTGGTCAGATATATATGGAGCATTCATGTCTTTTCCCCAAAGCAGATCCTATATCATCCCTATAGTGTAAGGTTGATATTGCACAGGGACTAGAAAAACGCTGAAAGGCCCTGGGGTAGGGTGTTACATTGAAAGCTAATCGGTCATCTCACATGTTATGCAAATAGTGAATCTGACAGAAAGGACATGTATCAATGCAATGTAAAAATCAGAATGATTTTATCTTCAATAGGGAATTGGGTGCAGAGTGGACCATGCAGCACAGGGTGATCACACTGCCTGCAGCCACAGGGCCAGATGAAATAAACTCCTTCATTTAGGGGTTTTTGGGGGTATTGAATGTAGGTAAGCTGCTGCTGTAAATAATATGATATATAGTACTTATGTTAGTATTATTTGCCTCAGGTATCTGCTAATTCATTTCAGTTAATTAATCCTGGTTTGCAAATGTATCTAGGAAATGAGGAAGATATAGACCTATTTCCGCCTCCAGGATGGAAGGGTTGTGCAGAGCTATGATAATGGGTATAGGTGCATTCTTTTGCTAATTGAGTGTAGTTCAATATGACTCAGTATAGAGGCCTAGTGGAGCCGCCATTTTGAATTTTGCTGGTTGAGGTAAAGCCCACTGATAAGACATACCATGATGGGTACCTTATCCCTGGGTAACACCCACTTCCAGGGACTCCAATCTTATTAGTTCTTATCAGTGTGTGTGGCCGGAACCAGCTGCAGACCAGCTAGTGGCCAATAGCCTGAGCGCACACTTTTTAAATTATCAGTTTTCATTGGTCTTTTTAACCTAAAACCATGTTTTTTACCTAAAACATGACACAGAATTGTGACTATTGGTCATAAAAAAAAGTGTGTGCCTATTGCAATGTGCACAAACATGACATTGTGTAGAAAAATTCTGCACCTTTCGGTTCACTTAGATTTCAATAGATTCTCCCATCCTTGGCATTATCTAAGCTTTATACACCCTGTGTAGAAGGTGCACCCCCTACTCTAGGATATGAAAAAGGATTGAATATGTGAGCAGGGGAATTTCATAATCTTTGAAGGAACACATAATGGGTATGAAATAGGTCAAATAAGAACGCCATAGGGAATGGTATCGGCGATTATAGTACCTGTGAAATGTACTTACTGACAGAATGAAATAGAGCAAGAAAATTGTTGCAAAGAGCCATCTAAGGCCCTCCTGCCTCACCAACTAGGTTAATACATGTTGTGGTGATGATGGTAGTGGTATGATACAGTCATAGAATTAAGAGGAAGCAAAGCTGAAAACACCAACTGGCTCCTAGCACCACTGTTGTTCTTCTCCCCAAGGAACACTTCATCAGGCTGAGGAGACATGTCGACTGTGGGAGCCGATTGAAGAGGTCATGTAAGTGGGCGAAGAAAGGGGAAGGGGACAACTGATTGGCTTGATAAGCTGTAGAGCCTGGTGCCTTCCACCCCCGCAGGGCTGGAGCGGCTAAAGCAGAGGGCAAGTAACAACCACCTTGAACCAGCATGAATGATGAAAGGTTGCAGTTGCCGTTGGTTGTTGTTTTGTTCAGCCCAATTATGGTGTCAGTTTTACTTCTGCTCAACACCATTTTTCCACCTGCTTAGCTTCAGGGATAGTGCATGGTATATACTCTTCAACAAATGTACCATATATCTACTTAAATAAATATCTTGGCACTTCAAGTATGTTCTTATATCATATTCACATAATGACATTTACATATAGGAGTAAGTCTTTCTGAGGACCATGACCTGATCCGACATAACGGCAACTACATGATGGCACTTATCAGGATGAGGTTCACGTCTCAATGCATTTACTCTCTCAGAGAAGGCAACTCATTGCCTGTTTTTTTTTCTCTACTATATGATCATTGAAAGTGGAATTTGGTTGGGGAACATGGGCAATGGCATTGCTATTCATAAGGTTCTCTAATACTCTGTGGGTGGTGGTGGCAATCCATGTGGGTTAAGAAGTGAAGAAAATTATTTCCTGCTGGAGTTACCGTGTTGCATTACACATTAGATTGGTGTAGCATAATTGTTATGCTGTCAGAGGTCTATCAACATAACTTGACTAATATTCATAGTCTTTTACCAGTTTCCTCTGTCAACTGCGGTTCTCTGGGATTATTCATTAAAATTGAATTCAAGTACCTAATTTAGAGTCACTATTATCATTATTTCTGCAATGGTAAAGGTTATATTGAATAGAGCAATAGGCAGCTCCCAGACCACAGCAAGCCTACACCTCCTACCCTCCTTCCCACAAGGGGCCTCAAGTGGGTTGAAGGGTCTGCCTATGCAAGCTGATTAAATAGGGCAGGAAAGTAGGCAGAGAAAGACCAACACCCTGATGGTTTTGATAAGCTGCAGAGCCTGGCACCCTTTTCAGTAAGAGATAAACCATGTGGTAACGATGGCCATGCACCTGACCCAATACCCACTCTTGGAGGCACTTTGGTGTTTCATTGTAGAGGCTGAAATGCTATTAATGGAGGGTTGCTGATGACAAAGTAATATTATAATGGATAGAGAGATACAGCGATGAACCTATGTATTTTGACCGGAATTCCTAAAGTCCATTTTGATTTAAGAAAAGAAAAGTCACTTAATATTGGCATTAAACTGTTCCGAAACCTTAGGTGAATTACCAGTGTCCAAATGTAATTGGTATCTGTGTCCCAAGTAGCTAATACTGGTTCAAGTCTTGCACATCAATCATTCCATTACAGTCACATTAAACTACCGCGGGGGGCTGGGAATCCCCCTCTTAGAGCTGGTACAATGAGACCCACTGATGTAATTAGCCAATTCAGTACTGATACAATCTAAGATTTCACAATATTTACATAAATATTGACATGGCTCACCTAGATACTTTGAGTAGACTTCTTTGTAAACCTAGTAGCAGCATTGTTTCAAACATGAGAGATTATCATCTAGCCCTGCCTGAGTGGATTGGGTTTAATGACCAGGAAAGATGTAAAGATAATTGATAGTTTCTCAGGTCACACATGCACATCAGTCATATGGCATTCTTGTGATAGTATAGTCAACAGTCTTGGTAAGAGGGGGTGGGGATTCTACCTCACTGTATTCCACCAATACTGATCTCATATCCTCTAATCCTGTCTCAACAAGCCTTCTGATCTGCTATCATATTCACAATGAATGGATACCACTTGACCATAGTGCAGTCTCTGATAGCCCAGTGAGTGTACATTTTGTCCTTTCTAGCCTGGATGGGCATACCACAGGAAAGCTGAAAGGCCTCAGAGTCCATAAATTGAAATTGACTCAGCCTGGTTGGATGGATCACATGTCTCATTGGTTCTGCCATGTCTGTGCGGATGAGGCACACTCTCGGGGTGGCGCTGGGTAGTGTCTTATTAGATATAAACTGTTCACCGGTTTGATAGATCAACCTTTCACTCTTATACATCCTGCCTTATGCCATTACTCCTACATTATCAGGTATGTTATTAACAACATAATCAAAATCAGGTATTATTTTACTAAGGAGGGGTATAACTATTTCACTTCCTGTCGGGACCATATCCTAAATCTTTGACATATAGTGCAAGAAAGGATTAATCCCAGTCTACGTTCACTGTGTGAGAATAGATTGGAGCTGTTCTGGCCACAGCAGGGCTAAAGAAGTCAGTCACGCAGTGCTAAACTCAAGGGAGGTGCTTCCATATTGATTATTTTAACACTATAAAAATGGACATCCACCCACATACTTATACTGAACCTGACTGACTGACTGGCTTAAATAGAATAGATAAGTGTCAAACTGAATAATATTGGTTCTAGCAGTTGAATTTCCTAATATCAGTAGCGCCAGAATTGAATTAAAAAGACAAACGATAATTATCGTCCTGTTCAAGTGCCCTGGCGTTCTTTGATTTGGCAGCCATGATTCACCAGCACTCACACAAGAAATGCGCTCATTCAGAATGCAGTTTTAGTGCTCAGGGTATATTTCAGCACCCCTTTGCCCCTGGTGCTTATTTAAGAGAGGTGTTTATTCAAATCCCTGTGCGATACGGTAGTACTATATAATATATACCTATAAACAGGACCCATATGATTTGAATAGCAAACACTACATAGGTGAATCATGACTCATTAAATGCAGGAATAGTTTCCCCATTCCTTTTTGTAGATTATGTCAGTTTGTTTTAACAAAGCTCAGAAAGAACTCACTATGATGTTGTCTCAGACAAAGGGCAAGGGAGGCAGGTAGGGTGGGGCGGCCAGCCACATGTGATTAAGATTGTTTATGGAAGGCCTTGGTTATGTTTTCCAGCTAGGCTAGAATCAATATCTTTCTATGAATATTTGGTTCTAGTGGCCTTCTTGGAGTCTAGACAGAGATGGTAGATTCTCTTAGCTCCAGCAGTTAGATATCTGCAAGTAGATATCATCCTTTTCTTTTCTGTATAGTATCCATAATGGTATTCTTTATTTATAATGAAGAATTGAACATATCTTTGGCAAGGCCTCATCATTACCAGTAATACACTCATCTCATTCCAGCTACAAGGCCAATCTAGGATAGAAACGTCTAACCTTCAAAAGGTTTATGTAAAGTAAAGATGGTTTCCTACTTCCCCATCCTCATCCCTAAAAGAATAACAAGAAATTGTTTCGTAGAGAGCCAAACGCTAGCAACACTGTACACAATAATATAATTGTGATAGTAGTGCAGGGGAAAAGTTGAATGGCCCAGGAACAGCAGTCAGTAATGAGAGAAAAGTAATTATCTTGTTTATATTTTGTTTATCTACTGATTCTCAGCTGCCAGAATTGCCACTGTAAACCCCTAGCTACATCTTTGACACAAAGGTTTAGAGTATAGTATACCTGTTTAATATCTGATAACATATTGTATTGTATTTATGGATTCATATTTTGTTAAGGTAACGAAGCCCTTATACTTGCTACATGTCTTAATTTGAAAAAAAATTATTTTGTCTCTACTCTCTTTTCTGAAATCAAAAAGAATAAGTATTTAGGTTTATTAACTTAAGTAGGTTTATTTGCACCATTTGATCAACAGATAAAGGGCAGTAAAGTTGGAATCAGTGATTAATAATAAAGCATCACCAAAAGCCTCATTGCCCATGCTGATGCCACCTTAGTCCATAGAAAATGATAGATTATTGATAACACTACATCTTTCTTTTTTGGAATTAGATCAACATTAATTTGCTCTCAGGGGAGGATCTGCCTGAACAAGTTGCTACTTAGAATTTCTATGAGAGTAAAGCTCTCTGGCCACTCTGATTTTATAGGCTATCAAGTGGAAGTAGCAGCATCCAAATGTGAGGCATAGAATTGATTGACAGGATAAATCCCAGATAAACTCTCATGTGACCTTTCCCCTAGCGGATGTGGCAGCACTCAAGTGTCACTTGGTATAGAAGCAGTAGAGAACAACTAAAGGGTTATTTTGTGCTCGCTGTTGTCCAAGGCAGGATGTGTCCATTGACCTGGCTGTATAGGTGAGAGGCAGAGTCATCCAAGAGGCAACAACCATACACCTTAATTACCCTGCGTTCTTGTTGAGTGACTTCCGGGTTGCCATGGTAACGTGACTTTCTACTTAGGATCAATCTGATTTGATATGGGCTATTTGCCACAGCCACATTGGAAATCATTTCAGAGGAGCTAAGCCACTGCTGATGAATAAGATGTAGCAAATATATGGAATACCAAATGGAAATGCTAGAAAGCTGTTAAAATGAATAAGTGTCAGTTGGGATATGTGTTAATTAAGTACCATCTATGACTCATATGCTTGGCTACTTCAGCCTAGGGTACTAGTTTTAGGTAAAGGCCTAAAAACTGTAAAGAGTGCCAGGTCTGTGCTAGTGTTCCTAGCACTTCTTCACACCAACCACCATCCCCTTAATTACTTCTGCCGTGACACCTGCAGGGCATTTCAAAATGATAGCTATAGCTATGGTTTTGAAATGCCCTCCTGGTGTAAAACGGAAGTTGTGTGTGTGGGGTACGCCATACAGTGCCTGTAATTGGGCACTAATTGTATGTTGCAGAGGGAGAAATGACAACTGTGGTGGGGGTGAGAGGGGACTGGTGAGGGAAGAATCTGGGTCAGATGGCAGAAAATAACTATTTAAATGTATGTGGGAGAGACTAAATGAGGAGTAATAAGACCGCATTTATTAAGAGGGGTAGTGGAAGAAATGGAATGTACGTAATGAATAACCACTGCTGAAGGGTGTTCATGGTAAGCCTGCGAGAGGCTAGTCAGATTTTTATATCATGTAGAGATTGTACCATTATGAAGTAACTTGAAATAACATGGGCTAGTTTTGATAAATGTTATTCCAACATTACTACAACGTTCTTAGCTTACTGGGTATCATAGTTCAAAGTATAATCTAGACAATCTCTCCCCAACCTCTCCCACTGTATTGAGATGTCTCCATTTGTCCATGTTTTCATAATCAGGATGGGAATAAGAGACCCAGAGTACAGCAACTATACGACAGCCCCCCATGTATGGTGAATCAACTCCATCATCTGAGCTGTATTCCTAACATAAAAAGCCAATTACTAGGTTTTATAGTTCCTCATACATATATGCAATGATACAACTATTAATGACTATACCCCTGTTCTGCAAAGCAGCTTATGTAGAAAAGGGGAAATAACTTATTCATGTATGCTCCCCCCCCCCCCAGCTTTCCTCATCAATCACTAATTACCAGCAAATTGTCGTCATGATTGGTCATCAATGGTGACTCCTTTTTGAGTGATAACTCATTCCGTCATCTTTTGGCACTGTGTGTTAGACTCATGTGGCATAGCAATTGCTATTCCTGGTAATCTTGTGCTATAACGATGTCGTGTTCCATCTAGTGACAAGTGTGAGCCACTTCACACAGGTTGACGAGGACTCACGACAATTTGCTGGGTAAGTTCCCCATAGGGGAAGCCTTTAATGATGCATAGATAAATTTAAAGACATGCACTGACTTCATGTAAGTGAACCATATTATACGATACTGATGGGGTAATTGTAGTCATGTGATTATCAAAGTCTTCACGTTCGTCATCAAAACTGTGGGATATTAGATAAGGACAGGTTTCTTTTCTCTACCATCTCTATCAAATGGGTCATGGGAAAGGGATGAATCAGTAATAATCAATATCATGTATTCCCTGCCATAATCTCTAATCATAATCTCAATTATGTAATAATTGCGTGATGTACACGTGGGCTGAATAACAAACTAGTAAGATGTATTTCTAACAGTTGTTCTAATGCTAGATCCAAACAAAAGGGAAATATTGATTCAAGAGACAAAATCCTTGAGTTGATTATTGATTATTGTGATTTAGCCATTACCAGTGGGAAAATATATATACTCAATCATTACAGTTGGTATGAATACACATTGACTGTGCTTAGGTTCAACAACATAACAATTCATTTCAGCATCTGCAATCTGAGCTCCCAACCAGACCCTTCTTTATTAGTGCTCTCCAATGCTCTCTTGAGAGAGAGGAGCCTTGCCATTGTCAACTATAACAATGGCCAAGGGGTTGGGTGATAAATTCTAATGAGTAATCAAAACATGCTAGTTTACATTGGCTAATCAATGCATTCTAGCTGTCTTGGCCTCCTGAAGTGCTTCTTATAGTGCACATGATGTAGACTGAAAGCACCCTACCCATAATGATACTGTAATCAGGAGTTCATACCGTCCAGAAAAGCTGCACTACCAATGTCATAATCTGCAGGGGATAACTAGTATTGAATGTAGTCAGGACATACTTTATACAGTTTTTAATGATACCAACCTTCCTGGTCAAATATCGGTAACATCTCCTTAAATCCTGTAGTGTATCTGCAACTACGATGTGAAACTGTTCCATTTGTGACAAACCTTAGACCTAATATAGACCCCAATCGAACAACCATTATTGAGTAGGCTATTCCTAGATATTGATCAGGTCAAATAGCCCAATATTATCACAGATCCCTTGCTGTCATATAACCATGTAACTGTGTGAGGTATCTACTAGACGAGGGATATCCTGAAGTGCTCAGTCACTCGTCAAGAGATCTGCTTATGACAGTAAACCAAATTGAGTCTGTCAGTTGGTCTACAGTATTGATTCAGGGAGGTGCTCCCACACTGTTATGGGGAGATGCTGGGTCACTTATCATTACTGCTTTTCAAGCTGCTTGAGCACAGTGCCCATAATTAGCTGCAAGTTAGCTGCCTTGCCAAAATCCACTGGGATGCTAACAGGTGATTGGCATCCTTATCAGTTGTAGGCACATGGTCTATATTCATACAGTGAATAAAATAGATTATGAGATATTTGGGGACTTCTAGCATGCAACTGGTAGATATTCTGGTGGGTGCTATTTGGATGGCTCAATATTATTTAGGAACAGAGTGTCAAGAAGTTAAGACCAAGTTACAGAAGATATATAAGGCATACTACATGGTATAACACCCAGGAATGAGGGCAATTTATGTATGTATGAATTTATGGACTAGCCATCGTTAAAAGACATGAATAATGTGGTGTTTGTGTTGCTTCATTGCCGTTAGGTTGAGAAACTTTAGGTTAATTCAATGACTATTCTACATAGTGAATTACACAGAAAATGAGTCTTTGGATTCGCAGAAATTCGCCTCACTGACCAGGGGGTTATTCATGAAATAGAATGCTATGATTGGGCCCTCACATCTAATGTGCTTAATGTTGATGTCTAATTACTTATAAAAGAAAGCTACCATTGGTTTTGACTAGCCCCTGCATAGCTTCAATATTCTATGTGATGATGATATGGGGTCACTCTTAGCAGTCATAGGTTAATACTCGCTATCACCCTATGCCATTAGTTTCTACGACAGGATGCCCTCAAATTGCAGTGGGAGGTATGAGAAATGGCTCCATACCAGTGACTACATAGTGAGCTACAGCACAGACCTCAAAATAGGAGCTGCTATTTATTCAAATACTGACTCAACACACATCACTATGAAGTCATAGCACCCAATCGTAGGAGCCACTATTGGCTAAATAGTGACCAGTCATACCTTCCTCATGGTCTAGTTTGCACTCCTATGTTCAAATACGCATAGAGCTGCAGTAACTATATAGGTGATCCCACCTGATTACAGTGTTGCAGGGTCAATTCTCAGCAGGGCATTTTAAAGTGATATCTATAGATATCATTTTGAAATCCCCTACTGACACTGCAGTTTGGCAGCAGCAGGTCCTTCAAGTTGCACTGTGTGGTTGAAGCCTGGTCCCTGCACTCAGGCTCTAAATGTGACATCATCCACGTTAAAAAAAACGCGGAAATAGGGGGTATTTTTGGCCATTGAGCAATATCCCTGAAATGTGAAAAAGGGGTATTTTCAGGGCAAATATTCTAGAAAACCAGGAAAAGGGGGGTATTTTCCAGGCTGGATTGAATGAGTGACATTATTTGGGTAAATTTGGGTTCATTTTAAGTTCTCAAAAATCGTGTTTTAAAGAAAAGGGGGTATTTTAGAAAATAATTGTCAGTGAAATCTAAAAATAGGGGTCATTTCAAATGTCCAGAAATCAGTGTTTTCCTAAAAAAGGGGTTATTTTTCCCTTTAAAAATCCGTGGAAATGGGGTGTTTTTGAAAACAATTAACGAGGATGGTGTCAACCTGCCTCTTGAGTGCAGGGACCGGGGGTTGAAGATGCAAACCCACCTGGGCACCATGCTATTTACACTGCTAAGGCTAATAGACCTCTATGAGTGGCCTGGGGTCAGGATCTTAGTCTTTATAGAGAGAGAACTCATATGGTTACAAAACAAAGAGCCCAGATTGGATACATTTGAGCAAAGTAGTGCAGGGGGCAGCAGCTATGACTACCCACTAATTATTCACATAGAGGGCTGTCATACCAGGGCCCCTTATTGGGTCACTGCTGTGGTGGTTATTTAGCCAGTAGGTAGTACGATCACCCAGTAATGTAGCCAGCTATTTGGTCACTATGGCCAAAGTCCTATGATCACCTGGTAAGATTTGTCCCATCTCAAGTTGTAGCTGGCTGAACCTGTCATAGAAACTATTGAAACAAGGTCCAGAGGAAAAATCACTTCAATCTAATATACACAACATAGTAGAAGGCAGAGGTGTAATGTAATATACAGTAAAAAAAAAGTAAAAAGGCAGTTATTGAATCGGTAAGTGGCCAATATGCACACGACATTGTTCAAAGATATAGGCCTCACATTGAGTAATGTTCAACCAAGATCTAATCAACAACTTTAGAATCAGAATGGTATAGATGAACGCCCACGTTCAGGCACAAAGAAAAGTCCTACAATACAACCACCATTTATCAGGCAGAGTTGCTGCTATAGAGAATACCAGTGATACTATTATCTCCCTTTTGCGCATTCCAGACACTGTTCTTGCTACAAATCACAACTCCTCCCACCAGCTAGATACGGCTATTTATACTATTCCCCTCCTACACACTCCTTGTGAAGAAAATCATCTTCCATGGATCTCCATTGCTGTGCTTTAAGCCTTCAGCTGTAGAAGTGCCATCTTGGATTAAGGCCAATTACAGTATCATTTCCTTTATCAATCATGAAAACTGGACAGACTAAGGCTGTGTCCTTTCATGATTAAAAGTGATCCCTCAATGTTTGACCCAATGTTTGAGTTGTTGTGATCACTCAGTAATCTGCAAAACAAAATATACTTAGAAGTTAGGATTCATCTCAGGATCGTGTTTCAATAGTTTCCACGACTGGACACCCTCAAATCGTAGTTGGAGGTGTAAGAAATGACTCCATACCAGTGACTACATAGTGAGCTCCAGTAGAGGCCTCAAAATAGCAGCTGCTATTTATTCAACTACTGGCTCAATATACACCACTATGAAGTCATAGCACCCAGTCATAGGGGCCACTATTGGCTACATAGTGACCAGTCATACCTCCTTCATGGTCTAGTATACACTCCTGTGTTCAAATGAGCATAGGGCTGCAGTAACTACTGTAATGTCTCATACAGGAGCCAGGCCTTGAATAGCAGCCTCCCTTGAATAGGGACTGGGGTAGGAGGGCTGTCAAATCAATAGGGGTCGGGCCTTGAATAGGCGCCTGGTGGGGCCAGTTTTAGGTGGTTTTAGGAAGACAATCAAAACCCCCAGCCCAAATGATGTATAATTGTTCTAGATAGTTCCCTTTCAAATCACATATGATAGATCTATATCTAATGACCTAATTGTACCTAAAACAATGTACACTCTGTTATTCTTTCTTGATAGTAGGGCTGAGGTGTCAGCTAGGTGTAATATCCTTTGTAATATTATTAGAAAGCTATGGTGGCTGAGGGTTGGGTATGACAGACATAATGTAATACTCAATCCTTAGGTGAAACACCACACTTTTCAAAATGATATTTTATTCTTTAGAAAAAAAATGCCATTCCAGCACCAAAGGCGCTGGCCACAGGGTTATAGGTAGTAGTGTATAGAGCCCAGATTGGGTACATTTAAGCAAAGGAGTGCAGAGTGCAGCAGCTTAGACTACCCACTACTTATTTACACAGGGGGTTGTCATACCAGGGTCCCTTATTGAATCACTGCTGTGGTGGCTATTTAGCCAGCAGGCAGTGCGATTACCCAGTAATGTAGCCAGCTATTTAGTCACTCTGTCCAAAATCCTAAGATCACCTGGTAAGATTTGACCTATCTCAAGTCGTAGCAGGCTGAACCTGTCGTAGAATCTATTGAAACAAGGTCCTGATAAGAAAAGATTAGCTATATAAAGAGGAATAGATTACATACTGGGAAAGGTTTAGGAGAATAACAATGTAAAATGAAAAATAAATTGACACAATAGGAGAGTTTGATTGATTAGGATAATACAAATGCAGGAGAAGGAATTGAAAACTGGATAGGGATGTAGTGGTTTGGGTGTTAAATTCCTCCAATCTTCGTAAATCATCAGTATAATATACGTATTACCTACTGGTATGTACTTTTCTACTGGTACTATTTACTGACCGGGTACTATTTTGAACTCATTAAGTTCTATTGTTTATCACACCATGTCAGCTTTAATCCTTTTGTATAACTTGTTCCGCCACCAAGCACATTCCTGCCACATGCGGGCATTCCATGTCAATTTCAATGCTAATTAGTCACATGTTCTCTAATTACCACCATATATAAGGGTTCTATTCCACAGCGCTTGCCAGTGCGTCTTAGTTGCTAAGACTGTTCACATGTCTGTACTAGTTCATGTTATGTGAAAGATCATCTATTTCTAGATGAAGTAGTGACTCATATCATAGCTACCAACACGCAGTCCTCCATTATAAATGTTAAACTGTTATTTAACTATTGGGAAACTCTAATTTAGCTGTTGTGTGTTGTCTCTTACATAGTATCTATATCATACAGATCGTTAACCCGACAGCCTTAACCAATGGGCGGACCGACGGTTACAGAGAAGTAAAGAGGTAACTAATTTGTTTTCAATGAATGGTGACCTATTTGGCAGGCATGATTCTGAGAACTGAACTCTGTTAACTTGGTTTGTTTCTGTGTGCTTCCTATAGGCCCTCTTTCATATGATTACATGATTAATTAAGGACCCTACCAGGTTGAGGACTAACCTGTTTCTTAGTACGCCCTAGGAATGAATGATAATCCCTAGATCATGGTGTGTACTAAGAACTTAGTACGTGTACTTGCTTTTATTTTATGTGAATAACTTCTTCCCATAGAGATAGCATTGCAGGGCCGATCCGCACACCCCCAGTGGCGTAACGTGTGCCGATCCACCACAGCGGCCGATCCAGTACCGTAGCCTCGTTCTGGGTGCATGTAAACATTCAAAATGGCGGACCGCCGCTCGTACGGGGCAATACGGTAACGGATTTTGTTAATTTTCAGTTAATTAAAGACTCTAAAAACATAAAATAAATATAGAACTAAACTCCCCTGGTGTCCTCGGTGGCCGATCCACCCCTCGGGGGAGACAACTCCCTCGTGGTGGATCGGCCACCTCGTACACCACGGTCGTTTAGTTCTATCTATATCTCTGCCTTTGTCTGTCTCTGTTCTGCTGTATCCGACTCTGTCTCTGTCTCTCTGTCTGTCTCTGTCTGTCTGTCTCTGTCTGTCTGTCTCTGTATGTATGTCTCTGTCTGTCTGTCTGTCATTCTCTTGCTTCCCTTCTTCTCTCCTCCAAGATGTGTGACAGATACACTGAGATATCATGCTTCCGTATATTATTGTGATCAGTGGACCATCAGCCTTTCTTATCGCATCTACCTCCAACCCAATAGAACCGAGACCCAGTATGCCTCCTCCCACGTCATCATGTGTCTGATACAATAGAAGAGTAGGACATGCCCTGACTGACTGTTAAGTAGGTGTTGATTGATGCAAGCCAATTGGCGATGCATTCTGATTGGTCAGCACACTAGCAGGAGATCTGTACAAAAAAAAGAAAAAAAGGTAGGAAATATTACCAGTTGGCCTGCAAAATAGTACCTTTTAGTTCATATGTGACGTGTTTCCACATGGCCTGCAATACACTTTCTACAGATTAACCACTGATCAGCATATATTGTATGGTGCTGCATCTCTACGTCCTCTGCTGTTACATGTATACTGATAGATTCCTTTTTTTTCAGGTGAGCTCATTTTCTGTATATGACAGTCTATTTAGGTAAGCATGTTAGTTGACTTGCATGTGTGATTAAAGGAAAATAGTGTAGCTCTTATAAGTGAGTCCCTGACATGTTATTATAATGCAATATTTAGCCCAGACTTACCCAATATAATGTCTTTATTACCATGTTCTCCTTTGTGGTATCATAGAGGGGAGTGGGATTCTCTTTGCATGAATGGCATGTCATAAAGGTTTAGTCTAGGACTAATGGTGGCCCCTTACATGACTTCACCCAACAGATAGTCCATTATAATTTGGGTTATCGATGTACAAAGTTATAAGTTCAGACTTTTCTTTTCATCTCATTGTTCCAGCATTGGACACCTATTTCTAGTTGCTATTCTTATATATATATATATATATATATATATATATATATATATATATATATATATATTTCCTAAAGAGTGGCTACAGCATGTTGTTAGCTCTGTGCATTTTCTAATGATATACAGACTGGCTGATCTATTCTCTTTAACATTGGAATCCAGCATTACTTTTAATCATGACCAATAATAATTATAACATAAATGTCACTACCCAGGCAGTCCTGTAAAGGCACTCTGTCCAAATGGATTTGTCTATGCCTCTAGAAAGGCAACTTCTGCCTTTCAACTTGCAACCATCATCCCTAGTAAGAGTGGTTTATTCATTCGTGAAGGAGCTAGATGTGACTTAATTATCAATATCATAATTCATCACCAGCTCTCTGGGCTCCTGCTAATTAATGTAGGTAATAACAAGGGTCCTGGTGAAGAAATGATGAGACAGTAATGACGAGACTTCTGAGGGAAATATGAAATTGTAAAGTGTTAGATATATCTAAATAAAATGAGTATACATTTCACCTGCTGATTTGCAAAGTCATATGCCCCAAACAGATCTAGAGCGAATACCTTTTTTGGCTACATATATATCAAACCGCCACCCACACCAATTTTGATTACCTTTTGTGGATGACTTCAAACTGTAGAATACCACTCTATGATCAATCCATAGCAACTGTGTATGCCTTTTTTCAAATCTAAATATAGTAGCTAAAATTGTATTACAGTATGAGAGTAAAAATGCAAAACAGCCATGTTAACTACTGTAAAGAAAAAGAGGCTAATTGTAGGGTTGCTGGAGGGTCAAGCTGATTTCAGCTCCCCTATCTGACACTATAGTAAACAAGTTTTTATAAGAAAAATGTTTCAGCCACCCTACCAATTAACTTTTATTTGCCTATTTATCATAAATAGCATGGCTAACCTCATCTGAGACCATAATATGATTGGCTTAGGTCTGCGCTGTGGCAGCCTGTAGAATCAGACTATCTGACTCAACGGGTAATGCAATATGGCTGTAAGGGAACTGCTATATAGTAGTGGTGATTATACTATGGTAAGCTTATACGTATGAATAAAACACAGAAAATGACATTGACCCTCCCACCTTGCTAGGTATTGCATAGGTGGGGCAGGTTAGTCTTGGCCATAAAGGGGTCAGCATCATCTCATGTTAGGTTTTCCTTACACCCAACTCCTCTAAACTCTAGACCACCTCACTCCCCCCTTAATTTCATTTCAATTTGTCTATTTATCATGGACCTAAGGGATATTCATATGGACACTGGAAATATGTTTCAATAGAACTGTACGTAATTATCAATTCAATACGATGATATAGGTTTTTACACTCAGATGGTGAATTGGGTTAAGTGAAAAGGTGTTCTCTATGTAGAGCTCAACTCAATTCCTGAAAGAAAGTGGAGGAATGGAAGTGGAGCAATAAGAAAAGATGAGATACTTTGACACAGCTCAAAAATCTGGAAAACCGCTGGGGTTTTGCCTAGTGCTATAGAAAGATGAGAGAGCATCTGTGTTTGGTTTGGTATCTGAGAGGGCCGTACTTGTGGATTTAATCTAATCACCTGGCTGTTAGGTTATTGCCAATCCCTGAGTGTGAATGAATAGTTCTATAGTGATAAATGCTTTGTCATCCCAGACAGTGGAGCCTGAGTCATTGTCCAAATTCCCTACGCTACTACTCCCTACCCACTATTCATCAGACAGACTATGGGACTCTATGAACTTTTACATAGCAAGAATGAGGCATGTATAATCCAACAATGGCTATGCTTCATATAAAGCATCTCAACAATGAGTATGTATGTCATTGTATTGGGAGAGCCGGAACTTAAATCTAGTAAGGTTAAATAGATCTTGGAAATCTGATCTCCTGGACTAGGTCCTAGCTCATACTATGGGTTGTGCAAAATCATTTACTGTTTCACATTTTATATACTCATAGAATGTGAAATAGCATGAATATATTCATGTTGTTGAAATGATCAGCAAATGCAAGACTTAAGAAACCAACCAGCTGTCATGAGAAAAGAGAAAAGTCAATGTAATAAAATATTGATTCTAAGCCTTCAGGGCCTTCGGAAATAACTGGTCTATTATACAACTGATTTTGATAGCTACAGTTATATAAGAGACCCTCCAGCAGTTCCCAGAGGTTATGTTCAGCAGTTCCCCAAGGCCTTCCAAGTACTGACTTTCCAAGTATTGACAGGCTATGGTTACCATTGCTCCAGACACGAGGCCTTAAGCCCTACTTGCTTCCATCTCATCCCTAATCCTCTATTTCTCTACATGTCACCACTTAAGTTTTCCATTTGCCCGATCCTACTACAGAGCAACTTTCTGTACTTTGCCTTGAAATGCCAGTTTACATTTTTATTTCTGCCTCTTCCTTTCGATGGATCCTGACACAATGCATATCCTCCTTCATTCATTTAGCTGTACGCACACACACACACGTGTGTGTGTGTGTGTGTGTGTGTGTGTGTGTGTCCTTGAAAAAATCTACCCGGTTTTCCATATAGTATGAGGAGGCAATACATGCATTTTTATAATCTTAGGTGAAGATTCGTTTATTCACACAGTCATTAAGGTTTTACATAATCTCTAATCATCAGATAAAATATAGTAAACAGGACTACAACAAAAAGGTTCAGGCGGGCATATATAACTGTCTGTTGAATCTATCACCTTGATGATTTCTGAGCCTCCACCTTTCTGTTTCTGAGAGGTATGTACAGTTTCCCCATGTACGTGTGGTGTGTCAGGTAGTAATGCTGAGGTCTAATTAGCGTCAGCTACACGCCCACCTCCCTCCAGCCATCGGTAATTAACTTCTAATTACTCTGAGAATATCTTCTTGTAAGCTATATCCAGAACTCTACTAGTGTCACATGGGCGTATGCTATACATGCAAGACATAAAAATACTTTATTCTGGCAGACCAGAAGAATAAAGAATAGTCATAACAAAGAACAAATAATGAACAGTCATGATGGCAGACTAGTTAATTATCATTTCAGAGACATGGTATTAGGTTAATGGGTTTTCTGAAAGGGATATATCAGATAGAGCAATAGACCCCGCTCACAGGCTATAGCAAAGCTTCTCCTGCTCCCCTTATTCCTGTAAGGGGGCTACATGTGGGTTCTGTCTGCTCTGCAAGCTGATTAATTAGGGCAGGAAAGTAGGCAGAGAAAGACCAACACCTTGATGGCTTTGATGAGCTTCACAGCCTGGCACCCTTTTCAGTAAGAGATAAACCGTGTGGTAAAGGTGGCCATGTACCTGACCCAATAGCCACTGTGGGAGGCACTGTGGGGGACAGTTAGTGGTTTCAATATAGAAGCTCAAGTTCCACTAAAAAGAAAGCCATGATTGAATTTTAGGAGTCAGCCAATGGAGAGTCGATGACAATAAAATATAATGGATAGAGAGAGGAAGGAATGACTCCATACATTCTACCTGGAATCCCTAAAGTATATTTAATTTAAGAAGGAGGAGAAAAGGCAATGTAAGTCACTTAACTTTGCATTACACTGTTCCTACACATTCGATGAATAACCAGTGTAAAAATGTAATGAGCATCTGTGTCCCATGAGTCCCATGAAGTTGATACTGGTTCAAGCCATGGTCATCCATCATTCCATTACAGTAACATTAAACCACCATGTGGGTTGGTTATTTACCCCTGAGAGCTGGTATAATGAGTTCTTCCCCAGATCCACTGATGTAACTATCTAAGGTCATAATGAGAAGAAAAGCCTCAGTGTTTATATAATTGTTTTTGTTTTTTTCCATTCAGTAATTGTATAATTTAAGGTTTCACATATTTACATAGCCATTAACAAGGTTCATCTAGATACTTTGTAAACCGAGTCTGAGTGGTTTCTCTCATTCATGTCTACCCTGTGCTGCCACTCTTACATTCCCAGTTATGTTATTTAAACAAATAAGTCTTAATCAAAAAGAAGTAATACTTTACTAAGGGTGAGTATAACTATTTCACTTAGTGTCGGGACCCGACCCTAAATCTTCAGTATTGTCTGCTGCTCACTGTGTGGCAATAGAATCGAGCTGCTATGGAGGGTGTTTTAAAGAGAGTATGAATTGGATTCTCATTGTAGGTACCTCACATTCCACTTCCTTCCTCTACTCGACGGTCAGAAGGCACTCCTAACCTTATACTGTTATAGAAATGATTTCCTATAAATCAGACAATAGTGCAAAAAGTGGTGGAAGTAGTACCATGATTTGTCACATCCCAGTGGAGGTACTTCTACCACAAGTCATGGAACTACCTTGGGTTTTGTTCTTACTTTGAAAGTACTCACCGATTCTGGACTACTTCTGAACCACATCTGTTAGCAAGAAACATTTGACAACATTTGCAGACATTTTTATTTGGTTCGAGTAGAAAGGTTTGTTAATAAACACGTTTTAATTACATTAAAACAACGTTTCAACATTTCTTTTACAATTTTCAACCGAATAAAGACGTTTGCTTTTCAAAGTTTTTCCCATCATATTAAAACGTTTTAGTTACGTTTCTTCTAAGTTAAAAAATCGTTTTTTTATAAAGCATTAATAAACGTTTTTATCTATATGTTTTGATGGACTTTTTACGTTTAAAAACATTGAGCAAACTTAGGAACCCTATAAAAACGTTTTTATTCCAAGTGGGAATTTTCAGTTTTGGGAAGTGCACGTCTGACAGAACTGCAGTTCTAAGAGTTTGGAAACACTCTCTGTGCCACAAAAGGGCTAATGGATTCAGTCAGGCATTTCTAAACTCAAGGGAGCTGCTTCCATATTGATTATTCTAACACTGTAAAGATGGACATCTACCCCCATACAAGTACTGAACCTGGCCGAATGCCTGGCTTGATTAGTGAAGAACTGAATATGGCTCTAGTAGTTCAATTTCTTGATAATGGCAGCACCAGGATTGTAATTAAAAGAGTTAATACTATTACTATGAACAGGCGCTATGTGATTTGAATTGCAAACACTACATTGGCGAATCATGACCCCAGAATGAAGATAATCCTCAACATGGGCAAGGAAACTTTCATAAACATGGGAAAGGTGAGGTTGATTTTTCATTTCAACTGAGGAGCTATTTGGACTTCTAAATAGAATATCATTCATTTAATTAGCATTGGATAGCCTGCGCTGTGAATTTTGTCCTCCTTTAATGCAGGAAGTATTTGCCCCATTCCTATTTATAGATTAGGTCACTTCGGTTTAACAAGGTTCAGATATAACTCACTCACACAGAGGGAATGGGAGGCAGAGAGAGAGAGAGAGTGTATGCCCAGTGACATGTGATTAAGATTGTTTATGGAAGGCCTTGGTGATGTTTTTGCAGCTAGGCTAGAATCAATATCTTCCTATGAATATTTTGGTTCCTGTGGCCATCTTGAAGTCTAGTCAGAGATGGTATATTCCCCAAGCTCCAGCATAGAGATATCTGCAAGATATTATCAGACTATTCTTAACTGTATAGCATCCATAATGGTGCTCTTTATCTATAATGAATAGTTGAACATGTCTTTGGCAAGGCCTCATCATTACCCATATAAAATGTGTCTCATTCCCGCAGAAAGGACAATCTAGGATAGGAACATATGAATGCCAAAAGCAAAGGTATATGTAAAAGTAAAAATGCCTTCCTACTTCCCCTTCCTCATTCCAAAAAGAATACCAAGAAAAGAGCTTGCAACAAAACAGCACACTTTGAACTCTAGCAACTCTATACACAATATTATAATAGTAATAGTAGTGCAGGGAAAGATGTGAATGGCTCAGGTACTGCAGTCAGTAATGATAGAAAAGTAATTATCTTGTTTATCTACTGACTCTCAGTTGTCAGAATTACAACAGTAAATCCCTAGGATGAGTTATATCCTTTACACAGAGGTTAAAAGTCCTGCTTAATGTTTCTATCACATAGTGTGTTGCACATGTATCCCTGTGTATGTTCATGGATTCGTATCAGTAAGATATTTTGTAATAACTCTTATACTGTAAGTAAGGAAGCCCTTATGCTTGCTTAACGTTTTGATTAAGATCAAAATTCGTTTATCTGTACTCTCTTTTTCTGAAACCAAAATGAATAAGCATAGGCTTATCAATAGAATGTAACCCAAAGCTTTGACATACCCCCCTCCTGTAAGACCAAGTAAGAGTAGGAAGGATGAATTTTGATTAACAGGTAAAGGCAGTAAAATGGACTCAGTGATTAATGATAAAGCACTGATTAATGATAAAGCATTAACAATAGCTGCTTAGACTATTAAGCTATGTGTTGTCTTTGCCATCAATTAGTATACATAAGCAAATGTCCACGATCATGGCATATTTTTTGCATCATATTCACCGAGGTGAGGCTGTCTGTATTCAACGACGCCTTATAGGCGGAGTTGAATGCGGACAGGCCTCACCGAGGTGAATGTGCTGCAAAACTGTTCCATTGGAGTGGACATTTGCATTTATGTCATGGCCTATAGGGTTAATTTGCTTTTATATAAAGAAAAACAGCTCAGCTCCATTCAATATTCAAGATGGCAGACCCCATTGAATACAAGCATATTGTATTCCATGCCCCCCATGGTATACAGCTGTTCTAGTACTAATCTATAGTAACGTTCGTATCTGCCATGACATAAACACATTATTCTCACGATCATTATCAGTATTTCTATTCTATTTTGGCCTTTTCCCCTCTTTCTGGATCACCCATGCTGATGCCATCTTCAATATAACAAATGCCAGATGATCGCTGACATCTTTTGACATCTTTATTTATTGGAATTAGATTAACCTTTGCTTTCATCAAGCTGTCAGGGGAGGATCATACTGGACAAGTTGCTGATTGGAATTTCTAAGAAAAGATCTCTAATCAATCTGATTGTCTATCAAATGGAGGCAGTGGTATCCAAATGTGAGGAATAGGATTGAGTGACAGGATGATTGCTATGTTGACTAAAGTAGCATAGTCCTTATCTCAGATAAACTCTCAGGTGACCTTTCACCTAGCGGATGTGGCAGCACTCAAGTGTCACTTGGTAAAGAGGCAGTAGAGAAAAGCTAAAGGGTTATTTTGTGCTCGCTGTTGTCCAAGGCAGGATGTATCCATCGACCTGGCTGTATAGGTGAGAGGCAGTGGCCCGAGAGGTAACAACCGCACACCTTAATAACCCTGCCTGGGTGGCTTCTGGGTTGCCATGGTAACTTGACTTTCTACTTAGGATCAATTTGATTTGACAAGGACTATTTGCTACAGCCAACATACTGGCATTGAGGAAGAATGCCATGGGAAGAAGATGAAGAAAGTATTGAAGCAATTTACGATAGAAGGATAGGCGAATTCATTAATGTACTTCCTATGTAGACCTTACACTGAGCATAAAATCGATACAAGTAATATACTGTATGTTCATGAAAATAAACTAATATATTGAACTGAATTGATATAGCAAGGAGAAGGAGAAGAGTAAAATGACGGAAAGAATGATAAAGGGAGCAAAGGTAGATGGTGACTTGCTAATACATGTTTTGAGATTCATCTGTTTCCTATAGCTATGTAAGTCCGCTCATCTGACATACAAATCAGGGCTATTAGCTTCCAAGATAGCTGATAAAGTTCCTCAAAGCACATACCATCCTTGAATTAGGCAGAATAGGTGAAAAGGGAAGAAACAAGGAGGATAAGAAGGTGGCAGAGAAACTCTCATGATTCTGTCTGTAAGCAGTCATGGCTTTCATGAACCGTCACATTTGGGGATGCAAGGTTTAACCCGTCAGACTGTCCAGCATCTAAGCCTAGGTTATGAGGCCCAGGGGTCATTTACCATGGAGGAGGGGGTGGGGGGTAATGGGGACTGGTGTGTGTGAAAAGGGGCTGCACCGGTACTAGGGTGTTACATGGGCTGTGCAAATCCGTGTCAGAACGACCATTCTGCAAAAATTTCTGAATTGGTCTCACCTATTTGCTCCTCAACTATTTACTATAGATGCCCCAGTAATGATCAAGGTATCAATGTGAAGCAATTGATCATGTGCATGCACCAGATGCATCGGTTTTACATTTATCTTTATTAGTCTTATGACTAAGGAAACACACAGGTAACTGGCACATTTCACATGGTGTGAGTAGGTAGCATATGGCACCTATATTTGGAGTAGGGGGAGAAAAGATGCCTTCAAATAGTGCCAAGTATGGAGGAATCTGTTGGAATCTAAAGTGAAATGAAAAGTGCACATTTTCCTCTGCAATGCTGTGTCACTTCTTAGGTCAAAAATCATGGTTTCAGGTGGTTTTTGGTTAAAAAGACCAAAGAAAAATAAAAATTTAGAAAGTGTGCTCCCATACTATTGAACTACACAGAATTAGTAAAAGAATGCACCTATACCCATTATTAAAGCTCTGCACAAGTCTTACATCCTGGAGGCAGAAGTAGGCCTATATTTTCCTGTCTTTTCTATACCTTGGTAAACAAGGATCAATTAACAGGAATAATTTGGCAAATACATTGATAAAATCATACTAACCGAAGTATTATATATCATACTATTTACATCATTGCTTTTCCCACATTCAATAATCCTTGAAGGCCCTTAATGAGGGGGCTTATTTTATCTTGCCCTGTGGCTACAGGCAGTGTGATCACCCTGTGCTGCATGGTCTACTGTGCATCCAAACAGGTGCAACTACCCCTATAGTCTATATATAGAGTAGTGGGGACAAGATATCAGTCACTTTGTCAACTTTGAACAGTTCTCAAGCAATCCCTATTGAAAATATCAACATTCTGTTTGTACATTGCATTAGTATGCCTCTTTTCTATCAGCTTCATTATTTGGAGATTGTGTGACACTATTGATTAATTAATGTAACACTCTACTGGTACACTGATGGAAAGGTATGATCATCGACACATAGCAAGGGCTCCACTTTAGTGCCACAGGAAGATGCAAGGTAAGGCAATCATAAAAATTGATTGCATGACCTACATATAGAAAACATATGCAAAATGCATGTTAGTCACATACAACATGCATACAGAATAGCCAGATACATATAGTAGCAAAATGTTTTTCTCTGTCTCTGTCTCTGTCTCTGTCTGTCTGTCTGTCTGTCTCTCTCTCTCTGTCTCTCTTCCGGCATCATTTCACAGAGTATTTCATAAATCCTACAGAGACTGCAGTCTGAATAAGTATAAACATCCATTAACCTGTGTAGTTCTGGCAGTATATTGCTTTACAAGATGGAAGGGATCAAACTGTTTTGCTGCCGACGTTGTTGCTCTAGTGGAGCCCTGGCTATAGTATGTGTGGTGGGTCTCATGGTGGGTGGCTGATGGAAAGGGAAGGAAGGTGTGATATGGGGTTGGAAGAAATTAGTATAGAGAAAAAATTGATGAGGAGGAAGGGGTGTAAGGAGACTAGGGGGATGAAGCAACAGATGATGGCAATAGATGAGGCTTGAATGTTTGGTGAGGTGAAACAGATCCAGTTGTTTACAAGTAGGCACACCCCTGGTGAGACACATAAATTCTTACCAGGTGTGAGAATTATCTCCCACGGCCATTGACATTACCGTGGGAGAGAAGTAAAATAACAAAATAAATATGTGGGAGACAATTGCTCTTTAAAAGACTTGAATGAGCAGAGAAAGCAAGAGTAGGTTATGAAGGAAAGGAAAAGTAGGGAAAGTGGCATAAGAAGATAGGGTACTATAGATTAATGCAGAACTGGAGAAATTAATTAAAAATAAAACGAATTTTTTATTGCACCCAAAATCACTCAGATTTTAAAGCAAATTAAATTCTCCCTTCATCCCTGCGATGTAGGTACCGCCAAATTATTTTCTGAATTTTAGGCCTGCCTAGAATGAAGAAATAATTTTTATTTCAAAGCAGTCTGAAGATCCCCTTAGGTGAAACCGCCCAGTTCCTCAAATTAATCCCCAGGGAGAAGGAACCAATCAGAGGACCCGGCACATGCTACCATAGCTACCAGCCCTCACAACCAAAGATCATAGCAACCAGCTTTGCTGTGATTGGTCAATACTGGTCACATGTCAGGCACTATAAAAGGGCACTTTTTCAAAATCAGTGCCATTCCAGCGGTAACTGCGATCGAGATCACATCTACCCCGTAGCGAATAATACAGAACTGGAGAAAGGGTAAGTCTTGGCCATTTCCAGTGATTTTGTGGACAATTACTAAAATACATGTATGATCAAAAACCTGCCAGTTAACATTTTAAAGGATTATTGTCTTGTAGATATCCTGATGTAAGATGTTTGTAGATGTTTACATGTAGATATTATTAATAGATAGTTGTGAATATAACACTATAAGCAACATACACACACCTCCATTTTCTTCAGTAATATTATCCGTTCTTGCTGTAGAATAGCAAGGGAAGGATGGATGCATTTAGATAGAAGGGTTTGCATCACATGCAGGTAGGGGGCTAAATTAAATTGGAAGGTACTGGTGAATGAAGTTCAATAGATTTAGAGATTAATAAAGCTGTTAGTTATAATGGATAGGTGCTGAGTGGGACTAATTTGCAAAGAAGTTAGTACCATCTAGGGCTCACTCTCTCATGTGCTTGCTTACTTAAGCCTAAAGTGCTTTAAATGTAACTTTAGGTTTAGAAATTTTTGAGTGCCAGTTCTATGCTGTTGTTCATAGCACTTCCTAACACCACCTCAATCCCCTCAATGACTTGAGCCATAACATCTGGTGTAAAGCAGAAATGGTTGAATGGGAATAAGGAGTGTGGGATGTAGTGTCTGCAATTGGGCACCAATTGTATGTTGGAGAGGGAGGAAATGAGAACCCCACTCTTCCCCCAGGGAGCTGATATTTTGAGTTCCCAGATCCACCAGCACCCTCTGCCTTATAAGAATTGGCCATCCCTAATCAGGAGAAATAAGGCCAGATATGATCATGATCTTAAGAGGGGTAGTGCAAGTACTTTGTCAGAATACATGAGTTTTGAGTTCGCCGTGAATGCCCCAACAGCCGGGGATATCTCCGTTAGAGGGAGCCGTGTATGACCGGAAAGAGGGGCTGGGGTAGAAGCAGGGGTGGTGGGGTCAGCGGCAGGCAGCCCAGGGGCAGCGGCAGGAGGAGGGTACACTCACTGTTTCACCTAACTAGGTCACTGTGTGCATCATTAAAGTACTTATATCTACTATATCTAACAAGATATGACTTATACATTCAAGATACAGGACCATACATGCCTAGTGTCTATAACTGTGTGGATTCCCTAGCAGTAATTTGCGTTAATGCCTTCAGCAGGTGGGATTTAATTTCAGAGGTAGTACATTTCCTATATGGAAAATCTACTCCAACCCCTCTTTCCTGTGTGCTCACAGGCCGGGTATCAGCGAAGTGAGCGCCGGAAAGCTTACTCAGAACTCCTGTATTGAAATGTAAGTAATGGAAAACCTCCTTGGAGCTGAAGAATTTGCCACAAATTCTCCAGCTCCAAGGAGGTTTTCTTACACATCCACAGAAGTTTATACAACAGTATAACCCTGAATATTATAAGCATAGTTTGACTTTAACTGTAGAGGCCTATAAGAGGATTTGAATCCTCTACACTGGCTGTGATACAAAACTATGAAAAATATATGGTGTTCCAGTCTACAATCACCAGCAGTCTTAATAGTATAATGGTTAGCACAAAACCTCCTCCCAGACCTGACCCAATTCACAAAACCTCCTACCAGAATTGACCTAATTCATAGAACCTCCTGCTGGCCACCCAACTGTAGAACGTGGAAATAAACCTACAGTAGGAACAATAGGGTGCAGAGCCAGGTGGAATATAACTAGTAAATAACCACTGCTAAAGGTAATACATGGTAATTGGTATGTGCGAAAGGCTAGTCGATTTTTGATATCATGTACAAAACTGTATCATCATGAAGCCCTGGCGTATAAATGTTAGTAAGTATTATACCACGATTTCTGGGTTACACAGTGCTTTTTGGTGACTACTCCCATCCACATATCTGTTGATATTGCACCTGTAGGCTGTAACATCAATTTTGTAAGGCGTGCTGTTATCCATGTAAGGCGTGCTGTTATCCATGTTATCCTGGATAACAGCACGCCTCTCATGTCCTCCCATGTCATATGTTACATGTTAAAACCCACGAAATCTTCCAGGCCAGGGTAGGATCGAACCTGCAGTCTCACATCCCAAATCCAGCTCCTTATGCACTGTGCCACAAGGACTGACGAGAAATGCTCGGTTCGAACCATGTCTCGATATGATACAAAGCCGTGTGCGCTGTCGGTGTCCGCTGCCAGGCGAGGAGGTGTATTATACACAAACATAACCGCGAGACGCAGTGAACGGAGAAGGCACGGTGGTCTAGCAGTTAGCGCTTTAGGCTCAGCCGAGTGAGGTACACGGTTCAAATCCCGGCCCGGACGCATCTTTTTTCTCCGTGTGCGCTGTCGCTGTCCGCTACCGGGCGACAAGGTGTATTCTACACAAACATAACAGCGTGACGCATTGAAATCTTTTTTCGCTGTGTGCCGCTGTCGCTGTCCGCTGCCGGGCGACGAGGTGTATGTACACTATTTTTCGCCGTGTGCCGCTGCCAAGCCGTGTATTATACACAAACATAACAGCGAGAGGCGTCTTTTTTCACCGTGTGCGCTGCCGCTGTCCGCTGCCGGGCGACGAGGTGTATGTACACTATTTTTCGCCGTGTGCCGCTGCCAAGCCTAGCCGAAACCGGGGCTGTCGCTGTCCACTGTCGGGCGCCGAGGTGTACGTACCGATCGTGTACACACAATGGCTGGCATCGAGTCCCGGGGAGGGGGAATAATTTTTGTTTTCAACTTGAATTTATTGGTATTATATTGATTATTTATTGGTTTCGTGGTATAAAATAAGCAGTCAATGGATAACTACGGCCTCGTGTCACTATCCTTCACTAACACACACGCGTCATGAGTTATCCATTGATTACTTGTTCACTACTGCATGGAATGCTCTATCACTCTGTAGTTAGGGACTAAAGATACCAGTATCATAGCTCAAAGGAATCTCGGTAATCTCTGCCCAACCTCTTCAACCTGAACTGTGAATGGAGGTTCCTCAAGTCTTTTCATAAAATGAAAGTGAATAAGACACCCAAAGTGCAGCAGGTATATAATTGTGCCCTCAACCATGGTGAATCAACTTCATCCTAAACCCAACATAAAAAGACCCATAAAGGCATTATAGCTCCTCATGCATGTATGCAGGGATAAAACTCTTTATGCCTAGACCCCTGTTTTACCACTCTAAAGAGCTTTAAATGAAAATTATGTAGAAAAGGTGATAACTTATTCACGTATTTTACCCCTCCATTTTTCTTGTCAATTGCTCATTAAGATTCCGACAGGAGAGGCCTATTATTGTGCATGGATAAATTCACAGGCATGGCTGCACTGCATGACTTTTGACCATTTCAAGTGCACCATATCTATACGGCGGACAATTCAATAGAAGCCATTTTTGATAAGTAATTAACCGTATCTAGTAATATGCAGCTGAACATTCACCCCCTGCCAACTGTCATGGCAGTTGGTGACTCGAGAGCCGCTGGAATGATACATACCTGGATGAAGTGATGCCCTCACCGGTAGAAGTGACTGTACTACCGGGTGCCAGGCTGATCACCATAACTGATTGGCTCGTAAATCGACTCCAAACTGGCCCTAATGTGGACTGTGATATGTACTGGCTGGCTTTAATGATATAACCAAGAAGTTGTATAAACCAACACGCTTTATCTTGAGGAACATATATGTTGAGTATGGCATCTTGGATCTACTGGATAAGTTCTCATGCCTACTGCAGTGTGCACGTGATGTGAATCCTATATGCAAGGTGGTACTTTGTGCACTCTACGGTGCCGACCTTGGGGTTATGAATAACTATGACATAGTCCATCAACATCAGCATATGATTGACACTACCGTAGTGAAAGTGAATGCAGCCATTAAAAGGATCAACTGGGAGAATGATTGTATGACCCCCTATCTTGACAAATTATGTCACGCATACCACACCAAGACTGGATACCGACATAACTACAGTGCCCTATACGACGGTTGCCACCCATCAGCAGAAGCCAAGGAGAAATGTGCCAATCTCATTCTGAATGCTACTGTAAAAATGGTGAATGTAGGATGGCTCTAAGCACAGTGATTTCATTGTGCTAAATGAGTCTGCCAATGTAATGATGTGGTAATCACAGCGTGTCTTACAGCGGGTGAGTTCATCTGCACCTAAACAATTGTTCCCTCTACATAATCAGGGAATCTGACAATTTAATCACTTAATGTACATAAACAAATCCCTGCTTCTTCGAATTGTGGAATGTATTATTAATGGAGTACACTACAAATCAAGTGCTTCTGACCTGCGACATCAACACAAAACTGATGAGTTTAAATTTATACTACCATGATTGATTGTTGATTAATTGAATATTAAATGACTATGAGATATATTAGTATAGTTGCTTAATAGATGAATCGTAAACTTTAACTAAAAATGTTATTTCTTACTCCAGGGGGGAGTCTGCCATAATGAGCAAAGATAAAATCATAAGCATTAATTAATTGATCTATTTTAATTTATGAATCTACATCGCCATAACCTTGACTATCTTAGGAAGTAACGCAACCAGGGGTTTATTAATAATTGACCCTCCTAGCTTAGTACAATAAATTAGTTAAGTGATATCTAACTACTTGATCTGTAACTCCAACCGTTTGTTGGATTTGAATCTGTAATACTGTATGTCTATTTTTTGTATTGTGTTTTGTTCACATACAGAATCTTTGACATTCTGTTGTTTTTTTTTGTTTTTTTCGTCTCACTCTTAGTACTACCATTACCTAAACAGGTTGTACTGTGCTCTAGCCCTATCTGATAGTGCTACACACAATCTTTTGCACTTTTTTCGTTTTCTTTGATAATCGTTTTCTTTCCTACGCGCTAAGTTTTGGTATATATCTGGTCACTTACACTATACACATAAATGGCTTATTTTAGTTTTACTGAACTGGGATGTCAGAAAGGACTAAAATTAGTAAACATGAATGTTCAAAGTCTCAATGATAAGATCTATCGGCTACAAGCATTAAATGTTGGCAGACACATAGATTACCTATGTGTAACTGAATCATGGCTTGACAAGAGGGATTTAAATCACAATCTAGCTCTTGAAGGTATGATCCTTTATAGAAATGATCGCACTGGTGCTCGACATAAGAGTGGCGGTGTATGCTGCTATGTTAATAGTAGATACACTGACTATACAAATTCCCCAAAATTTAAAAGATTATCCAGGTTTCTGCGTAAAACAAAATTAACCTACTTAACGACGAAATATACTTATTTTCACCCATTTGGCAAATCTGTCCACACTTGACCACACTTATACAAACTGTAGGTTTGTTGACAAATATGGTGTCATGAACAATAAATTTGGTGACCACTGTCCTGTATATATGACTAAAAAACAGAAAAAAAACACCAAAACACCCAATTAAAATTGTCACTGGTAGATCCTACAAAAATTATTCAAAACCTGATATCTCTGAGTCAGCTGTAAATTATAATGTCCAGTATCAAGACAACCCAACTGAAACCTATGAGAGTCTGATGTCTTTTATTGAAAACTATCTTGATACACACCACCCAGTCAAGACATTTAAAATTAAGACCAATCAACCACCAGGTTTTACACCCGAAATTGCCTCAATAGTGACGAAGAAAAAGAGGCATCTACGGAAATCCTGAAAGGTGCGTAAAGGTAGTTACAATGTACATGTCCACGCAGTAAAAATGTATGACTGCCAAATCAAAGCTGCCATAACTCATGGAATAAGGAGTAAACTCCTTCACAACCTTGAAAGGTATAAAAACGACTCCCGGAGTTTCTGGTCTGAATTAAATACTATATGGAAAGGGCCCAAGGAGGAGACATCAATTAACTTTAATGATGAAAATGGCAATAACATCCAGCCTGACAAGTCAGCTTCCTACATCAACGAATACTATGTAGGGATTGGCCCCAGTCTGGCTGGACAAATTGACAGCCATCACTTCCCAAACACACAAATTGGTTATAATATAGATACATACAGTGGTGTGAATGAAGAACTCTATTTTAGGCGCATTGATCTTGATGAGTCGAGACACCTGATAAAAGGAATAAAAACAAGCAAGTCATCTAGTATTAAGAATGTTAGGAGTTGTGTAGTAAAGGATGTATTAGCTGCTAGACCAGAGGTACTTCGTGATTTCATAAATGCCTCCATGTCCATGCAGATGTACCCAGATGTATGAAAACTGCCAACGTCATACCTTTGCCGAAGAGTGGTGATTTAAGCAAAGTCACCAATTGGTGACCAGTTAGCCAACTGAATATAATTTCTAAATTATTAGAAAAGGCAGTTTATACATTCTGTATAGATTTCCTAATAAAACACGACATAATTGATAAATATCAATTTGGCTTCATGGAAGGCAGATCTACGGCTCAGGCAGTCTACCTACTCTGTCAGGAACTATATGAGGCTAGGAATAGGGGTGAGCTGGCAGTCATTGTCTTCCTTGATCTAAGGAAGGCATTTGAAACTGTCAGTCACCCCCTGTTGCTTGGAAAACTCGCAAAAATTGGTTTTTCTACTGTCGTGATAGACTGGTTTCGGTTGTACCTTACTGACAGGTGTCAAACAACCACAGCCAATGGTATCACATCTGAAGAAATGGGTATAATATGTGGTGTACCACAGGGGTCAGTTCTCAGACCTCTGCTCTTTAATATCTACATAAATAAACTACCTCAGGTTCTGACTAGTTGCAAATATTCGATGTATGCCAATGATCTGGCCATTTTTCTAAGTGGTACAGAGATTACAAACATGCAAGGTCTTATGCAAAAAGACCTGGATAGTGTCTATGACTGGTGTTGCAGTCACAAGTTGACTGTAAATATAGAGAAAACGAAAGCCCTATGGATCAACTCTGGCAGAATCTGTCAGGATTTGAATGCCCCTTCCCTGCATATATGCAACAAGGCATTAGATTTAGTATCTGTCTTCAATTACCTGGGTGTATTAATTGACTGTAATTTGAGTTTTCAACAATTTTTTACTAAAACAAAGGACTCTGTACTTTTACACACTTACCAACTTGGTCAGGTATGTAAAATTATTGATGGGGAGCTTGCCATTAGGCTTTTCAAACAAATGATTGTTCCCATATTTGACTATAGGGATATAATCATTGGTGGTGGCCCTGATCCATCTGTAAGGGCACTACAAAGTACACATAACTATTGCTTAAGGGTATGCTTGGGTGTAAGACGCCTCACTGACATGTCGCGTAATGACCTGCACATTAACACATGTTGTAAATGGTTAACTGCCAGAAGAAGCAAAAGTCTTCTCAGCCTGATGTATACATTGTCACAAGACCCTAATAATGTACAAGAATGGGATCTCCTGTCAGCTGAACAACAACATATCAAGGACAAATCTAACTTTCTAGTAGCTGTGACGTGACTTCATGTCTGGCTAAGCATTATGACTGAATGACTTTATGAACCATGATTACATCTTATATTTATTGTGTACCTTAGTGACCTTTGTGCCATGACTTAGCCGAAATTTGATGTATCCATTCTCCTTGACTTACTTGTAAATCATCCTGTATGAATGTTTGTCAAATAAATAATTCAATTCAATTCAATATTGTACCATGTCAATGTTGTTATTGCAGTCATCTTTGCCAACATAATTGTGGGGTATCATATGAGAGTAGTTTTTTTTTCTCTTCTATCTATATCAAATGAGACATGGAAAGCAGATAAGCCAGTAATAATATAAAGCATTTTTGATTAGGCCATTATGTTTTTCTCTTCTCTACCTTAACTCCTGCCCTAAATGAAATGAATGATACCTTGCTTCATCTCTAATCATGATCTGAATTATGTAATCATTGTGGGATGAACACCTGGGCTAAATTCCGAACTAGTTGCTGAGGCAAAAGGTTTGTTTCCAGTAACCTGACCGACCCTAGCAAAACAGGGCCAACCTCGATCTTGAGAATTCTTAAGAATTTTCTCATATTTATAATGATTATTCATATATTTTTCATGATTGTCTTTCGTATTTATCTTAGCCTTTCGTCCACTTTCTCTTGCTCTCCAGTTAATAGCTTATATGTGACCCATCCTAACAAAGTGGTACTGAAGTCTTCTCAAGTGGTATAGTGTCAAAAATATCAGATTTTTTTAAATTGATATTTTAGCATTTTTCTAACCTATGGGTAGATATCTTTCAGAAACCTTGCCTACTAAACTGAATTTAAGCCCCAAATGCCTAGAAGACATAGCTATAGTTTTCTTGGTTATATAGAATTACATGGGAATTATATAGGATTCATAAATTATTATATGTTTAAAATGTCAATTATCTCAGTTTAATCGATTTTTAATTCATCTGACTAAATTTACCGACGGAAGATCCTTAGAGGACCACCTGGTTCAAATATGCAAGTGTTATATACCAAATGAAAGCTCTTGATGAGCTGTAAATGAATATGCCAATAACTAAACAGTTTGTATGTGCCACATCCGTACCATTTTGTAAGGATGGGTCACATATATACATATCTTTAACATGTTTTTTTTTCACATATGTCATATGCTTTTCATATTTTCTACCGCAAAATCAAAGAATCTGGCATCTACATATAGATTTCTACATAATATGTTAAAAGAAAATCCCCTACCGACCCTAGATCTATGGACCATCTTACTGGAATCACACAATTTTTTTATTTGGCCTGATGTCCGAGTAAAAATATCCATTTTTAAAGGTTCTAGTGATAGATTCACACAAAAAGTAAATGCATTGATTCGTAGTTAGGAAATATCACGAAGGATATGTGAGACTAGTCTTAAGTTACTATTCAGTTCATTATATGCATCTCATCTATGTATCTCATGTACCTCAATGAGGTTTAGAGAATAAAAATCATTGTCATTATCGTTGTCAACATCCATCAGTTAATAATTACTTCATTTTTTTTAGCAATTATCAATTGGAAAATATATATACTGCCAATCATTACATTTGGTATGAACAGACATTGGCTGTGATTAGATTCAACACCATAAGAATTCCTGTCAGCATCTGCAATCTGAGGTTCCAGCCAGAGCTCTCCTCAGAGAAAGGAGCCTAATTGCCATTGTCAACTATAACAACGGCAAAGGGGATAGGTGGTGACTTCTAGTGAGTAATCAAGTGATGCTAGTTTCATTAAGCAGTAGGTAGATCAACTGCTAATGGGTGATACTCTCTATTCATAAGAGACAGATTTCATCATGGAAAAGTAGAAGCTAAAAAGCTCCCACAAGAAAAACCTTTTAGGGAGTGATCATTTTTTAACAACAGGGGGGGGCGGTGGGTTTGAGGGGGGGGTCAGAATTTTTTCAACACCTTGACCGGGGAGGGGGTCAGAATTTTTTCAATACCTCTGATGGGGGGGTCAAAATAATTTCACCTGTTTTCAGTGGAAAACCCCGCGCGTTACTATAGGCTAAAAGGGGACGTTCGCGCGATTTTTGTCCCTTATGGGGGGGTCGACAAAATTTTACCCCCTCGAGAGGGGTGGGTGGAAATTTTTTTCGCATGTCCGCGCGCAAACCGACCAGCCCCCCCTGTTGTTAAAAAATGATCACTCCCTTAATAGGGTCGATATGCTGGCATAGGCATACAGCAGTTTTGTTGATGTTCTCATCAAGTTGCAGTATTTCTCAAAAGAAGTTCGTTTTGATAGAAGACTATCTGCTGATAATCTATATTCAATATAGGCAGAATAATGTTGTCGTCTTTGGCCTCCTAAAGTCCTTCTTATAGTGCACATTTTGTAGACTGAAAGATAAACCTCCACCCAAAGTGATAATCGGGAATTTCAAAAATCCTGCCATTTATAGCAGAGCAGTACCAATGTCATCATCTGCAGGGGTTAATTAGTAAATGTAGTGAGGAGTAGTCAAGAGCCTACAAGTGCACACACACTCTTCTGCTAAGCCATGTTTCTTTTGTTTGTTTTTTGTTTAGCAAAACTGCCGTTTCTAACCCTGATCCTACCCCGTGATCACTGGGGCATATCCACGCCAAGTCTATAGTGAGTGCAAGGAAACATTAGCAAGTGTGAGTGTTTACTGTGCCCCGGGTGGGGAGCAGGGGGGTGAGGGTGCAGAATTTACACACTGTATGCTATTTCAGCCAAGGTTCACTTTAAACAGATGATTAGGGTCAGAAAATGTTAAATTTCTAAACAAGGAGGGTAAATATCTTAGATAAACTAGTGATTTCTTGTAGAGAGGGCTTTGAACTTTTACATGAACTTAAAAACTCCTTTAGCAAATTGATATTTTAACACAAAAATCAGAAATCTGCTTGAGGGGGCCTACAGCTACATTTTATGGTCATGTGGTAAAAAAAGTCGATGATTTACTTCACTCACATACTGTAATAGAAAAAAATGCACTTTTTCTATGTCCTTAGATTTGACCATGATCCCATTACAATGCTGTCTTCAGGGCTAGAAATGGCCACGTCCCTACATCTATGACTGGGGTCATAAAGAATGCAGTGCTAAACCTGGTTACGTTGTTCCATCAAGGATAACCTATATAAATCTTTGTGACAAATATTAGAAGTACCAGTAATACAGACCCCAGTCGAACAATCATTATTGAGAACACCATTCCTATAGTGATCAGGTAAAAAACTCCAATATTATCAAAGTTCCAATGGTGCTGGATAACCATGTAGGTCTGCAAGGTATCTGCTCTATGAGTGATATCCTGGAGTGCTCAGTCACTTTTCCAGCGATCTGCTTATGACTGTGAACCAAATTGAGTCTGTCAGTTGGTCTACAGTATTAATCACATGAGCTGCTCCCACAGTGTCATGGGGAGATGCTCAGTCACTGATCATTACTGCTCTTAGCTGCTTGAGCAGTCACCACAATTAGCCACGGGTTAGCTGCCTTGCCGAAATCCACTGGGATGCTAACAAATGATTGGCATTCTTATCAGTTGGACTCACTTGGTGTATATTCATATAGTGGGGGAAGTAGATTAGCGCGACATGTGGGGGCTTCTATAGCATGCAATTAGTAGATATTCTGGTGAGTGTTATCTGGATGGTACCATTATCCTGCAGAGACCCATGGAGGGCAATGAAAATATAACCGAGTCACAGATATAGGGCATAGTACATGGCACAACAACAAGGAATAAGGGCAATTTATGTATATATAAATATATATGTACCAGCTGTCATATAAACACTATGAATAATGTGGTGTTTGTGTATTGCCACTGCATGCCATTGGGTCAATCAACTTTAGGCCAAACCAAAGAGTATTTTATGGAGAGGGTGTATATAATATGATTCTTCGGATTAGCAATAATTCGCCTGACTGTCAGCAGTGAAACTGGCCTGTACTGTAAAAATAAAATGTCCAAATAACAGTGAATTCCTTGTCCCAAAATTGCCAGAGATCTGTCATTATTTCAAAGAGATTCCTTGGACTTCCATACTGCCACTGGGGGCTTCTTGCAAAACCTTGTTCACTGCCATACAATTAAGGTGGTTTCTGTTCAGTTTTACAAGGGTCCCTGGTAGATTCAACAGTTATTTTTTACAGTATAGGTGTTATGGCATAGAATTTTACTACTGGGCCCTCACATCCTATATGACGTTCTTAGCCCTGATAGCCCTAAAGTATCAATTTTTGTCATAGAGTAGACTAATATATGATGTCACTTAGGTGTCCTACATGTAGGAGAGTAGGGCTATCTGGGTGTTCATGTCTAGTTACTAGTAAACCAAAGCTAACATGCGTGACTAAACCCTGCAATGCTAACATTGTATTCTGTGATGATGACATGAGGGTTGCAGTTGTAGTTCATTACCTGCTATCACCCTGTATGAATGACATGCTTCAAAGGGAGTGTGTGCAATGGTAGCATACTGGGCAATAGCCCTCTGGACATCAACAGATGATAAGTGCTACAGGTCCTCCATTTGTATTAACTAGGATAGCTCTATTCCCCATCCCCCTTTGTGGCTAGTGTAGCTGTATATAATAGGCCTTTGGTATGATTTCACAGTTTACAAGAGCAGATGTTCTCGAAATAGTGAATTGTGTGATCTGTTGCAGGATTTTTAGAAACAAACTCCTGTGCATTGATCTACTGCTTCTGGGATGCACTAAGCGCAGTGTTAGTTGATTACTAGAGGTGTCAGCCAATGGCTACAGTATTTTCAGACTGATATGTATAATCCTATAAGAGTCTTAAACAAGACAACTTTCCCAAGTATTATACATTTTTGTGTAGGTAATCCCCAGCAAGTGCAATGTCAATTAAACCCTCTTCCAACCCATAGCATGTGCTGATTCAATTGAAACTCCAATGTTTCCAGCTAGTACTATCAATAAAATGGCAGTGACAGAGTCTATACTTTAGAATATAACAGTTGCTATAGCCTGGCAGGGGTATTGCAGGTTCCTACAATAGCTAACCCTGTGCCAGGTGCAAGGTCAACAGGGTGGTTTTGGGGTAGGATCTACAGACAAGGTTAAATATGTTGGCATAGAAACATGGAGAAGCCAGACCTGTTTGGATGTGTCTGGATCAAGGCCTACATCTGGTGGTCCAGATGATAGCTTAAGATGATCATGAGTTATTGTATAGTGTTGCAGACAACTGTCATTTCTTAAGTTGTGTATAATATAGAAAATGACCTATCTTATTCATGGACTTGAACTTGTATTTATTGCATTTCTTGTAAAGCAAGTACGTAGTTGCTTCATTGCTTTGTATCAAAATTAAGGCCAATAAAGACATATTTCATTTATAAAAAGAACAAGCATATGCATATAAGAATAACTAACAAGATAGTAGAGTAGATATAGATAAAGTAGGCCGTATATTTCAGAAAGAGTGAGCCAACTATTGCCTCCCCCCATCACATCTACCCTTACAGTTTCTCCAGGTGCACTTTCAACTGACTGAATGTTTTTAAGAGTTAGAATTACCATCTACAGGGTGCTTGTTTGTCCTACTCCTTCTCCTTACATCCCCTTCACATGGTTGCATGTAGCCATGCTGGATGTCTCCCCACAGGCAGACATAATATCGTAATATCGGAATTCCTACAAACACTCGTCCAATAAGATGAAACTGCATTATTTAGGAGTGCCATCCAGATCTCCTGGGACTGTCACTGGAGGTCTTCTGTATTTCACTCTGTTACGGTTGCAATTGACATCTATACCAACAGCAATTGCAGATGTTTTGCACAATTGAAAGTCTCCTCCTTTCAGGCATGAACTGGTGATCACTTGATAAGGAATTGACTAAACCCAAACAGGTCTGCTTCAGATAAGAAAAAGTAGAACTGCCAAGTGGAATTTGAAGCAAATCATTGATCGCAGATAGCCTAACAACCTCAAATGTCAGTACCATTTCTCCGGAAATTTTGCCAACTTGGAGGGTGCAGTCATTGTATGTTTTACCTCTTCTTCTCGTACTCATGAGTATCTGTAATGAGCCATTAACCTCCCTTCAATCTCTTGGGACTGCCTAAATAGTGTAGCGGTAACTCGGCGGCTAGCGCTGCGGGTAACTCGGCGGCTGCGGGTAACTCGGCGGCTAGCGCTGCAGGTAATGGTGGTTCAGCCTCACTCCACCAGGGGGCACGCCTAGGGCAGCACTATATAAGTGGCTGCAGGGCGTTGCCTCCCCAGTCGTATCCAAGGCTCCAAATGGTGCAGGTCGTACCAGCCTTACCCGCAGTGATACGGCTGAAGGAAGGACGTTGGGATTCCAGCTTGATGTTAATTGATGTTCCATGATTGTTACACTGCTAGTTAGCATTCAGTAGAAAAGAAGGGACAGCCGTCTCTATTGTCAACCGTACTCGGGTAGCTGTCTTGTTGTTCTTTCCCCCAGACCCTCAAATACCGTTACAATACATATATCTATTGACTGGTTTCTGATGGAGCCTTGGGCAGCAGTAATGGCATAATGATGTGATCAAGTTGCATGTCTCTTGAACAGAAGCCACGATTCCAGTTTGTAAGATAGATGGCAACAAAAACATGATCACTATTTATTACCCTTTTGCAAAGAAAAGTAACATGTACTGCAAAATAATTATAAACTATTTGCAAAATAGTCAGAATATGGACTTTCTCAGCATTGCCACCAACAGTGTTGGCAAAGTGGATTTCAAGCATTATACCACTATTCTGCCACCTGCCTTACTGTTATGCCCTCTCCTACCAGTGCATTATGAGAGCATATACACACATGTTCATTTTAGGGATTTTTTGGATATACTTTTTCTAGGTCAAGTTGGACTATTTTGGGAAATGCTGGCGGACAAGCAAAGTCAGTCTCGCCATTGTTTCAATGTGAAAAATCATCTCAACTCGTAGGAGAATTGAACCCTGGCCACAGTGGAGATAGGCGGAGGCCTTAGCCATAGCGCCACACTGAACGGTGATGGACTTCAATAGAAAAATAGATAAGTTCTAACCTTCGGTCCTAGTCCTATGTTTGCACTCAGTTTTCGTCTTGATTCCAAGCTTGTCATGTTATAATATTAAAATCCCAAGAAGTATATGATCCATAGACGAGGAATGCGTGCTAATTTTCTCCATTTTGTTGAACATAAAGAAGAATCCATTGATTTTTCTATCGTAAGGGGCACGCGGTCCGCCCATTCCCACCCGCCTCCTTGTCCGACGAAATTGTGTCAGTGGCCGGATGTAGATATAGGTCATCTGCTCGTCATACGAGGAAGACGGCGAAAATTTCGGACCGTGTTGGAAAATCAATGGATTCATCTTTATTTTTAATATATTGGACATAACACGTATGGAGTGATCATCTAGACTATCTAAGGATATGAACCTGTTAATTTCTGGATTTGTCATGGTTGGATTCAATACGAAAAGTGTGTGTAAACACAGCGGTACCTCTCCCGGCAAGGAACAAAAACAATGGCTTCGCGCAGAGCGCTAACCCGGGCTGTATCGCTTGCTTTTACAAAATGTCTTCTCATGGCTATATTCTGTTGATATCAGGTAAGAAATTAATACAAAATGGAAAAAAGGTGGCATAAATGCAATATGGCATAAATATGCCAGCACACGGGTGGTATATTGACGATATTGCACTCGACCTAACGGCCTCGTGCAATATTCGTCAATTTACCACCCTTGTGCTGCCATATTTATGCTATATTCCATTATTATACATGATGTATAGAGATGCAAGTGTGTATGTTCTTACAGAGGGCCGTGAGGCACTGCAGCCCATTTGGCAACAAAGGACATTTAACCATTTTAGATACAGCATGCCCATGCAAAGACATAATGCGTAACCACTATGGGCCAATTTGCAGCTCATTCACATTGACAGTCCTGCTGATACTGCAAAAGATTCTATAACAGGTACCCTTCAGATTTTAGCAGCATTCTCAAAATGATGCTGATACAGACTACATCAGTGGGTACTGATCCCAGAGGTGCTATCAAACCTCTAATGGTGAAAATATAAGGGCGTGTCAACCATCCAAGTTACAGCCTCAATCACTAATAACAGGTTAAGTTCAGTTACTGGTCCTGTTTAAGACCAAATTATGACTAATGTGAAGAACATAGTGAGTTAAAGAAAATAGTTTATACAAGATAAATGGAAGCCAGGATTCTCAGAGAGAAGAGTAATTTAAGAGTAAAACTATTATGGAGGGACGTGTAAGTGATCTTGTTACTGTGAGTTACATGAGTAACATGTTTGTAGAAAACCAACGATTGGTTCTTGGAAACACTTTAGGGATTTCATGGGAAGTATCTTATAGTGAGGGGAGTTAGTCTGTAGTCTGTTAGTGAGGATGATATGAGTGGGTGGATAGAAGTCCTTTAGAATCACTAAAGCTGGCTTCAGCTCAAACATTGGACGGTTTTCTACTCCCTTAGGGGATAGGTAGAACACAATAGTTGTCTAATACTCTCAGAATTAATCGTATGTGATGTTAGAGAATCGGGATGCAGAATCTTGCCTTGAAGTGCTTCACTGAAGTGAATTTTAGTTTGAGTTTGAGTTTGAAAAGCGTTTATTGGCCAACAATATCTTAACATATTGAAGCTTTTACAATTATCAGCCATAGGAGGATACAATCGTGCTACCATGATGAAATCTTTGATATATAGACTCTGAACAGCTGAAAAATATATTTTCCAAAGAAAATAGTTTCTTTATAGCAATTAACCATGTCTAACCTGTACTCCTTTAAAATATCTCCCTCTTTTTTCAAAATTCCATTTTCATTTTCAATTTTCATTTATTCCTCCCACCTCACCTGAGCTGTATTTATCATTTGGCCATGAATATGCAGCTCACATTTTCAGGGACAAGATCTCTGAGAGTAGAAAAAGGAGTTATTGAATGAGTAAGGTCAATATGTACACAGTATAATTCAAAGATAAAAGCTGTGCATTAATTGAGAAGCAAGATATAAAAATAAAAATAAAGAATCGGAATGGTACATTTAGTAGCGTATTTATTTAGCAAAACTCCCAAGCTCATCCATAAAGAAAATGCTTATGATAAAACCACAATTAATCAGGTGGAGATGCTTCTATAGAGAATACAAGTGATAGTAGTATCTTCTCTTTGTGGATTCCAGACACTGTTCTGGCTACAAATCACAACTCCTCCCACCAGCCAAATACTATTACCCTGCACCTGCATTGACTAAAGACAGTACCTAACACCTTGTGTCATCTTTCAAAGAACTCCATTGCTCTGTAACATAAGGCCTCGGCTGGGCAAGTGCCATCTTGAATTAGGTGCAATTCCATTTCCTTTATCAACCTTGATATCTCGACAGACTATAGACTATTTCCAGGATCACTTCTTATGTCCAATATAGATTCCTCAATGTTTTTTCCACCTATACGTAATGTTATCATACTACAGTTCAATACAAGGTACCACACTCCTGCTTGAATAGACTGGCATGATTTAATAGTAACAATTATGCAGGTGATGGACATTTCGCATTAGATCAGTAGATGGCTGCATAAAGGTATTGAGACCAGGAGGAGATGAGGCAGCATACGCGTGGGACAGGGCGTGGGTGTGGTGATCTACTTTATGTATATATATATAGGTCTAGGTTGAAAGGTGGCCCAATATAAGAGTAGAAAGTCATGTACATAAGAGTCGTGTTGTGCCTGTTTAGATGTTGAGTGGGTGGCATGGATCCAACTCAGCTAATACTGCCATTCAGTAAATCACTGCTGAAAGAGCTATCGCTCACAGCAGTGCATGGGTCAACTAGATGGAGCACAGAAGATTAAAGGACATATCAACAGAATAGATTGAAAGGTTAGGAGTCCGTGAAAATAGATATAGACAGTTATCTCATTGTTGAAATGGCCATACATAATTTGCTTCTCTGTGAGTGCTTCTTTCAAATAACCCTTCTATGTAATAATTTTATCCTGTCCCTTTGTCACAGTTCAGTTCAGTGTCTCATTCTCTGACCCTCTCTGTCCCTGTTTCTCTGTCTCCCCCTCTCTCTCTCTCTCTGACACTCCCTCTCTCTGCTTTTCCCTGCCTCTGTTGGTCTCTCTCCCTTTGTCTCCATATGTCTGTCTGTCTCTGTCTCTGGCTGTCTGCTTTTCTTTGCCTCTCTCTGGTTCTCTCCCTCTCTATAGTCATCTCTGTATGTATGTCGCTCTCTCTCTCTCTCTCTCTCTCTCTCTCTCTCTCTCTCTATCTATCTCTTTTGCCTCCCTCCCTCTCTCTGTCAAGATTAAAAAATGAAATATTATGGCTGAGGACTATGGCTCCCTATATTCTAGTGATTATATATGTCTCTCAGCTTTTCTAGGGCAAAAAAAAATTGTGTGTTTTCAATTACATAGATTAAATCTCTAGGGTCAGTAGGTCGGATTTTTCTCTTTTTTTTTTAATTTTTCTTTTGATTGTGTATGGAAATGTATGGGCAGACATGTTGGATTCTATGATTTTACAGAATAACATAAGAAATGTGAACCATATGTAAAAGAGATGAATGACTGTTTCGAAATGTATACCAATAAATGAGGGCCTAGATGAGCTCAATGAAAAAATTATGAAAAATTATGAAAATTACGGGAAAAGTGCCTAAAAAATCCCCTAAAATGGCAAAAATTTTCAAAATAAAAAGATTTCCAGGGTTGGCCTTGTTTTGTTAGGGTCGGTCGGGTAACTGAAAACAAACCTTTTTTTTTAGGCCTAACCACATCCACCACTAATCCAAAAACATCCAGACACTGTATGCCTCCTCCCATCTCATCTTCACATTGTGTTTGATACAATAGTAGACCGAGACATGCCAAGGCTGACTGCAAAGTAGGATTTGATTGGTGTAAGCTGATTGGTTCTGCATCCTGATCGGTCACCACACTAGCATGTGATCTGTATGAAAAAGAATGGGTGAGTTGGGATAGGTTTGGTGTACTGGTTAATAAGGGGTGATAGGGTGTTTTACCCTTGGAGTATTATCAAGTGGTCCTCAAAATAGTATAAAAGGGAGTACAAATGTACCTTCTAGTTCCTATGTGCCCGTTTTCCACCTTCTCTCTCATGCAGAGATCGGGAGAGAACGTTAACCACTGATCAGGTTGGAGACAAGGTTGTGAAGAAACCCCAGACTTGGAACATATCCTGTACTCAAGAATATCAACATGAACATATCTATAGACAGCATTGGAAGTATACCCAGGGCCATTTCTGAACCTACCCCTAACCCCTGATCAATGGTGCATGACCACCCCAAGTGTATAGTGAGTGTAGGGAACAATAGTAGGTGTGATTTTTACTGTGCTCATAGGGGTTGGGGAGGGAAGAGGGGGGCTGCAGTATTCTCACACTGTAGATGTAAGGCTAATCCAGCCCAGGTTCGCTGGTCAGGGAAACCACATTAAAACATGCTCAGGGTCAGAAAATGTTGAATTTCATGACACATGAGAGAAAATATTTTTAATATTTTAATATTTTCTTGTAGAAAAGGCTTTGAACTTTTACATAGACTAAGAGTTTTGTTTAGGGAATTTAACACAGAAATCGGAAATGTGTTTTAGTGGTGCCTAAAGCTACTTTTTATGCTCATGTGGTGACAAAATCCATGATTTACTTCATATATAATACTTTAATTCTTCATGCTAAGTCGGTTCACGGTTAAATCAAGGTTTGTCTTTCACATAGTGCTATTATCAAAATTGTAGAGGTAATGGAAAATAGTGAAAAATACGCTTTTTATGTCACTTTAAAATCATCCTTAGATTTGCCCAGAGCCCCATTACCATGCTGTGTTCAGGGCTAGAAATGGCCACGGCCCTACATCTATAACTGAGGCTATAATGAGTGCAGTACTGAACCTGCTGATGAACAGTTATTCTATGCCGTAGCATCTCTAATGCTTTTGATGTTTTACTGATAGATTCCATTTTCTATTTCAGGTGAGGTCTATTTTCTATATGATATGACAACCTATATAGGTAAGCATGTTCATATGGAATATTAAATCCAGAACATCCTCATATAATAAATAGAAACATATATATATATATATATATATATATATATATATATATATATATATATATATATATATATATATATATATATATATGGGCAATTTTTATATTAGGGGTCTCAACCTTGAAGCAATGAGGAGAAATGAAAAGTGTGCATAAACAACCACTTTCTATGCTCACCTCTTTGTCAAAGTGTGTTATCTATGTTAATCATACTTAATATGAATGGAAGATTATGACATAAATTATACATGTATGAAGTGCCTAAGGCACAGATAGCACCAATTCCCTCTTCTGGTGGATCTAGCAATGGGCTTTTAGTTGTAAGATCCGGCAAGTGCATTGGCCACACCATATTTTAAACTATAGAATGTATTGCAGAAGGCAAACTATTTTGAATAGGCGTATGATATTTGGTATGCATACTATTCTCAAAGGGAACAATTTTCTAGTAAACGTGCAACCTTTTTGCATCAAATTCTAAGAAGTTATGGCAATGTTGCCGGATCTTACATTGCCATAAATTTATTATTATGCAGAATTATGCTAAAAATACTAAAATAATTCTTTTAGATTTGTCCAATATATTATGTCTCTCCAATTTGCCAGCATAAAAATAGATGATTGAAATGAATAATGCATAAAAAAGGCCTTTGTGACATTTGAAAAAGCTCAGATTTTCATTAAATCTAGGGGCTAAAACCACTAAAAAAATGGCTAAATCTTTTAAATAAAAAAAGCACTTTTAGGTCAAAGTGCCTGCTACACGCTGGTCATGTTGACTTTAGCAAATACGGCCTGAACAATTTTCCACAGCAGTGTGATATAAGTGCGGAATGTTAAGACCCCTAAAAAAGAAATTACCCATGGTGTATATATATATATATATATATATATATATATATATATATATATATATATATATATATATATATATATTACCATGATTATCTATATTTATATCACCATTTATAAGCAGTTTCCCCTTGTGGTACCAGAGAGCAGAGGAGAATCTCTTTGCATAACTGGCCTGTCATAAAGGAATAGTCCATGCTAATAGGTGCCCACTCACATGACTCTGCCCACCAGTAATTAGGCCCTAATGATTATGGTAGTTGTACCTACTGATATGATAGCTGCATAGGTCATGATATAGATGAACTGAACCTTTGAGGTTGTAGCAATTCTATACTATGATATAATCAGTAAATCATTAATAATGATAATTAATGTTATCAGCTAAGACTTTTTTCATGGCATTTTTCTATGTACAGAATGCCTGATTCTCTTAAGCATTATATTTCACCCAAACCTATAATAGTAAAATAACATTGTATAGTCTGTAATTAGTGTCTAAGAGCTCAATCAGCATGTGTATAGTATTAAATGGATGTTTTTACCCAGGCAGTCCAGTAAAGCTAAAATCCTAAATCGTTTCTCTATCCTTCTGGAAAGGGCAACTTCTGTCTTTCAATTTGCAACCATCAGCCCATTAAGAGTGACGAATTTACTCGTGAGTGAACTAGATGTGACTTAATTGTCAATATCATAATTCATGACCACCTTTCTGGGCTCTTGCTAATAAAGGCAATACGGAGCTCACGTCTTGTAATGAAGCCATGGTGAGACAATAATGAGGAGACTCCTGAGGCAAATATAAAAGTGCAAAGTTAGATTTTTTGGTCCAAACTGTAGTCCTTTTTAAAATGCAAAGCAAGAAAATTGAGCATGTTGAAGGTACAGTTAGTTTTTAGGTCTAGATCTTAATAAAATGAATGTAAGTTTCATCTGTTGATATCCATAGTCATATGCCCCAAACTGAGCAAAGTCTCAGTATTTTTTATTTATCTTTTTTTAATCTGGCTACCTGTAAACAAAAGCACCATCCAACCCAATTTTGATTATTTCTAGCTGGCCTCAAACTTTAGAATACTACTTTATGAACAATCCACACCAACTGCCTATACCCTTTTTTCTAAATAAAGTATCTATGATCATATTACAGTAAGAGGGCAAAGTGCAAAACAGCCATGTTAACTACTCTAAAACGGCAGGCTACAATCCATTTGCCTATTTGTTGTTAATAGCATGGCATAGAAGGCTAACTTAATCTGAGGCCGTAATATGATTATGATTGGCCTAGGTCTGTGCTGTGTCAGCCTGTAAAATCAGGCTATCTGACTGAACGGGTAATGTAATATGGCTGTAAGGTAACTGTATATAGTGGTAGTCGATATACCATGGTAAGCTTACGTATGCACAAAATGCAGGAAATTGCTAACATTGATGTTGGCCCTCCACCTCTGGCAGGTGTTACATACAATTGGTTTTAATGGCATTACCCATTCTTGTATTCTACTAGTTGTCATCAGATTTGCTTAGCACAAAATGAAAGACATTTTACTCAGTCCTTTATTTTATGTGAATAACTTCTTCCCGTAGAGATAGCATTGCGCCGTCGATCGCCACACCCCCAGTGGCGTAACGTGTGTCGATCCACCACAGCGGCAGATCCACCACTGCAGCCTCGTTCTGGGTGCATGTAAACATTCAAAATGGCGGACCGCCGCTCATACAGGGGACTACGGTAACGGATTTTGCTAATTTTCAGTTAATTAGACACTCTAAAAACATAAAATAAATATAGAACTAAACTCCCCTGGTGCCCTCGGTGGCTGATCCACCCCTCGTGGTGGATCGGCCACCTCGTACACCACGGTCGTTTAGTTCTATCTATTTATCTTACCTCGATACAGGAAAATCCTCACTTTGTTTGTCCATTCTGGCAAGCCAATGTGATAGAGCAAGTGCAATAGTTGATGCAAGAAGACTTTTGGCATCATTAACAGTTCAGCTTTAACACTGGTTTCATCTTATATATTGCCATAAAACCCACATGCCTAATAATTAGCCAATTACCAGTTATTGGTAAATCAATTATCAAATTGAGGGTAATTGTGAAGTAGCAATCATGTATGTATACCATTTATAACTAAACATAGGTATTCCAGTTCTATGGGTGGCAGATGCTAAACATCTATAAATCTACCTGAGGATAAGTGGGGCAGGTTAGACTTGGCCATAAAGGGGTCAGCCTCATCTCATGTTACGCTCTCCTTAGACCGACCTCCGTTTAACTCCCACTACCAGTCCAGGTGTAAATTTTAGCTATTCATCCTGTACCTAAACGGTATTCCTGTGGACACTGAAAATTATATCCACAGAATTTTATAATTATTCAAGACTTACCTTTCTAAAGTAGAATTGTAGTTATTCCTACAGGATGCATGAGGTTTTAGCGAATAGGCAAGGATTATCCAACTCATTTCAATTTATATGCTTTTATACTCAGAAGGTGAATTAGGTTAAGTGACGACGTGTGCTCTATATGTAGAAAGGAATGAAAACAGACCATTAATTAAAGATAAGAGACTGAAGCTTCAAAAAGAACGAAGCTCAAAATTATGGGAAACTGCTAGGCTTGTGCCCAGTGCTATAAAAAAGAGTGTGAAAAAAATCAATCTACAAATATGTTTTTGGTTTGGTATATATGAGAGAGGACCAAACTTTGTGGATTAGATCTAGGCACCTGGCTGCTAAGTAATGGCTGATCCCTGACAGTCACTGAATATTCCTATAGTGGTGAATGCTTTGTTAGCCCAGACAGCAGAGCCTGAGTCATTGTCCAAAGTCCCTATGCTACTACTCTATATACGCTAAATATTCATTGCTATTCACAGGCTATGTGGCTTTATATATCTTTATGTAGCAAAAATGAGGCATGTGAGTGAGTGAGTAATAGATGTTTAACGCCATTTCGACAGCTAAGGTCATATTCATGGCGAGAACTACATTACACAATTTCACAGGGGAATGTGTCAGTGCCCGCAAATATGTGCACCACACACATCCTGAGGGGATAGGAAAGATGAGAAGTAGACCCTTTTAAGTGGGCTAGGGAAGCCCGAAATGAGGCATGTATAATCTGACAATCGCATGCTGAAAATAAAGTATCTAAACAATGCGCATGTATGTTGTCTATTGAGAGAGCTGACTGGATGATAAATCTAGAAAAGTCTCATTTCCTGGACTAGGTCCCATCTCTCATGCTTTGGGTTGTGTTGTATTATTCATAGTTTAACATTCTAAATTTATGTTGTTGAAATGGTCAGCAACTCCAATCATCAATCTTTGATAAAAGATTTTGGTTTTAAGCAGACCATGCCTGATTCCCCTCAAGGGTTCAGTTTCAAACATGGCACCTTTCTTATATCCACCCCAGGCTCCATGCACAATTAATAACAGAAATGATTTTAGTAGTAAGAAATGCTTTTAAATTCAATTCTGAAATCGTCCTGATAAAATTGTCCCAGCTCTAAGACAAGATGCCCTACACTGACCTAACGATTTAAATCTTTGTCCCCTTACTAGGCCTACAGAAGCCAGTATATCTACAAGAATAGCCTTGCTTGCCAAATGTCACAACCCCACCCCCGCCGTAGTACAGATAACGCTAGCGGCACATAGATGTAACCCAATTCCATGTTTTGTATGACACCACCTTTGGTCAGAATGTCAGTCAGCCTCTTTTCACTTCACAATCTATATGTAGTGCCTACTACTGACCAAGTAAAGGCAACATAATGTATACTGTAAACGTAGATATTTTCGCGAGTATAAATTTGTTTAAAAGCACCTTTTCACGTGTATTTAAATTAGCATTTTTTCCACTTTTTTTCACCACTCTCCAAGAGACTCCCCCCATTCCTTTATGACAAGAGAGCATTAATCAAGAAGAGCTATATCAAAGGGGCATTTTAAATGACAAATAATGATACAGACTTAACTTAGACAAATACACGTGACTAATTTCTTTTCTGGGTTAGAACTTTGATTATCATGTCCCAGTATGTAGATACAGCCCGTCGCAGAGCACCAGGCTATCAGCACTACCCCCCCCCCCCCCACTATCCATCCCCACCCATTCCAGACCTCATGCTAGGGGTTAAATGTTCACGGTTTACTTAACTTCACAAATTTCTTATTTCCGCGATATGTACAGCGCGAAATAAAATACAATTACAGTATGGAGAGACATTTACCTAGAAAGCTGTAGATGGTCATATTTTGTATATTGAGATTATTTCTAACTGAGGGATATGAAAGTGATATTTTAAATCTGCATTCCACCAGAAATGGTACTTGAATTTATACCTTCAATAAACATTGCTTCTACTATCCCTGCATACCTCATATTTATTAACCGCAGGAACAAGAAAAAAAAGTGACTTTCAGGAGCAAAGATAAACATGTCAAATAATGTCTTGCTTTTAGACAATCCATGGGAACATAACTGGTCTGTTCTTTTAACCTGATATTGCTGGCTACAAAATACGCTATCACAAAAGACTGCGGCAGTTTCCAGGGCCTATTGATGTCAGGGTGTCCAAGGTTGTGCTCAGCCATTCCCCAAGGCCTTGTATTGACAGCTGTGGTAACCATTGGTCTGGTGTGGTCTGGACACGAGGCCTTAAGCCCTCCTTGCTTCCATGTCTTCCCCAATCCACTGTTTCTCTACATCTTATCAGTTATGTCTTCTTTTTTGCTGCATCCCACTAAACTTTGGTATTTTGGACTGAAATGCCATGTTACATTCTCATCTCTGCATCTGCAGTCCCTGAATCTGGACTCTGCTTTTGATCGTGTTATTTCTATTTTCCTCATACTATAGAAAGGCAGTATAGGCAAACATTTATTCGTACAACAAGTACAGTGCACAAACAGCAGTCTCCCTTAGAGTTACTCTCTTTGTTGTGTTTTCATATAATAACTGGTTTTATATAATCTCTAATCATTATACTATATAATATAGTAAACACAACTAAAACATCAGAAATACAGTTCCTTAAGGTTTGTTACATTTACAAGCAGTTAAAATATTTTGGTAACATTTTGAAAAATAATTTGTCTATTCAGGTGTCTTCTTCCCATAAGTTTCTGGTAACTTTATCATCTTGATTATTTCTTAGCCTGCATGTGCAGTTTTCCCATGTGTGGTGTTTTTGTTTTTGTTAAGTGTTTTATTGGGAAAATATAGAATACAGAGTATACGGTATTAATACCTAGCGCCCATGCATTGTGGTACCTCTGCTAGGCCCCCTCTAGTAGACATGCACAATGACAATTCAGTAAAGATGTAATGGCATGGCGTAAGTGTATTAATAGTTTCACAGATTCTATGATTTATATATAAAAAGAAAGATCAGATACACAGAAACACTTTGTGTAGGCTAAGGGTAGTGATGAGATGAAGGATGAGGTTATAAGGAGGATATTAAACATTTTTTTACATGAAACAGTTTGGATAATCTCGTAGAGTTCAGAGCAATTACTTGCCAGCCTGATCTCAGCAGTTGTCATACGTGGGTTTTCCTCTAATTTTACCATATATAGGCGTCACTAAGAGCCCAGTTCTGGAGAAGCTGGAGCTCCTTAGTTTCACCCCTATGGACTCTGTCCCATATAAAATCTCCATAATCAAAACATGGTAAAATCATTGACTTATAAATATCTACAGCAGTGGCTGGGTGTATGTATTTTCTCATCCTGGAGAGCTGGTATATCCTCTGTTTTATGTTTTAATTAATAGTGTTATTTCTATGTTCAATGAACTTAAATTCCGAATCTAAAGTTGCACCAAGGTAAGGAAAGCTATACACTCTCTCCAGGATAACATTATTCAACATAAAGACACTATTATCATGGTGGACATCATTATACAGCATCCATTTGGTTTTCTTTTCATTGATTGTTAAGGAATTATTTAAGCACCACTCTTTGATTCTGTACAAGCTATATGCATTTGATCAGGAGATGTAACAGAGACAACTGCATCATCGGCATATAAAGTCATGTCAAAATTACATATTTTTGATAGGGAATTAATATATATAGAAAACAGGACAGGACCCAAAACGGGGCCCTGAGACACCCCATGTGTAATCAATTTAGAGCTTGAACAATTGTCATTGGCTATTGTAATTTGAGTCTGAGAGTTTTTGAAAAAATTACAAGTACGAGCATCTACTCCTAAAACTGATAATTTTTTAAATAATTTTGAATGTGAGACAGTATAAAATGCCTTTTTGTAGTCAATCTATAGGCTATAAGTTGGCTTATTACTTATAACATTGTTTATAACAGTGCTGAGGTGCTCAGTGACTGTGCTTTGGGTCGAATGTCCCTTCCTATATCCATGCTGTGTCGGGCATAAGAGTTACTGTTTTCCATGTATTTTGCAACCTAAGACATACAATTTTTTCTAAAGTTTTACCAGGAAGTTGTAATAGACTGATTGGTCTTAATTTATTAACATCTAACGAGTTAGCCTTCTTATGGAGGGGGACAATTGTCCCAGCCTTCCATGAATCCGGGAAAATACTATGTTGTAAGCACACATTATATAAGACCTATATTACATCAGGAATCGACATAAAGGCATCTTTTATAATGAAAGACTTACAGTGTTCAATAGCAGATGGTTTCTTAATGTTGATACCCTTAATATACTTCATTAGATCTAGGAAGGATATATTATACATTAAATTAGTATCAGGTAACGTATGGAGTCAGTTCAGGGGTTTGTGTGGCAGGAGGAGGCAATGCATCTGCTATTTTAGGTAGAATTGCTGAGATCCGATTAGTGTCAGCTACCCCTTCCCAACTCATTCCAGCCACTGTTACTTAACTCATTCTCATTACTCTAAGGATAGCTTCTTATAGCCAGAACTCTACTAGTGTCACATGGGTGTATGCATTACATGTGACACATCAAAATCTTTGTTCTGGCAGAAACTGGTCCAGCATCGACGAGATATTGATGTGATGCAATTGTTGCGATGTTCAGGTGAAACTGATGTGTGTTGTAAACAAAACCAAATAGAACAAAGGATTTAGAGTTACATTTGATGCATACTTGCAAGTGATACTAGTATAGTTTAAAACATAACTGTCCAATCTACCAGGGATCCTTGTAAAGCTAAACTGCAAAGAACTGCAATCATATTGCAGTGAAGCAGTGTAGTTTCTACAATGAAGCCCCAGATGGCAGTACAGTCCCAGTAAATGTGTGTCCCGAAGCGTTCTCTTGAGCCTTGTGCTCATGTGCCTTGCATCTAAACATATTGCGTCCTATTATGTCTGGTTTGTGTTCAACGCAAAACCAATGCAACTAGACCCAAGTGAACACATGGATGACCTGCACACCCTACTCTGCCTCAGTATGTAGACCACCTAACACTGATACTTAACAACACTCTTCAGATTACTGTACAAAATACACTTATCCACACATATCTGAATGTGAAATTAAAATGTTTGTTCAACACAAGGTTAATCTTTCATAAAAAAAATGTCTGCTAGCTACTCATCAAAACCTGTTAGCATACTAGTTGAGTGATGTGAATGCAACACAGCGGGCATGCTTCGGACTTGCACCTGCGACCTTAGGATATGGAAGCGAACACACTACCACTGGGCCACACTGGCTGTGGTAGAAAGCTGACTCATGGTTTATACTTCAGATTGAGTGTGGGGTTATAGCTTGAGGTCTGGCACATACTGAGTCTGCTTGTGCCTTCTTGCGTTCATATTGTTTCAGATCAGAGGCCATGGGTACCCTTGGGCATAGTTGTGTTGGGTTTGAGATGGACTCAGTCCCATTCAAAGTTAAACCATAGTGGACACCAGGATAGACTGTGTCAGATACTATACAAATATTATCCAATGTTAAAATAACATCATGCAACCAAAAGTTTCCCAGAATAGCATATCACATCTTCTAGCATCATAATGGGATGTGCTTCGTTTCTTACACGTCCCTCCATATATGTTGACAAGATGAAAGGCACTTTGACCTTGACGTACTATTACCTAGTGACAAAGAAATTCCATATTTCTCATACACACAAGAAATTATTTGTGTAACTTAGTGATGAACAATGCTGGAGAGTCTTCTCAACGTGATCTCAGTTAGCATTATGTGAAAGAGTAAGAATATAATCACATCTTATGTCCATCATTTTGAAACTCTGAAAGTGGTGCCTATGATATAGTACCGGTAGGCTATAAACTCATCAGACTCTGAGTGAGAAGGTAGAATGATTGTCAGAGAGCTGGACTGTGTCCGCAATTAAATATGGGTTTTATGACTGTGTAATGTGCCTGTAGGGGGCTGTCCATGTAGGGCATGGTCATTTGCATTAAGTCAATGTGCCCCTGAGGTTTAAGTTCAGGGATGATGGTATATCCTCCACCCCTCAAAGTATAATTGGATGATAAAAGTACACTGAGGGTAGGAGAGGAAGGGGAAAATAAAAAATCCTATAGTCAAGGTATATCCTTTGTTGTGGGGTACATTAGTATATTAGACATTTTATGCATAGTTACATGTAAATCCCTATGGAAGAGGGACGCATAGGAAAATGTGGATGAGGGCTATGTATAGTGATTTATGTGCAATATATATTTTGTCTCAATTCAAAGTATCACCCAAACATGGCATCATATGGGTCTAACCTTCCCATTCATATCAATTATAAATTATGTGAATTGCCAGAGAAGTTCACTTTCTTTCTGAAATAGATAGAACTCACGCATTGACTGTAGTAATCAACACATATTCCTTAATTGTTTCTACACCTAATAGTAGGTGGTTACTGTAGTATCTATACCATATCCATATAAGAGCATGTCCTCATATGGGAAGAGGTCTTGCAGCAATTTAGCCCATAAAAAATGTGGCTGGGCAAAGAATATCGATGAATGGAGTGACAATTTCTATGCCTTAGCCAGTATCTCTACCCCCAATCTCTTGGAGGGGTGATAATGAGATAAATGATGTACAAGGCTCAGTCAGTCTCTTGTCAGACACTAAGCTTCTATAAATCTCCCAAGTTGGTAGGGCAGGTGAGGTTAGTCCATTCAGGGTTCAGTCTTACCTTATAGCATGCATGCTATCTCACTCTCTTCATCCCTTTTACCTTTACTACACCCTCCCAATCCCACACGAACATACCCAGTCCTAAAGCTACATAATGTACTCCTTCCCTCTTGCCGCTCAAATCCTATCACCTGATTTCCATAAATGTACTACCTTTTCCAATTGGTGCAGACACTTCAGCGTCCCCCTAAAAGCAGTAAGCACCTCATTTATACTCCCTGGTATGCCTCCTGGTGCCAACACCCACTTACTTTCTGCAAGCCCTCATAGCATCTTTCAACCTGCACCTTTCCTTTATGCCCATTCCCTCACTACTACATCTTCTCCCTAGCTTCCTATTACACCCATCATCTCTTCCACTGCCTCTCTTCCTCCCTCAATCTCACCTAATCCTTCTAATCTAGTTTTGAACTGATGCACAATCTGCCTCTATACCTTTTGCCTCACTTTCTAGATATTTATGTTTTTTATCATTATAGATCCATAATAATCACAACCCTCCTCTTAATCTGTCCATCTAATCCCTTTTTGCATGTAACCTTATTGTAAGTCTTACCCTTTTCTTACACTGTCTTTCTTTCTTTCATTTACACTCTTATCTCCAAACATCTCTTTAATGGAAGCCTTAATGCCTTTAACGTACCAAAATTATTTACTTTTTGCACAAGTAGATGAGGAAATTTTTTATCCTAGTGTCTAAGTGGTGCGATTGTATAAGTCTTGATACCATAAGAGCTACATGTTGCTTTCAAGTGTATGTTCCAATATTCTCATGGTCCAGCGGTCAATACAGGTGAGTCCATCTGCCAGCATTGTATTGCTGTATCAAACCTACTATTACGAAGGCACAAATAGCCATCACCAGTAGCTGACGTGCCGTAAAACACTAACTAACTAACTACTATTACGAATAACATTATATCATCAATCCTCATATATGAGACATTGTCTTATACACAGGGATTACATCATCTGCTTCCTATAGGATTTGACCCAACTCAGGTTGCATTTTATACACTGGGATTTAAAATTATATAGAATAGTACTAAAATTACCAAAATATGACCTTGAGATGCATTCTATAGGACTTAACCTAACTGAGCGTGTGTCCTATATATATATATATATATATATATGTGTGTGTGTGTGTGTGTGTGTGTGTGTGTGTGTGTGTGTGTGTGTGTGGATCAACACGGTAACAGGTACGCCCACGCACCCCCTTGTGGGCGTACCTTTTACCGTGTTGATATGAGGCGCATCCTTCTGGTTAGGATTTACAGTAATAGTCACTGTGCACAGTAAGGCTCCGTGCTGTTGCTGTGACCTATAGCACATATTTAGTCAGAAGTCCTAATGGAAGAAAGTAGAAAACTATGTTACCATTGCAACCAGACAGACACCTTAGAAGGAGGCATGGTAATCACACTGTTTAACTGTTATCTACCATGGCAGGACTCATGCTCGCAACATAAGGAAAGTAAATCGCTACCCTCAATATATGCCAGCAATGGACACTAAATAGCACTCTAACCCCCATTGATAGGCTGTATACCAAATGACTCTTTAATACTACAGCATCCACCAAGCTAAAGGTTGCCTACAGATAGCTCACCATTAAAGGAAATATGCTATTATTTCATAGTGCATGTGGGTCTTTTTCATGCATTAAGGAACTATGTAAAGTTGTCACCTAGCAAGAAATGGTCTAAGTGCATTTTCTCTTCCATTAAACTGATTTGCCCATGTGAGACTTTCAATGGAGTAGTACTAGATTTTGAATCAATACTGTGTCTAAATGCAAATCATTTGTGATGAAATATGAAACCTTGGAAGTGAAATATGTGTTGCATTAACAAGATTTAAAGATTTTTTTATAAAATCATATCTGAAATTGATGAATGTGACAGGTGGTTTCCGGCAGACAGAAACAGACCATAAGAATAAGAGACTTTGGGAGATGTTTTATTAAGGTTAGTGAGTGCTTCATCATCCAAGCAGATGTGGAGACTCCCATTGTTAACATAGATCATCTGTGTTTTCTCATACAGTGTCGGATGAAGAACAATGAGACTGTTTTGTATGGTCATTAATTTTGCAATTTTAATCAAGAGTTTCTATAAGAGGGAGATAGTTAAGATGGGCTGATATGATATAAAACACCAAAGACTATAAACTCAATGTCTGCTTACATGACGGCATTTATTTAGAGTGTGTTTCACTAAAATTATGGGTTAAACAGAATATAGCACCATTTCATTTTTCATTTAACATAACCCTCTTCCATAGAAAGAGTTATCTTCCATATGGTGCAGAACTGGTTGTGTACTCATGAGTCCTTTTTGCCAATTAGGCCTAAAAAGAAAGCTGATATTAAAACTGATACGGAAAATCTAACCATTCTGAAAATCACTATTTACTCCCTTCCCTCTCTATTCAAAATAATCTTCAATTAAAAGTTGTCTGAACCAGTAACTCACCATGGTAGTTCTGAACCTCATTCCTCAAAACTTTTATTCATCTGTTCATCTCAACCGAATGTTACTGAATATAAGAGGGGGTGATGTTTACAAATTCTGAGATAAATAAGGGGTAAGCGTTAAAGAAAGAGATGAAGTATGTTGACTGGTTCATTGTGTGGATATGACCCAGGGCTTCCCTTTATTGCACCTCATCTTCGCAAACATGATGGGACCAATGACCTGCATGACCCTGCCTTTTCTCCTGGGTGGGTCAATTTCAATTCATCAGCTATATGACCCTGTCCACTTTCTATTGGGCCCATGCCTGCCCACTGCCCACCTCCTCACAGCAGGCCATTCTGTAGTAGCATAGGATCTCTCTCTCTGTCTCTCTGTCTCTGTCTCTCTCTCTGTCTCTCTGTCTCTCTGTCTCTCTCTCATAACTCTTCTACCCAATGATGTCATACATATATATATGTGGATCAACACGGAAAAAGGTACGCCCAGTAGGGGGTGCGCAGGCGTACCTTTTACCGTGCTGATCCACATATATATTCGTAAATCATGGAAAGTGGGGATTTACCTCAAACCACAGGAAAGCGGGGACTTCTTTAATAATCATCACAGAGCTTTGAAATTTAACACAGTAATTGCTGCTACTCTAGGAAACCTAAATATAACTTGCATGGTCCCAAGCAAAGTGTAGAACAAAGTGGACACCAATTTTTCCCTCCAGGTGGCAGCAGTGCATAGGCATATATATATATATATATATATATATATATATATATATATATATATATATATATAAAGCATTGTGGGGAACAAAGGAGGGACTTTGTAAAAACATGTTTTCTGGGCCTCCGAAGTCAAAATAAGCAAGTCTCCACTTCTAGGCACCCCACTTTACATGGTTTTTAAACCTATATATATATATATATATATATATATATATATATATATATATATATATCTTTCTGCCATTATTATCCATATAATCTAAACCACTGAGGCAGCAACACATAATAGCATCACATAACAAGTGAAACTGTAGATTATACTATGGATGGCATTTAGTATTGTTAATGAAATTAAGGATTTGGTGAGAGATGTCTGAAGCATACATAGCCAAACCTGATGTGATCTCAGTTAGCATTATGTAAAAGAGTAAGAATATAATCACATCTTATGTCCATCATTTTGAAACTCTGAAAGTGGTGCCTATGGTGTAGTACCAGTAGGCTATAAACTCATCAGACTCTGAGTGAGAAGGTAGAATAATTGTCAGAGAGCTGGACTGTGTCAGCAATTAAATATGGGTTTCATGACTGTGTAATGTGCCTGTAGGGGGCTGTCCATGTAGGGCATGGTCATTTGCATTAAGTCAATGTTCCCCTGAGGTTTAAGTTCAGGGATGATGGTATATCCTCCACCCCTCAAAGTGTAATTGGATGATAAAAGAACACTGAGGGTAGGAGAGGAAGGGGAAAATAAAACATCCTATGGTCAAGGTATATCCTTTGTTATGGGGTACATTAGTATATTAGACATTTTATGCATAGTTACATGTAAATCCCTATGGAAGAGGGACGCATAGGAAAACATGGATCAGGGCCATGTAGAGTGATTTATGTGCAATATATATTTTGTCTCAATTCAAAGTATCATCCCAACATGGCATCATATGGATCTAACCTTCCCATTCAAATCAATTATAAATTATGTGAATTGCCAGAGAAGTTCACTTTCTTTTGAAATAGATAGGACTCACGCATTGACTGTAATAATCAACACATATTCCTTAATTATTTTTTACACCTAATAGTAGGTGGTTGCTGTAGTATCTATACCATGTCCATATAAGAGCATGTACTAATATGGGAAGAGGTCTTGCAGCAATTTAGCCCATAAAAATGGGGCTGGGCAAAGAATATGGATGAATGGAGTGACAATTTCTATGCCTTAGCCAGTAGCTCTACCCCAATCTCTTAGAGGGGTGATAATGAGATAAATGATGTACAAGGCTCAGTCAGTCTCTTGTCAGACACTAAGCTTCTATAAATCTCCCAAGTTGGTAGGGCAGGTGAGGTTAGTTTTTCAGGGTTCAGTCTGACCTTATAGCATGCATGCTCTCTCACTCTTTTCATCCCTTTTACCTTCACTACACCCTCCCGATCCCACACGAACATACCCAGTCCTAAAGCTACATAATGTGCCCCTTCCCTCTTGCCGCACAAATCCTATCACCTGATTTCCATAAATTGACTACCTTTTCCAATTGGTGCAGACACTTCAGCCTCCCCCTAAAAGCAGTAAGCACCTCATTTATACTCCCTGGTATGCCTCCTGGTGCCAACACCCACCTACTTTCTGCAAGCCCTCATAGCATCTTTCAACCTGCACCTTTCCTTTATGCCCATTGCCTCACTACTACATCTTCTCCCTAGCTTCCTAATACACCCATCATCTCTTCCACTGCCTCTCTTCCTCCCTCAATCTCACCTAATAGATCCATAATAATCGCAACCCTCCACTTAATCTGACCATCTAATCCCTTTTTGCATGTAACCTTATTGTAAGTCTTACCCTTTTCTTACACTGTCTTTCTTTCTTTCATTTACACTCTTATCTCCAAACATCTCTTTAATGGAAGCCTTAATGCCTTTAACGTACCAAAATTATTTACTTTTTGCACAAGTATATGAGGAAAGTTTTTATCCTGGTGTCTAAGTGGTGCAATTGTATAAGTCTTGATACCATAAGAGCTACATGTTGCTTTCAAGTGTAGCCTATCTTCCAATATTCTCATGGTCCAGCGGTCAATACAGGTGAGTCCATCTGCCAGCATTGTATTGCTGTATCAAACCTACTATTGCGAATAACATTATATCATCAATCCTCATATGTAAGACATTGTCTTATACACAGGGATTACATCATCTGCTTCCTATAGGATTTGACCCAACTCAGGTTGCATTTTATACGCTGGGATTTAAAATTATAGAATAGTACTAAAATTACCAAAATATGACCCTGAGATGCATTCTATATAACTTAACCTAATTGAGTGTGTGTACTATATATGTGGATCAATACGGTAAAAGGTATGCCCACGCACCCCCTCGCGGGCGTACCTTTTACCGTGTTGAGATGAGGCGCATCCTTCAAGTGAGGATTTACAGTAATAGTCACTGCGCACAGTAAGGCTCCGTGCTGTTGCTGTGACCTATAGCACATATTTAGTCAGAAGTCCTACTGGAAGAAAGTAGAAAACTATGTTACCATGGCAACCAGGAAGACACCTTAGAAGGAGGCATGGTAATCACACTGTTTAACTCTTATCTACCATGGCAGGACTCACGCTCGCAACGTAAGGAAAGTAAATCGCTTCCCTCAATATATGCCAGCAATGGACACTAAATAGCACTCTAACCCCCATTGATAGGCTGTATACCAAATGACTCTTTAACACTACAGCATCCACCAAGCTAAAGGTCGCCTAGAGATAGCTCACCATTAAAGGAACTATGCTGTTATTTCATAGTGCATGTGGGTCTTTTTCATGCACTAAGGAACTATGTAAAGTTGTCACCTAGCAAGAAATGGTCTAAGTGCATTTTCTCTTCCACCAAACTGATTTGCCCATGTGAGACTTTCAATGGAGTAGTACTAGATATTGAATCAATACTGTGTCTAAATGCAAATCATTCGTGATGAAATATGAAACCTTGGAAGTGAAATGTGTGTTGCATTCACAAGATTTAAAGATTTTTTTATAAAATTATATCTGAAATTGATGAATGTGACAGGTGGTTTCTGGCAGACAGAAACAAACCATGAGAATAAGAGACTTTGGGAGATTTTCTATTAAGGTTAGTGAGTGCTTCATCATCCAAGCAGATGTGGAGACTCCCATAGTAAACATAGATCATCTGTTTTTTTTTCATACAGTGTCGGATAAAAAACAGTGAGACTGTTTTGTATGGTCATTAATTTTGCAATTTTAATCAAGAGTTTCTATAAGAGGGAGATAGTTAAGATGAGCTGATATGATATAAAACACCAAAGACTATAAACTTCTATGTCTGCTTACATGACAGCATTTATTTAGAGGGTGTTTCACTAAAATTATGGGTTAAACAGAATATAGCACCATTTCATATTTCATTTAACATAACCCTCTTCCATAGAAAGAGTTATCTTCCATATGGTGCAGAACTGGTTGTGTACTCATGAGTCCTTTTTGCCAATTAGGCCTAAAAAGAAAGCTGATATTAAAACTGATACGGAAAATCTAACCATTCTGAAAATCACTATTTACTCCCTTCCCTCTCTAGTCAACATAATCTTCAATTAAAAGTTGTCTGCACCAGTAACTCACTATGGTAGCTCTGAACCTCATTCCTCAAAACTTTTATTCATCTGTTCATCTCAACCGAATGTTATTGAATATAAGAGGGGTTGATGTTTACAAATTCCCTTTATTGCACCTCATCTTCGCAAACATGATGGGTGGCAGTGTGGTCACCTGCATGACCATGCCTTTCCTCCTGGGTGGGTCAATTTCAATTCATCAGCTATATGACCCTGTCCACTATCTATTGGGCCCATGCCTGCCTACTGCCCACCTCCTCCCAGCAGGCCATTCTGTAGTAGCATAGGATCTCTCTCACTCTCTGTCTCTCTCTGTCTCTGTCTCTGTCTCTGTCTCTCATAACTATGTAGTAGCATAGGATCTCTCTCACTCTCTCTCTCTCTCTCTCTCTCTCTCTCTCTCTCATAACTCTTCTACCCAATGATGTCATACATACATGTATATATATATATATATATATATATATATATATATATATATATATATATATATATATTCGTAAATCATGGAAAGTGGGGATTTACCTTAAACCACAGGAAAGCGGGGACTTCTTAAATAATCATTCCGATTCTCAAGGAGTCCCACTACGTGGGTCATAAACAGTAAAGACACCCCATTTTACATGGTTTTTAAACGTTCTATTTTCACTGGCTGAACAGAGTGACAAAAGACTGAGGACTGATGTGGTCTCTGTTGGAGCTAGATATAGCAGATAGAGAGAGAGAGAGAGAGAGAGAGATAGAGAGCAAAGAAAATTAAATAGATTACTTGAAAAAGATTTATATTCAGATCCATCATTGTCATAGTTATTGCCTCTTAGTGAATGTGGAAGATATTCTGACTTACCCTGTATATATGTCTGGCATGAAGCAGTTTGCAAGTTGCTGGCTATGCTGACTCAGAAATTAAAATGCATACAATAACTATAGACTTTGCTTTTCATTCCTGTTAGAGAACTGTGGGCATCCTGTGCATCCCCTTAAAAGTGTACTTTAGAATCATTACTGGGTCATAATCTATAGTAGCTCTTCAACTGTCATCTTTTCTGGGAGGAGGTCTATAGATAATGATCCAATTCTGTATGATAAATAAATATCTTGTGCCAATGAAAAAGGATAGAGTATGGTAAGTTATAACTATAGAAGGTACTGTGATCTGCACTGTGAAAAAAAACTGTTGAATCTATCAGGGATCCTTGTAAAACTGAACAGTGAACCACTGTAATTATACAACAGGGGTCCAGTGTAGTGTTTACAAGAATCTCCAGGTGGCAGTGTGGTGGTACAAGGAATCTCTGTAAAAATAAGGACATCTCTGTGAAAATAACACCGGATCTCTGGCAATTTTGGGACAAGGAATTGCTTGTTATTTTGACAACGTTCTTTTACAGTGTACATGTACAGTTAGGCATTTCACAATAGAGAGAGAGAGAGAGAGAGAGAGAGAGAGAGAGAGAGAGAGACCATAACCATACAGCAAACAAGGTTATCTTTAGTGAAGCTGTGATTACTTCTGGGTTTGTCCAGCTATTGCAGGCTGTTCAAACACTTTCTTTCATTTTGCTGTGTCTTGCAAACTTTGTGATAAATTCATGATAGGAAGTCATACTGGATAGCACACGCTGTGACGTGGTGAAGATATATCAGGCGATAGGAGAGAGAAAAATCAATATGACAAAACCAAATAGGTAAAAAAGCAAAGCAAAGAGGTCCAAGGAGGGAAACTGACTAGATAAAGAGGACGAAAAGGCTTGATATCTTGGACATAAACCAGGGCTCGTCCCTGGAGCACCTCATCAACACGGTCATGAAGCTGCCTCCTTGGATCAGTTGGACATCTTGGTCTATTTCAACTTTTAAAACTTTGAAGCACTTTAAGCCAGGTGAAAATGATAAAAGAAAATACAACCTTGCCCCTGAGAACAATAACCATTAGTTTGTTATTGACATACTTTATGTTTTATGAAACAAAATTAGAATTCATCTGCCTAGTTACATAAATGGTGCTGCAGAAGATGAAATAAATTGACGAGAGAATTAGTCTTTACTGCACTGCTTATCAGAATAAGGAGAAACATAGATGAAAAACTATTTTCAAAGCATTGGTTCCCTTCTTAAGTAAGCAGTGACTCAACTAAGATCAAGAGGTCCAAAAATCATTTTTCACAGAAAATATGCATACAATTACAGAAAAATTACATTTTTCGTTATTAGGAACTTCAGTAATATTGACCTAAAATGGCAGCATTGGCATATAGTTCCTATTACTGCCACTAGGAGAAACAAGGGTGGTCCAATTGGGGAGCTGGTCCAAATTAGGCAATATTCCCCTACTGTTCAATTAAACCCTCCTGGTTGCTAGATTTTCAGATTTTTAGATGTCATATTATACTTTTAGACTAAACTGAAATTTGATGAAAACGATTCTCATATTTTAGAAAACAAACTATCAATGAGAAAGATGGAAAGTTGCCTAAATTGGACCAGCTTGAGTTGCCTAAATTGGAACATAGTTGGAATATTGGGTCTAATTTAGTTGCCTAAATTGGACCACTTGGTGGGGCAATATTCCAATGCCATCCCCATAAAGCTATAAGATACCCTCACAAAGTGAATAAATTTTATATTCAAATAATCACTGAAGTTATTAAGAGGTCCAAATAAGAGAGCTTTCCCCTATTTTGAAGTGTCATTGTGGAAATAAATTAACCCTTTTGTAATCACAAAATCAAATCATCACAAAACTAATTGAAGATTGCAAACAAGGGCTAATTTTGATTGTGGCAAGGACAAAATGCATAGGATGAATTACCCTTATCCAAGTAGTAAAGCGATCAGCGATCCCTGGTATGACTTAGTTGCAAGCCTTGCCATTCTGGATCCTAATGACATTATTTTGTTTTTTTCTTTTATATTTTGTAAATTCAATTCCTGAAATGATAACATTACTGTCCTATATGTAAGCAGTAGGGTGCCTTTATAGTGGTTTTAGATCACATTTTTGACAATATGGATTTCCCTGATAACTATACAAACCCAGTATATTTCTGTAGAGATACTCCAGCATAACTATACTGTAATTGCATGATGATTATTATACCTTGGTTATCCAGTTTAGGCACCGTTTTATGGTGCCTTTAGTATGTACTGAAGGCACTGTTTATAGACTCGCAACAAATAGCATTGAATTCAATGGTTTTAAAGGGTAAAAATCTTTAATTTAATGTTGGAAACCATGGTATAAATGTCATAGGTGACAGATAGGGGTACATTCGGTCTTTTTATCCCTTTGATAAGTGGAACTCGGCCTCCAGCCTCGTTCCTTTATCTAGGATAAAAGGACCTAGTGAACCCCTATACGTCATCTATGTCCTTAATATACTATACACCGCTAGGACCCGGTTATATAGCACAGGATTTGTTTCTCTCTAAGGTCCCCTGTGTCTTTTACAGGATTCGTACCCTTTGCTGTCCAAGCCATCGGGACCTAGGGTAGAGGCACCCTGATTCGGACAGACACCTAAAGTCGGACACCCTTTGCATTAAATTACATAATAGATATGAAGAATTCAGCTATCATTTGAATCAGACATGAAAACTCAGGTATCATACCCTCCAAAAAATGAGGAATAAAATGTAAAACTCCTGCCATAAATGCTTTTACAACATTGCAAACACTGGGTGTTTTTGTTATATTCTGAGGATGAAAAATGGTGAGTGAATGGAGATCCTGGTTTGATTTGTCAATTTGTCATGTCTTAACCTTCATGTTTAGAGGATTTCTAAACATGACAATGGGAATATACACATTTTTGCCTATGATTTGACTTGACAAACCTGAATACATCCCTCATGTTACAATATGGGAGTTATTCATCAAGGACCTTCAAATTACACCTACAGTCCGACACCAATTACACCCCACCCTGGACACAATTATATCATGATTTCAATACTTTTACAATGGACATTTTATTACAAACAGAATCCTTCATGATATACCTGTACTCCCAGATAGGGATATTTAATATGTGTTGGCTTACCTACTATCTAATACATAAACCTAATCACTACTCCGTCTGCCCATAGAAGTCATGCTCTTCTGGGCCTGTAGACTGACCTGTTACACATATGCAAAATTAAACACCTGAGAGTGTCCTGGAGAGGAGTATTGTATTAGTTTGCATTCCTTAGTGTTATATGCTTTATGCCTATATAGCATATTTCAGATACCATGAACCATTGTGTCTCTATCAATTAGACAACATGGTGTCTGACTCTAGGGTCACCTCTGGCATGAGCTGTCCGACTTAAGATACAATTTGATGTTTTGGAGACTAAATATGTACAGCATATTTATTCAATGGTATTGGAGAGTTTCATCAAAACTTCTTCATGGATCTTGGGGGTAAAGTATCATAAATCAACTGGTGCAATGGAAAGTAGAATTCACCCCATTTAAAGGTACAAGATTGGAGCACCAAATATGGCCACCTCCTGTGTGGTCAGAAGCATCCAAAATGGGTGCCTCTACCCTATGTAGTTTTATACCACGATTTCGGGACTTCCGGTGGGTTTATATGCAGTTTAGCTGTGCATTATTCTGCATATACCACACATGTGCATTTTTGAAATTTTTGGTATATACTTTTTCGAGGTCAAGTTGGACTTAGAATATTTTTGGAAATTATGGCAGCTATACAAAGTTAATCTAGCCATTTTCCATTGTGAAAAATCGTACCAACGCGTATATGGATTGAACAGCGCCACACTGAACGGTGATGAAATCCAATGCGAAAGTAAATAAATTCTAACCTGAGGTCCTAGTGCTACGTTTCCAGTCAGTTTTCGTCTTGATTCCAAGCTTGTCATGTTATGATATTAAAATCCCAAGAAGTATTCGATCCATAGACGAGGAATGCGTGCTAATTTTCTCCATTTTCTTCGATATAAATAAGAATCCATTGATTTTTCCATCGTACACGAGTCGCGGCCCGTGGCCGCTCTGCGCGAAGCCATTGTTTTTGTTCCTTGCCGGGAGAGGTACCACCGTGTTCACACTCACTTTTCGTATGGAATCCAACCATGACAAGTCTTCAAAATAAAACATACATATCCTTAGATAGTCTAGATGATCCCTCCAAACGTATTATAATATATTCAAAATAAAGGAGAATCCATTGATTTTCCCAACGTACGCGAGTCGCGGTCTGGCCATTCCAACCTGCCTCCTTGTCCGGCGAAAGTGTGTCAGTGGCCCAGATGTAGATATAGGTCAACTGTTTGCCGTACGAGGAAGACGCCGAAAATTTCGGACCGGTTTGGAAAATCAATGGATTCTTATTTATTTTGAATGTATCGGACATATCAAGCATGGAGTACTCATCTAGAATGTCTAAGGATATGTATGTTTTAATTTGAAAACTTGTCATGGTTGGATTCGATACGAAAAGTGACTGTATACACAGCGGTACCTCTCCTGGCAAGAAACAAAAACAATGGCTTCGTGCAGAGCGGTGACCCGGGCCGTATCGCTTGCTTTTACAAAATGTATTCTCCTGGCTATAATCTTTGGATATCAGGTAAGAAATTAATACAAAATGGAGGAAATGGTGGTATATATCCATGATCTATTAGCTTAATGATAGTCATTGCATAGCTTAAGTTCTACATCTGGCTTTTAGTACTAAATGAGTGACAGAAATGTAAAATCCACTGCAGATTCGACCCAAGTTACCAGAACTCAAACGAGAAATACCCTGCACTCAAGCACCACGCCAGGATTGACACATGTTGATCTGAGGTTAATAGATGGTTAGTATTTGCTTGGATAGGCTTATGAATAGATAAATGATAACTAAATGGAAATTACTAAACATGGCAAATTAGCCAAATCTTGATTAGTCTGGGAGGTGAAAGTATTAAATTTATGACAGGATCCCACAGAATATGGCCTTACAATTCTACAGAATGTGGGCATATAGTCCTATAGAACAATTTCAGTTTGGTTTTCCCTTAACCTATAACTCATTCATGCCAGAAATTAAGCAAATGACCCAATGAATGGCATGTGTTTGGAATGAAATCCAATAAAAAGTAAGAACTTCACTTAGCATATAAAATTATTGACTCTAGTGAAAACTTGAAAATTACAGCTACCGTGTACAGGATTAGTACCTGGGGTACAGCAATACTAACCAGAAGTACCATTCACTTTGTGTCCATGGTCTCTCAGTTATGTGTTCTGCAGAGGGTGTTTTACTAACTTGTTGGATAGAGAAATCTCAAAAGGAGGCTCCACTCTTCAAGCAGATTTAAGAACTGTTCCATTTCTATGACAGGACACAAGGAATATGTTTGAGGATCATATAACCTCCAAGGAGGGTTATACCAGATATCCTGCATTGGTCATTATAAGAGAAATAGGCCTGTAATAAGCTTACTGTACTAATTAAGTCTATGAAAGCGGGGTGTATGTCAGATTTACTCCATAGGGCCTCAAGTCAATATACATGATATTGCCCTTCGGCCCCCATGTAGTATATCTCATACATAATGCAAATGGAATAATGTTGATCTAACACTGGTTCATAACCACTATGGAAGTAATATATAATGCATAGACTTGCACAAGTTGGCTTCAAGGGGTGATAGAAGCATGAGCCGTAGGCAAATGCTTCTATTAAACCCCATGAAGCCAACGAGTGCAAGTCTATGTATTATATATCGCCCTTATAACACGGTTTCCACCATTAATTCTAAGTATTTACCTAAAAAAATGATATAATCCATTTATTTCTTATGCCAGTCGACAAGACGGCCCTCCGCCATCTTGGTTTCATGTTGACGTATGGTTAAGCTGGCGACCTCCTGCAACTCCAACTCTCATAGACCTACTACTGCGAACATGTCGAGACAGAGCTGCGCCAGTCTAAAATATAATCCATTCTGTACACACCATATATTTGGTCTATAAGCCTCAAAAATGGAGAATTTACTTTCGTCTTGCGGTAGATTTCAACATGTCCGCCCCGCTGTCCGCTCGCCATGAATTTCGGGTGCTCTATCGCCAGATATAGGAACCGATATTATCCATTTTCGGCACTGAAAACTCTCTAACCGTGTTATAATGGTACATAGAAATATGACTGACCAATGTTTGAGTGACAGGTATACATTATTACATTCAAGATGTTGAATGGTACCGTATTATGATATACACAGTTGAACGTTATGTAACTTACGACAAGCTGCATAAATATGGCCTGAACTATAATTGATTTATTGTACTAGATCTACCCAGTTGCACTGCTAAGGGTGTAGACAAGTGAATCGATAATGGAGTCTAAAATAGAATTCAAATCGAACTTCTATTAGAACTGTATGCTTAAGTACACATGTCATATTATTGAACTATGATAGAGTTTTGTATTGATTTGATTGTATAATTGTATAAACCACTTCCCAAAATACAGGGAGACCACCTACTTTGCTATGATGTTTGGAATAAAAATGTTAAAACCTAAAAAAAAAAAAATAATAAGGCATTCCAATTTAAGATCAAGGGTTCAGATCATGTGATGGAGTAAATTTTCACTGTAAGGTTCAATCCCTGGCGGATTGTGCTGCAACACTCTGCCTTCTGGTAGTTGGTAAGGAATTTGATGGTTTTTAAGGTATATTTCATGGCCAGAATATGTTGGCTGGAAATATTTTTTTATGTCTGCAATGCACCAGGAATGTAAGTCAGGAAATTATTGTTCAAAACTATGGCAGACTCTCATATGTATTTTGGCACTATCTCAATAAAAATGTATTTTCTTATATGGAGGATCTATCCTTTGTAGCAAATATAGGGCTTGTTTTGCTGTTGTTGCTGGTATGCTGCTAGCACCTTGTTATAGAAAACGATGTGCAGCAGTTCTCAGCACCCAGAGGTGCTGGTTTGTTTGAGGACATGTGCAGTAGCTCCCTATATGGGGATTGTCTGCTACCTGTTTCACCCAGCTAAGGTATGGGGATGTATCCTAATTATAACACTAAGTCTTACATGTACTCCTACCATTTCTTTTATGCCTAGTAGCCCCTTCCTCCTTGTCATCTCCACTACCTGTTTATCCTGAGATGTTCATTCAGTGCTATCTTAGACACTCTTTACAATCCTTTTTTTATCTGCCTTTTACCTATCTCTATTACCCTTATTAATTCTTCAATCTTATTTCGTTATGCCGGGGGAGGTATGGTTTGAACATGTATCATGACTCAGACAGTAATGTTCAAGTTTGATTAATGGCAGCATCATCCAATGTGACACCAGCCACCAGTAATTAACTCCTCCTAATGACTTTAAAAAGGGCAGCTAATTGGGTATCATGCATAGGCGAGAGACAGTAGAGGATTTGATTATTGTTTGCTGAGAAGAAATGTCACTTGGAATGCTGATAAGGTCAGGGTATCTGAGGATGATTTGACTTTGGTACAATGTCTTTTGAGGATTTGAGGTCTGCCGACAGAGTTCTTGTTATCGATATAAAACATGTTATAGACTCATCTGAGCAGACCATGTAAAATAGTCGACTGAGAGCTGGATGATGTGGGCAATCAGATCTAGGTTAGTTGTGTAGAACAGCATATGCAGAGGTAGGATATGGTCGTTTATGTTAAGTCAAAGTACCCCTTAGGGTTAATTTGCTGGATGAATGGATGGGCAATAAATGTATGGAAACACACCTCCTCGCATTAAAGTGTCATATATCATAGGTTCTTTACACACGAATAAAAGCTTTATATATCTTATCAAGTATTTTGCCTTTACCACATTTTCTTATATAATTCTATTAAGCTATCATTGGTTACTAAAATAAAAGTAGCTAATGTGGTTGCTGTAAATATCAATGCCTAGGCTCCAGTCCAAGAATTGGGCCTCGAGGGACTCTTTATACTAAAAATGCATCCGGATCAATGCAGTGATAACTCCCATTTTTTATTCCCACCTACCACCAACCCTCTGCCATGATGTCAGATACTAAGCAGCTATAAATCTCCCAGCAGAGTTAGTAGGGCAGGTGAGGCTAGGTCATATAGGGGTCAGCATCTTATGTTAGGCTTCCATTAGGCCTACTACCTCCATCTCCTCCATCACTCACATCTTGACCACACCCTCCCAATCACAATACTCACACACACCATCCCACAACCATAGATTTACTACAATAGTATTCACCTTGATGTAGGCCCTTTAGGCTACACACAAATAACGTGGTCACCCTATTGGAACTCTCCTATATTCCTCTAGCTGATTCCCTGTGGGGCCAGGCCCCTGACTACTGTGGGCGTCCTTGTATCCAGATTTGAACCTAAGCTCTGACCTTGTGTGATGACCAATTCTTATGCATACATCTCTTCATGCTATTCTCCTATACACTGCCTTTACCCTTATCAGACCACTCTTCTTTCTTGACGGACACTCCTACCTTTTATGATCACCCTTTTGCATTCTCCCAGTGTTCCCTGCCTCAATCCACTCTATGCTTCCATCTTCCGGCTGCCATCAAGTAGCAGGCAATGAGACCATTTTAGAGGCAGCTCCCCAAGTAGCTCATGCTGTGACATATAGCTCAGATCTAGTCTGATCACCCACTTGTAGGACATAGACAATTGTGTTACCATGGCAACCAGGAAACCACCTCATGAGGAGGAATGGTAATCAGAGTGTGTGATTGTTGCCCACTATGGCAGGTATCCTACTCACCTATACAGTCAGCCCAATGGATACACCCAATAGGTGGCAATAAACACCAAATAGCTATCTAGCCCCCATTGACAACCACTATACTGAATCATTCTTGAACACTGCAGTGTCCACCTAAGTAAAAATCTTCTGCACTGACTAGTTCAAGTGGGATTTTAGGCACTGAATATTGAACCACTAAGAATTTTAAATGTGAACCGTCTGTGAAATACCATAGGCCCTCTTAATGTAAAGCCAAATGATGATTTACAAAATCAAAGATATCAGAAATTATTAGAACTGGGATGTACCTTGCAACCAAAAAGATTTTAAGATACTTTAAATGAATTGATGATAGCTATTATGTCACCTTCAGTGACCCTGAAATTGATGAAGGGGACAGGTGGTTTCCAGCAGACAGAAACAAATCATACAAAAAGAGACTTGAGGAGATTTTTATCGAGGTAAGTGAGTGCTTCATCATCCTAGCAGATGTAGAGGCTGCTATTGTAATCATAGATCATCTGTGATTTTATGAGTTCGCATTCAATGTCTGATGAAGAACAGTGGGACTTTTTGTATGGTCCTAAAATCAAGAGTTTCTATAAAAGAAATGAGGTAATAATATTATGAATAAAAAGAAACAAATTATCATAAACATCTTCATTGTAAAAAATAAACTGTAAATTTACAGTAAACCTTGCTGTTTTCTTGCATATTATTTGTAAAATGTCAATTTCAGTAAATTGTTCTGTGAACTTGGGTTCTATCATGTGGTCCTATCCTAGAAGGTTGTATCACCAGATAGACAGATGTATTCTTAGTTTGAATGTTATGTAACTTTCTATGGGATAATATTAATGTGTATAATGACAGCATGGTAAAACCCTACAACCTTTTACCTTTATGCACCCCAGTTGCCATCCTTCACACTTAGACCAATGGAAAATGCCCCAGCTTTAGAGGTCAGCTGACCAGTGCCCTCTGGGCATCCTTAGAATAAATGCTTCGTGGGGGTAGTTTAGTACAAGGGGTGCTATTAGCCACCAGTCATTAGGGTAGAAGAGAAATACAGCAGCACTCTAGAGACTTTATTCTAGTAGGTTTTATAGATCTTTCAGAATTTTCTCACATGTTTTTTAAATGATTGTGCAATGCTACATCTTATGAAGGCATGCTGATACATTGCTTGTGATATTGTCATTACTTGCCCTAGTTGCCTGGTGCTTATCAGATATCACTGACCTTCCTTAGGATTTGCCTCCTTTGTTTTGTTTTATATGATTTGCCATGAGCCCTAGGTAGCATAGATGTCTTGACAGTAAGTCAATGCTACTTAAATCTTTCCCTCTGATTCTAGGCATGTTCTCTATCTAATGCATCTAAGCCATGCATCAATAATTAACTGCAGTGTGCACTACCTGTTTATTAGTCCTAGACCCTATTCCACAAACTGATTTATTCTTTCACCCCAAATCCATTACTGAATGTGAGAGGGCATAATGTTTATGAATTTTGAGATGAAAAGGAGATGAGTCACAAAGAAAGAAAAGGAAAACTAGAGAATGAACAGGGAGGTGAAGTATGTTGACTGGTTCATTGTAAAGATATGGCAAAGGGCTTTCCTTTAGTATACCTCATCTTCACAAACATGAATGTTATGACCTGTATGACCCTGCCCATCCTCCTGGGTGGGTCAATGTCAATTCATCAGCTATAAGACCCTATCTGTTTTTGGTTCAGCTGTTTAGCCCTTGTCCACCCTGTAACCCTTGCAGGGTCCATGTGAAGATGTTTCCATCCTTGTGTGCATCCTCACCATTTTCCCCCCTCTCTCTTTATCTTTCTGTCTGTATCTCTGGTTGTCTGTCTGTCTGTGTCTCTGTCTCTCTCTGTCTCTGTCTGTCTCTTTCTTTCTCTCTGTCTCTGTCTCTCTCTCTCTCTCTCTCTCTCTCTCTCTCTCTCTCTCTCTCTCTCTCTCTCTCTCTATCTATCTATCTCTTACTGTTTCTGTTTCTTCATCCCTTGCCCTCTATCCTGCCAGACTACTTTCTATCCAATGCCATCAGCCATCCTTTCTGCCTTATTGTCCATATAACGTAATCCATTTAGGCAAGGTCACATAAACCATCTTGGAGAAGATCGTATACCAGATGGTACCCTGGAGTATACATGGTTTGTTCCCGAACAGACTAGGACTGGTCATTAACCTCTGGGTCATTTTTCCGGAGGTCCATACTATGGCTTTGTGTAGAATAGGATAGCTTCTAACAGTGGTCGGGCCTCCCTAGCCCATTTAAAAGGGTCTATTTCTCCTCTTTCCTATCCCCTCGAGATGTGTGTGGTGCACATATGCACGGGCACCGACACATTCCCCTGTGAAATTGTGTAATGTGGCTCCCGCCATGAATATGACCTTAGCTGTCGAAATGGCGTTAAACAATTATTACTCACTCACTCTAACAGTGGTAATACATTACGCTACTAGGCAATGCAGTGCTTGTCTAGTGGGTTTAGGGATTTTCCAAGTGAATCTAGAGGATTTCGAATATTGTGATCTTGAAAGAATTCTCTTTGCTTATTTGAAGCATCATTACAATACCAGACCACTAACATTCATCTTACAAAATGTTATTGTGCTGGTCTGTGTTTCACTTATTAAACCTATCTACTACACATTAATTGTCAACATGGGTGTCATTCCAAAGTGTGTACAAAATGTTGATAAAGTGCGCAATCTAAGAGATTATTTAATGAATATGGAAGGATAGGAATACTGATATGATTCATATCATATCATATGTCTGGCATGAAGCAGTATGCTAATCACTACATTAACCTAGAACATTCAAATGTGTGAAACAAAAAGAAATTTGCTTTCAATCTTGGTCCCCTACTATGGGGTTTATCATCTTAGGAATTCGGCTACATAAACCTACTTGTGGACAGCAGATTGCTAGATTACAGCTGTCCTAGATGAAGTTCTAAAAGGAAAGTGAGCTTAAATGAATGCTGAATACAGCATGGTATGTGTGGTATGTTGTCCAGAGACATAGAGGGCAAATATGATTCTTACTCTAATGGAGAGAATGGATAAACTAGACCTGTCAATGTTCATTTTCTTTGGCAATCTATTTGTTTATACCGAAAAACATCAGATCCTTAAATCCATTTATAAAGACTTAGTTTTATGGCGGTTCCCATGTCACTTATGATGACTGTGATCAATCAGTTCACTTCATCATATCATAAACAACAAGCAGAGGGCCCAAGGCAAAATATGGTATTGCCTGTTCTGTGTGATCTTCCCCTTCAATGTGGATGCAGTAGATAGAGACTATTCCCTTCTCAAGTGTCAGAAAGATGTTTGTAGTATTTGATTAAGATTGAGAAGGTGTTCAGACAGGTTTACTTTTCTGCTTACCTTCTCATACTTCATGATTTTGAGTGCAGTGTCATAATTTCAATAACACAAGGAAAATACTCATACTTGATAGATACCATTCAAAATCAGATAATGTATTCTTGATGTACTGTAGCTGATGCCTCCACCTCCAATCCAAGCATAGAACAACAAGCATCATTTTTGGTGAAGCTGGGTTCATCTAGCTATTCCAAAAGCATCGCCTGCTTACTTTTATTCTACTGCATCTTGCAGATTTGCTGTCTTGCAGATTTTGTTCTGAATCGTCCAGCAATTCCAGTTCATTCAGCGTGGTTGTTCATTATAGGACTTCATTTTGAGTAGCACACACCATGATATTAAAATCCGAGAGAGAAGAAATCAAAAGAGACAGAAGCAACAGTCATTGATGAGATGTCTAACCTAAAAGCAAACCAAATTGCATACCAGATAACCACATACATCATACAAGAGAAGTGATTGTAATACTTGCTGGCATACCATGTTTTAAATCCTTCTAGGAACAGTACCTGGCATCTTTCATGCTTTAGAAGCAAGTTAGGAACTCATCTGCCTACAGACAATGTGATCAAGAAGATTAAGAACAGTAAAACCCAGCGTTACTGTAGATTGGTTACAGAATTTTCATTTGCAATGTGGCTCATCAGAATCAGGACAAACACAGAAGAAATGCCTTCTTCCACACCTTCTTAACTCAAGAGTAGTTTGAAGTGCCATTTCGGTAATTAGTTGATCCTTTTGTAATCACTGAACCAAATTCTGACACAACTAATCAAAGAATAAGACATTTTTATGGCACGTGCTAAATGCATTTTTCAAATTGCCAAAGGGGTACAGAAGTCTGGTATGCCTTGGTTGCTTGCCCTGCCATTCTTATTGCTTTAGATGTTGTTTTCTTTTTAATGCATTAGAATACATGCGTGAGTATCAGCGACTTTGGGAACAACACAACATTTGTATGGCAGCAACAGGGTGTTTCGTCAGAAACAGTCAGAAACCTTCCATCAGAAACCTTCACACTCAAACTTGCACAAAAGTGGTGTGACATAACCATATTTGTTTGGAGTTATACTCCTTCCATGACCATGATGGGTGATTTATATTCTCATTGTATGCTTTTCCTCAAGGTCGTGCAGACGTCTTAATATCATATCATTGTATTGTTTTTTTTCCTCCTCCATAACATTAACCTTTCCTAAAACTAAAATTATGGATGACCACCTGCTTACTGGTTAATTTTAAAGTTTGCATCACAGAGGCAGATTTTGTTAATGAAATTATTTCAACCTCTATTTGCAGGCTAGTTGCAGATGATGTGGTACTTGTATCCTTTGACTGTGTTATATTATTGTCGATATAGACCTATATAGTTCAAAGAGTCTTGAGGTTAACTTAATCACATTTTCTTGGATTCCGTATGGAAACCAAAAGAACTTGTAGGTGATTGAGGTTTGCCATTATCCATCCATGGCAGCCTACTTTTTTACATATCTACTTTCTTCACCCAACAGCTTTATATGTATTTTTATGACAATAATCAAAATGCACATTCCTCCGTATACAATAATAAGCATTGCATTTACTTTCAGGTGAGGTAGCTTTCTATGAAACACAAGGATCTGTGAGTAAAGACATAATTGTTTCCATGACACTATCAAAACAAAATAAGGTGACATATATCTATAAAAAGCCTTATTATAAGGTTTGATTGGGCCCAACGATAATCAGTTTGGGATGGCTAAAGTAAAACTCTGTGTATGATTAATGAAGAGGAGATCAAATGTATTCCTCTGAGTATATGCAATGAGGATTGTAAGTAATCACTAAGACAACTGACATTTTCTTAAAAAACATGACTTTCTGAAAGCATTATATGAATAAATGTTTATCCACTCAAGAAAGATTTATGTATGTGCCTTCACCTCTTTACATTTTGCTACTAATAGATCTAATCTGCTAAGACAGGCTCACATAAACATCTGAAGAAATGGAAACCTTGCCCTGCCACTGTTCTATGTGCGTCCCATCTGAAACCAGTGATCACCTTTCTTGTTTATGCTATTGATCTAAACTAAAAATTAATCAGAATCAAAATTAGATGTGAACCACCCCATCATTTCGATTTAGACAGGTCTAAACCTATCGGAAGATATGTCTCACAGTCCTCTTATAAAGTTCTGTCTGGAGATGTATGCATCCTATTGCTTCATATCATTTAGATAACATCTGGGGCCTTTTATATCTTTCATATTAATTCAATTTCTTTAAAACCTTTGTTAGTGGTGCCTGACAAAGTCCATAGCCCTGCTGCTACTTATTTTTTTTTATGTTGCAAAGAAAAGGATTTTTAGGTTTAAAAGTGAAAGATCTGTCATTTGTAGTAGATACAAGGCCCATTCTGCAGTTGCTGCTGGTATACTCTTAGCACCTTGGTATAGCTATACAAAACACTGTGCAGCAGTTCCCAGCTGCCGGTAATGTTGGCTTGTGTAAGACCATGTCCAGCAGGTCCCTCAGGCTCAGTATTGACCACTCTAGTTACCATTAGCCTGGTCTGGTCTGACCATTGGGCCTGAAGCTCTGCTCTCATCCACACTCCTTCAGTATGTACTACTGCACATCCCAAGTATATTTTATTACATTCCAAAGGCTTCTGGGTCTTTCCATTCCCCTGGCTCCTGACACCATAAATAATTGTTGAAAAAAATGGGTTGTGTTCAAAACACCTTTTGCATTTTATTTGGTGCATGCTTCACTCAGGTAAGGTGCAGGGATGTATTCTTATCATAGCACTGATACAATGGCTTCAGACTGGTGTTTGATAGTATCCCATTGATTCATAAAGCCTACCTTACATGTTATATGCTTTTACCATATTCGTGTCCAATGACTCCCTTGTCTTATGAGATATAACTCTATTTTTACTCATGTGAAGACCAGTGCTTTTTATCTGAACATGAAGACCTGTAATTAAAGGGTAAAATTCGTGGGAACAGAATGCTCCCTACCAATCCCCCCTTTCCCCATATCTGTGTCTATACCTTCCTGTAATCTCTATTACCTTCATAAATTCTACAGTCACACTTTATAGTGCTGAGGGGCCGGTATTGTTTGAAAATGCATCATGTATTAAAGGCATAAATAACAAATAGAATGAACCTCTATTTGTTATGTATGGCGTTTATACCATGGATTCCTCCATTTTCTTAAGTAAATACCTTATAAATTGAAGAAATAAAAATCCAAGCGATACGTCTTGTTCAAGCTCCTCCGCCATCTTGGTTTCTCGGCGAGACGACAAGGCTGCTTGGACGCAAAGTGTTACCTCGGCGTGTGTCCTAAAGGCATTTTCATAGTAGAACCGCTGGTAAGGACTGCGCACGACAGCCAGAATACCCTTAGAGCATATGCCAACGTGACAACTTGTGTCTCGCCGCGGTAAATAATCCGTGCGCTACACAGTCAACATGACGGGGAAATTGTCGCTCGATTCGATTTTTATATCTTCAATCCTGTATCATATACAATTCAAATCATGCCAAATTAAAGGTAGGTGCTAGAATATAATGTCTACTTTCATCCTCTATACGGATTAAGGTGTTATTGCTATAGTTTTTTTAATATCGAATTAAACCTATCATGTCAACTTGCTGTCAAGTCGTCTCGTCTCAAGTGTCAATATCCATTCAATTAGCGCGTACTATTCGAACGTCATTATCCGCTCCCGGCACCGTAAAATCGTTCAAGAATGTGATAACCATGGTATAACAGACAATAATGCTGAGGTCTAATTAGTGTCAGCGTTATCTCACATGACTCCAGTCAGTGGTAATTAACTCTGGCTAATAAAGGTGAGGGGAGCTGCTAATTGGGCAAAGATAGTAGGAAGAAAATTGTTTGATAACTAAATGAAAGACATCAGACCTGGTGTTTAAATGTTTGAGGAGGACTGTCTGAAGAAAAGGCATCCCCAGCGTTACTATATTATGAAGTTATGATGTGCTCGCAAAGGATATTTGACTGATATGATATCTTTTGACAGAGAGTTTTGATAGAGAGCCATTGGTGTATAATGCAAATATATTGAGCTTGTTCTCTACTCATACCCAGTTCTTAAGATCCTTTATATGGTCTTCCCTTCCAAAGGAAACAGAGTTCTGAAATTACAGCTTTGGAGATTCATGCTTAAGAGTGGATAGCTACCAATGCAGTGACACTGCAATGATTTATTCTCACCGCCCATCCATTACCTGTGGGTGATGGTGATAGTGAGATAAATGATGTACAAGGCTCAGTCTCTGGTCAGAGAGTGAAAGATGTAAAGCACCTAGAAATCTCCCAGTGGAGTAAGTGGGGCAGGGGAGGCTAGACCATAAAGGGGTGAGCCTGATCCCATGTTGGGCTCTTATTAGGCCTACTCCCTCTCTGTTCTCCATTCATCATGTCTTGACTGCACCCTCCCAATCACAACACACAAACACCATCCCACAACCATAGATTTACTGTAATAGTAGTCTTCTTGATTCCCTGTGGTGCCAGATCCCTCACTACTATTAATAATTTTATCCAGATTTGAACCTAAAACTCAGAGTTTAGTTTATGACCCATACCCATGCATCCACCTCCTCCCAATTCCCAAACACTGCCTTCACTTCTATCAAACCACTCTTCTTTCTTGAAGGTCACTCCTGCCTTTTATCATCACCCTTTTCCATTCTCCCAGTGTTCCCTGCCTCAGTCCACTCTATCCTTCCATCTTATGGCTTCCATCAAGTAGCAGGCAATGAGAACAGTTTAGAAGCAGCTTCCCAAGTAGCTCTTGCTGTGACATATAGCTCATTTCTAGTCTGATCACCCACTTGCAGGACATAAACATCTGTGTTACCATGGCAACCAGGAAACCACTCCACAAGGAGGCATGGTAATCAGAGTGTGTGATTGTTGCCTATCATTGCATTTACTCTCAGCCCAACGGATAAACCCAATAGGTGGCAGCAATAAACACCAAATAGCTATCTAGACCCCATTGACAGTCACTATACCTAATCACTCTTGAACACTGCTGCATCCACCTTAGTAAAGGTCACCTGATAGTTCAACCTTCATAGGAAATATTCTTCTGCACTTTTCCCCAACCAAACTGGCTGGTTTAAGTGAGATTTTAGGCACTGAATTTGAGAATATTTTGCATGGTGCCAAATGGTCTCAAATAGTGATTTGTCATCCATTGTGATTCTATTCCAAAAAGGAAATAAATTATTATTTCAAAGTGGCATTTGTTGACATTCCTTAAGCCCTCTGAGTGTAAAACCTAATTATGGTCTATGGTATCAAAGATTCTGCATTCTGCATTCAAAAGATTTTAAGATACTCAAATTAAATTAATGATGGTGCTTATTTTACCATCAGTAATTCTGGAATTGATGAAGGAGACGGGTGGTTTCCAGCAGACAGAAACAAATCATAGAACAAGAGACATGAGGAGATTTTTATCAAGGTTAGTCAGTGCTTCATCATCCTAGCAGATGTAGAGAATGCCATTGTAATCATAGATCATCTGTGCTTTTTAGTGTTAGCATTCAATGTCTGATGAAGGACAAGGGGAATGTTTTGTATGGTAATACATTTTGCAGGTTTAATTAAGAGTTTCTTATAATGAAAAGTCGTAATACTGTTAGGGTTTTGTGGTCCTTACAATGTGGTGTCACCAGTTGGATATCCAGCCAGATAGCCCTATTCCTAGTTGAAATGTTATGCAGATTTCTTCTCTGGGAGTAACATAAAGAATGTGTAGACATAGTGACAGCATGGTAAAGCTCTAACAACCTTTTTCCTTTGTGCACCCGAGTTGCCATCCTTCACACTGAGACCAATGATACATGCCCCCAGCTTTAGAGGTCAGCTGATCAGTGCCCTTTGGGCACCTTGGGAATAAATGATAAATGGGGGTAGTAAAGTACAAGGGGTACCATTAGCCACTAATCAATAGGGCAGAAGAGAAGTACAGCAGCAGTCTAGAGGCTTTATTCTAGTAGGTTTTGCAATTACTAAAAGAAATGTTCTTTGCATAAGTGTGCAATACTAAATCTTATAAATGGAGTATGTGCAGGCATGCAGATAGATAGCCTGTTATATTCTCATCAATTGTCACAGTTGCCTGATGATTAGCAGATATCACTGGCCTTCCTCGGGATTTGCCTCTTTGTTTTGTTTTAGACAATCTGCCATGAGGACTAGGTAGTACTGATGTCTTGACTATAATGCTTTGGTACTTGAATCTCCTTCTCTATCTAATCCACATGTCAGTAATTAACTACAGTGCGCTGCATGTATTCACTAGTTCTTAACCCTATTCCACAAACTGATTCTTCATTATTTGACCCCAAATCCATTAGTGAATGTAAGAGGGGCATCATGTTTATAACTTTTGAGTTGAAAAAAAGATGGGTCACATAGAAGTCAAAGGAAAACTAGTCAATGAACAGAGAGATGAAGTATGTTGACTGGTTCATACTAAGGATATGACCCAGGCTTACCTTTGGTGCACCTCATCTTCACAAACATGATGGAACCAATGACCTGCATGACCCTGCCCCTCCTCCTGGGTGGGCCAATTTCAATTTATCAACTCTATGACCCTATCTGCTTTTGGTTCAGCTGTTTAGCCATTGCATACCCCCTAACCCTTGCAGGGTTCATAAGGAGATGTTTGCATCTTTGCTCAGTCCTCGAATGTCAAAATATGAGGAAAATCTGAAAATGCTGATAAAGATTTAGTCGTCTTTAGTATGAAAGTTATTGAACAGAAAGCACAACCATAACATGGATCCATGAAAGTCCAGGTATAAGAGATACCATTGTGGCACCTTTTTTTCCCTTTCAGCTTTATTGGATGCATATGGAAACTAATGATAACAATAGTCTCACCCTTTCCCCATTTCTGTCTCTGTCTCTGTCTCTGTCTCTGTCTCTCTGTCTCTGTCTCTGTCTGTCTGTCTGTCTCTCTCTCTCTCTCTCTCTCTCTCTCTCTCTCTCTCTCTCTGTCACACACTGTTTCTCTGTTTCTCCACCCCCTATCATCTCTGTTGACAGACCACTTTCTATACAATGCCATCAGGTATCCTTACTGCCTTATTGTCCATACAATCTAATCCATTTAAGCAAGGTCACATAAACCATCTGGGAGCATCTGGGAGCATCTGGTACCCTGGAGTGTCCATGGGTTGGCCTCGACCAGGCTAAGACTGGTCATTGACCTACGGGATTATGCTATTCTTCAAGGAGAACTATACTATAGTTCTAATGCAAGAATAGGATAGCTTTTAAAAAGGATAATACATAATGCCACCATGTAATGCAGTGCCTACAGAGTGCGTTTAGGGGTTTCCAAGTAAATCTGAAAGTTTTTTTAATATTCTGATATAGATTCCTTTTTGTCAATTGGAAGCATCATCAAAATACCAGACCACTAACATTCATCTTATAAAATTTAATGTCAGTTTACAGCAATTGTTGCCATTCCCAGTGACAACGTTCTATTCACTTTGACTATACAAAACTGATCAATGTGGTCTCTATGGGAGCTATATAGCTAAACAAAATATATATCATGGTCTACAGTGCCACTGTCCAGTCTGCTGTGACTAATAAGATGAGGCAGAGAGTCCTGCCATTCCCTGATACCTAGCTCGCTATTCTGAATAATAGAGAGGAGATAGAAAAATTTTGGTTTCTATATTCAGTCTTGGTCTGCTACCGTTGGGTTTATCATTTTAGTTTTTGTGCTACACAGACCCAATTTTCAGCAGATTGCTCGATTATGATTCCAAGATGAAGTTGTAAAAGGAGAGTGAGATCCCAAAAATACTGGTTATAGCAAGGTAAACTATGTGGAAACTACCATACCAGGGGATTTCAAGATAATTTTAATGAAACTAATGGGTCAGTGAGCTGTGACATTCGGATACATAGAGAGCCAATATGATTCTTCCTCTGATGGAGAGAATGAATAAGGGTTCTAACCTCCCTGTCAATATTCATTTTTCTTTGGAAATATATTTGTTTTATACTCAATAACATGAGATCCTTAAATCCTGTTTTATACGGCTGTTTTCATATCACTCATGCGACTCTGATCGATCTTTCAATGGATCACCTAATCAAATCATAAACAGCGAGTGCCCAAAGTAAAATGCAGTATTGCCTGCTCTGTGTGATTCTCACCTTCAAAGAGGATGCAGTAGTCTCAAGTGTCAGAAAGGTGTTTGTTGTCTTTGATTAAGTTTGAGAAGGCATTCAAACAGAAAGGACTCTTCTTTCTGCTTGCCTGCAATCACAATCTGCAGCCTAATATTGACAATTAAAAAGGGGCCTAACATCATGAGGGCAGTATGATTGTTTCAATACGGCAAGGAACATCCATACACTTGATGAACACCATTTAAAACCCACCATATATTCTTGATTTATTGTAGTCAATAACTCCACCTCACACCATGCAACAACAAGCATTATTGTTGATGAAGCTGGGTTTGTCTAGCTGTCCTAAAAGCTTCACCTGCTTACTTTCATTCTGCTGTTTCTCGTAGATTTGCAGCATCTTGCAGATTTTGTTCTGAATCATGCAGCAATTCCAGTTTGTCTATCATGGTTTGTTCATGGTAGGACTTCAACTTGACTAGCACACACTATAATATTGGGATAATAACAAAATTAGATAGGGAAAAAAAACAAAAGAGAGAGAAGCGTCCAGAGGAAGGATGAACTTAGTAGAAAAGAACAAGGATACAAATGGGGCCTGATATTTAAAATATGAGCCAAGGATCTTCCCCACAGGTCACCATGTCAACACTGACATGACAGGTTACAACTTTCTGCAGTCATTCTTCCAAAGAACCATTAGGCAACACAAAGGAAAGTTAGGGTGAGAAAATAGGTAGCGTTTTTATTAAACCACCTTTTCCAATTTGAGTGTCGCTTCCAATGAGTTCACTGAAAAGAGTCCTTTGTGGTACATGCAGCAACATAAACAAGCAATAACATTCCATTATGTCATTGAAATGTTTGCGCTGATCACAGTAACTCTGCCCCTCTATAAACTGTTTCTTTCATGAAACATAGCAGTCCATGAGAATAGGTCATCATCGACAAGATGTCTAACCTAAAAGCAGACCATTTCAGACTTCTGGTGCAGCTTCTAGAAGTCTGAACTCAGGGTGCGGCTTATATGAGGGGATTTGATGCTATCGAACATCATTAAGATTGAATATTTTTTCTAGTCTCATGTATGGCTTTCAGCTGTATTCAAAGCTTAGGGTGTGGCTTATATGTGGGTGTGGATTATACACATGGTTTCAAGGTAGATTGATTACAGAATTATCATTTGCAAAGTAGCTCATCAGAATCAGGACACACATGGAAGAATCAGGACAATCATGGTAATAAGTTGATTCTTTTGTAATCACTGAACCAAAGTCTGACACAACTAAACAAAGAATAAAACAATTTAGTTTATGGCACAAGCTAAATGCATAGAACAAATTGCCTTTATCTAAATAACAAAGGGATACACAAATCTGGTATGCCTTGGTTGGTTGCCATTCCATTCTTATTGATTTAGATGTTATTATTTTTTCTTTAGTTTTTTTCCCCTCAATTCAATACCTCACATCCTGCTTGTATACCTACCCTACATACTGTATACTATTCAGCCATCCAAATTCGGGTATTTAAATTTTAATCAAGTTCAGGTCTCTAGTTACCACCACACCCATGGCGACTGCAATAGGCACCACACTATGTGACTTCCAAGGACATAGGGGTGCTGGTTCTTCTGTTTTGTCACATACATTAATTAATTAGCTTGAACACCAAGTGAATATAGCAAACTTACTATGCTGTTGTTGTTGTTGGGATGGTGGCACTGGCAGAACATCAACATAATTTGTTCTGTCAGGACAAGAAAGATTATCAGGTATATTTAGCTGCATCGAGATGTTTTGAATATTACAATGCTTTATTTCATTAGTCAAGCTCATAGCTCAATTTGTTCACTTCTTAAAACAAATCTGAGACCTAGCTTTTGAAATCAATCCTGAATAAAAAACCAAGTAAAGTCCCAAGCAAGCAGTCACAGGCATATTTATAGCCATAGTTTGTGTAAAGATACACAAACAAACATTGCTTTGACACAGCCACAACCAATGTGAGTAGGAAATGATAAAATGCCTATTCTATAGACTTTCCCAGTTATGCTTTTCACATGTGTAAGATGTGTGCATCACATAGCCTGAATATGTTGGCTGAAATGAGGGGGGTATGTCAACCAGTGTACCATTATGTGATTCAGAAAATGATTGACCAAACCTATGCCAAATGCTCATATTTGTTTAGGAGTTATCCTCTGTCTGTGGTGGGTAATTTATATCCTCATGGTCTGACTTCTTCTAGGTCTTGCACAACATTCCATATACGAATGTAAAAGATGTGTTGTTCCTCTTTTCCTTCCTCCATAATCTTTACCATTCTTTAAACTAGGATTATGGATCACCAGAGGCAAATTTTGTTAATGAATTTATTCTAACCTCTATTTTAATCTTCAAATGACTTTGACATATTGAAGATGTAGACCTATATGATCCAAAGGGTCCACATCATCTTGAATTCCCTGTGGAAAGCCAAAGAACCTGTAGATGACTGAGATTTGCCTTTGTTCATCCATGGATGCCTATCCTTACCTATCTGCTTTCTTCCTTTAACAGCTTTATACTTATTGTTTTTATGTTTACTCATATGACAATAATCAAAATACACATTCCTTCAGAAAAAAAAGATGTAACAATAAGGATTTCGTGTTTCTTTTGGGGTGAGGTAGATTTCTATGATACACAAGGATCTGTGAGTAAAAACATAATATTGTTTCTATGAAACACGAAAATCAATATAGGGCAACATATACCTTTATAAAGCAGTACTTTCAGGACTAATTAGGCTTTTCCCATGGTATCCCCTTGCTAATTAGTCTATATTTGCTAAACGTAAACATGTGTATGCTTTTTAAAGGTTAGATCAAATAGATTGCACTGAATATATGGAAGGAGGATTATTAGTAAGACAGCTGGCTTCTTCCCCATTCACACAACTTTATAAAGGCTTCATATGAATAAATGTATATCCACTCATGACAGATTTGTGTATGTGCAATCAATCACCCCTTTCTCTTTTGCTACTGATAGATCTAATCTACTCAGATAGGCTCAGAAAATGAATATGTAAACCCTGCCGTGTCACTCTTCTATACATATGTGTTCCATTTTAGCCCTGTGATCATCCTAAGATATCCTTCCTGTGGATGTTACTGATATAAAATAAGTTATAAAAACCAATGTCCTGTAGTAGGATTCTCATGAATTAGAACATTGAACTTAGGGTGCCTAATATTTCACCAGAATGCTTGGTTAAATATGTGCATTTATCATAGCATGGCCCAAGCTCTATAGCTGCCCTGACACTTTATGCCCTATCCCTCAGTCATTACAATGAGGACGTTTATTCTCCCTACAACAACAAAAACATAGTATATCCCCGGGGGTTGCCCTTCCTTGGTTTAAAAATGCAACAACCCCATTGCTGCAGCAGTACACTGTTAGTGGATAGAGGTAACTCAATTCCTGCCTGCCATGTTTGGTGTGACTGTACCTTTGGTCAGAAGGTCAGTCAGCCTCTTTAACCAAGTGACCTACAAGTGCTTACTACTCACTGAGGAAAGGTATAAATATCATGTACATGGATGGGCATATACAGAGCAACCTGTAGACAGCCATGATTTATGTATCTGTATTATTTTTGGCTCGTTTAGGATTGTCAGTTTCAATATGCTACTGTCCTGACAGTACTTTCTAGGTAATATTAGTCACTGGACACGATGCATATAGGGCCCATTCTGCAGTTGATGCTGGTATTCTCCTAGCACCCTAGCTATGCAGAACACTGTGCAGCAGTTCTTAGCTGCCTTTAATGCCTATTTGAGACCCTGTCCAGCAGCTCCCTAAAGCTCAATATTGACCACTGTAGTTACCATTGGTCTGCTCTGTTCTGACACTTGGGCCTGAAGCTACTCTTTTTCATGGGAAGCGTCTCTTTGTATTAACCAGCCTCACCGACACTCCTCCGGTACTTACTTCTTCTCTTCCCCAAGTACACTGTATGACATTCTCTACCTTTTCCCTGCCTTCTGAAACTATGCATGCATACACCTTTATAATTTATGTAATATAAAAAAGTCAGAAATAATTTGTAAAAAAGATTAGTATAGAACTAATACAATGGTTTCAGCCTGGTGTTGGATAACACCAGGCTGAAATTATGCACTTAGGTTTTCCATGATATCAGCACTCCTTACAAATATGCATCATAACATGCAATATCGACAGGTATCAGAACGAGGATATCCAGAAAAAGCACCCAAAATCATGTTATGTTTATCCAGCTTGTTCTCTCGCTTAATACCCAGTCTAATGAGGGCTTTTGTATGGTCTTCTCTTGAAATGGAATCAACTAGGCTATGGTCCTGAAACTGCAGCTTAAGGGATTCAGGTTAAGAAATGGATCACTATCAATGCAGTGATAATTCCCATTTTATTCTCTCCCATCATCCATAATCTGGGTGATGGGTGATAATCAGATAAATGATGTGTCAGCATTATCTCACATGACTCCAGTCAGTGGTAATTAACTCTGGCTAATAAAGGTGAGGGGAGCTGCTAATTCGGCAAAGGTAGTAGGAAGAAAATTGTTTGATAACTAAATGAAAGACATCAGACCTGGTGTTTAAATGTTTGAGGAGGACTGTCTGAAGAAAAGGCATCCCCAGCGTTACTATATTATGAAGTTATGATGTGCTCGCAAAGGATATTTGACTGATATGTTATCTTTTGACAGAGAGTTTTGATAGAGAGCCATTGGTGTATAATGCAAATATATTGAGCTTGTTCTCTACTCATACCCAGTTCTTAAGAGCCTTTATATGGTCTTCCCTTCTAAAAGAAACAGAGTTCTGAAATTACAGCTTTGGAGATTCATGCTTAAGAGTGGATAGCTACCAATGCAGTGACACTGCAATGATTTATTCTCACCGCCCATCCATAACCTGTGGGTGATGGTGATAGTGAGATAAATGATGTACAAGGCTCAGTCTCTGGTCAGAGAGTGAAAGATGTAAAGCACCTAGAAATCTCCCAGTGGAGTAAGTGGGGCAGGGGAGGCTAGACCATAAAGGGGTGAGCCTGATCCCATGTTGGGCTCTTATTAGGCCTACTCCCTCTCTATTCTCCATTCATCATGTCTTGACTGCACCCTCCCAATCACAACACACAAACACCATCCCACAACCATAGATTTACTGTAATAGTAGTCTTCTTGATTCCCTGTGGTGCCAGATCCCTCACTACTATTAATAATTTTATCCAGATTTGAACCTAAAACTCAGAGTTTAGTTTATGACCCATACCCATGCATCCACCTCCTCCCAATTCCCAAACACTGCCTTCACTTCTATCAAACCACTCTTCTTTCTTGAAGGTCACTCCTGCCTTTTATCATCACCCTTTTCCATTCTCCCAGTGTTCCCTGCATCAGTCCACTCTATCCCTCCATCTTATGGCTGCCATCAAGTAGCAGGCAATGAGAACAGTTTAGAAGCAGCTTCCCAAGTAGCTCTTGCTGTGACATATAGCTCAATTCTAGTCTGATCACCCACTTGCAGGACATAAACATCTGTGTTACCATGGCAACCAGGAAACCACTCCACAAGGAGGCATGGTAATCAGAGTGTGTGATTGTTGCCTATCATTGCATTTACTCTCAGCCCAACGGATAAACCCAATAGGTGGCAGCAATAAACACCAAATAGCTATCTAGACCCCATTGACAGTCACTATACCTAATCACTCTTGAACACTGCTGCATCCACCTTAGTAAAGGTCACCTGATAGTTCAACCTTCATAGGAAATATTCTTCTGCACTTTTCCCCAACCAAACTGGCTGGTTTAAGTGAGATTTTAGGCACTGAATTTGAGAATATTTTGCATGGTGCCAAATGGTCTCAAATAGTGATTTGTCATCCATTGTGATTCTATTCCAAAAAGGAAATAAATTATATTTTCAATGTGGCATCTGTTGACATTCCTTAAGCCCTCTGAGTGTAAAACCTAATTATGGTCTATGGTATCAAAGATTCTGCATTCTGCATTCAAAAGATTTTAAGATACTCAAATTAAATTAATGATGGTGCTTATTTTACCATCAGTAATTCTGGAATTGATGAAGGGGACGGGTGGTTTCCAGCAGACAGAAACAAATCATAGAACAAGAGACATGAGGAGATTTTTATCAAGGTTAGTCAGTGCTTCATCATCCTAGCAGATGTAGAGAATGCCATTGTAATCATAGATCATCTGTGCTTTTTAGTGTTAGCATTCAATGTCTGATGAAGGACAAGGGGAATGTTTTGTATGGTAATACATTTTGCAGGTTTAATTAAGAGTTTCTTATAATGAAAAGTCGTAATACTGTTAGGGTTTTGTGGTCCTTACAATGTGGTGTCACCAGTTGGATATCCAGCCAGATAGCCCTATTCCTAGTTGAAATGTTATGCAGATTTCTTCTCTGGGAGTAACATAAAGAATGTGTAGACATAGTGACAGCATGGTAAAGCTCTAACAACCTTTTTCCTTTGTGCACCCGAGTTGCCATCCTTCACACTGAGACCAATGATACATGCCCCCAGCTTTAGAGGTCAGCTGATCAGTGCCCTTTGGGCACCTTGGGAATAAATGATAAATGGGGGTAGTAAAGTACAAGGGGTACCATTAGCCACTAATCAATAGGGCAGAAGAGAAGTACAGCAGCAGTCTAGAGGCTTTATTCTAGTAGGTTTTGCAATTACTAAAAGAAATATTCTTTGCATAAGTGTGCAATACTAAATCTTATAAATGGAGTATGTGCAGGCATGCAGATAGATAGCCTGTTATATTCTCATCAATTGTCACAGTTGCCTGATGATTAGCAGATATCACTGGCCTTCCTCGGGATTTGCCTCTTTGTTTTGTTTTAGACAATCTGCCATGAGGACTAGGTAGTACTGATGTCTTGACTATAATGCTTTGGTACTTGAATCTCCTTCTCTATCTAATCCACATGTCAGTGCGCTGCATGTATTCACTAGTTCTTAACCCTATTCCACAAACTGATTCTTCATTATTTGACCCCAAATCCATTAGTGAATGTAAGAGGGGCATCATGTTTATAACTTTTGAGTTGAAAAAAAGATGGGTCACATAGAAGTCAAAGGAAAACTAGTCAATGAACAGAGAGATGAAGTATGTTGACTGGTTCATAGTAAGGATATGACCCAGGCTTACCTTTGGTGCACCTCATCTTCACAAACATGATGGAACCAATGACCTGCATGACCCTGCCCCTTCTCCTGGGTGGGCCAATTTCAATTTATCAACTCTATGACCCTATCTGCTTTTGGTTCAGCTGTTTAGCCGTTGCATACCCCCTAACCCTTGCAGGGTTCATAAGGAGATGTTTGCATCTTTGCTCAGTCCTCGAATGTCAAAATATGAGGAAAATCTGAAAATGCTGATAAAGATTTAGTCGTCTTTAGTATGAAAGTTATTGAACAGAAAGCACAACCATAACATGGATCCATAAAAGTCCAGGTATAAGAGATACCATTGTGGCACCTTTTTTTCCCTTTCAGCTTTATTGGATGCATATGGAAACTAATGATATAAGAGATACCATTGTGGCACCTTTTTTCCCTTTCAGCTTTATTGGATGCATATGGAAACTAATGATAACAATAGTCTCACCCTTTCCCCATTTCTGTCTCTGTCTCTGTCTGTCTCTGTCTCTCTGTCTCTGTCTGTCTGTCTGTCTGTCTGTCTGTCTCTCTCTCTCTCTCTCTCTCTCTCTCTCTCTCTCTCTCTGTCACACACTGTTTCTCTGTTTCTCCACCCCCTATCATCTCTGTTGACAGACCACTTTCTATACAATGCCATCAGGTATCCTTACTGCCTTATTGTCCATACAATCTAATCCATTTAAGCAAGGTCACATAAACCATCTGGGAGCATCTGGGAGCATCTGGGAGCATCTGGTACCCTGGAGTGTCCATGGGTTGGCCTCGACCAGGCTAAGACTGGTCATTGACCTACGGGATTATGCTATTCTTCAAGGAGAACTATACTATAGTTCTAATGCAAGAATAGGATAGCTTTTAAAAAGGATAATACATAATGCCACCATGTAATGCAGTGCCTACAGAGTGCGTTTAGGGGTTTCCAAGTAAATCTGAAGGTTTTTTTAATATTCTGATATAGATTCCTTTTTGTCAATTGGAAGCATCATCAAAATACCAGACCACTAACATTCATCTTACAAAATTTAATGTCAGTTTACAGCAATTGTTGCCATTCCCAGTGACAACGTTCTATTCACTTTGACTATACAAAACTGATCAATGTGGTCTCTATGGGAGCTATATAGCTAAACAAAATATATATCATGGTCTACAGTGCCACTGTCCAGTCTGCTGTAACTAATAAGATGAGGCAGAGAGTCCTGCCATTCCCTGATACCTAGCTCACTATTCTGAATAATAGAGAGGAGATAGAAAAATTTTGGTTTCTATATTCAGTCTTGGTCTGCTACCGTTGGGTTTATCATTTTAGTTGTTGTGCTACACAGACCCAATTTTCAGCAGATTGCTCGATTATGATTCCAAGATGAAGTTGTAAAAGGAGAGTGAGATCCCAAATTACTGGTTATAGCAAGGTAAACTATGTGGAAACTACCATACCAGGGGATTTCAAGATAATTTTAATGAAACTAATGGGTCAGTGAGCTGTGACATTCAGATACATAGAGAGCCAATATGATTCTTCCTCTGATGGAGAGAATGAATAAGGGTTCTAACCTCCCTGTCAATATTCATTTTTCTTTGGAAATATATTTGTTTTATACTCAATTACATGAGATCCTTAAATCCTGTTTTATACGGCTGTTTTCATATCACTCATGCGACTCTGATCGATTTTCAATGGATCACCTAATCAAATCATAAACAGCGAGTGCCCAAAGTAAAATGCAGTATTGCCTGCTCTGTGTGATTCTCACCTTCAAAGAGGATGCAGTACTCTCAAGTGTCAGAAAGGTGTTTGTTGTCTTTGATTAAGTTTGAGAAGGCATTCAAACAGAAAGGACTCTCCTTTCTGCTTGCCTGCAATCACAATCTGCAGCCTAATATTGACAATTAAAAAGGGGCCTAACATCATGAGGGCAGTATGATTGTTTCAATACGGCAAGGAACATCCATACACTTGATGAACACCATTTAAAACCCACCATATATTCTTGATTTATTGTAGTCAATAACTCCACCTCACACCATGCAACAACAAGCATTATTGTTGATGAAGCTGGGTTTGTCTAGCTGTCCTAAAAGCTTCACCTGCTTACTTTCATTCTGCTGTTTCTCGTAGATTTGCAGCATCTTGCAGATTTTGTTCTGAATCATGCAGCAATTCCAGTTTGTCTATCATGGTTTGTTCATGGTAGGACTTCAACTTGACTAGCACACACTATAATATTGGGATAATAACAAAATTAGATAGGGAGAAGCGTCCAGAGGAAGGATGAACTTAGTAGAAAAGAACAAGGATACAAATGGGGCCTGATATTTAAAATATGAGCCAAGGATCTTACCCACAGGTCACCATGTCAACACTGAAATGACAGGTTACACCTTTCTGTAGTCATTCTTCCAAAGAACCATTAGGCAACACAAAGGAAAGTTAGGGTGAGAAAATAGGTAGCGTTTTTATTAAACCACCTTTTCCAATTTGAGTGTCGCTTCCAATGAGTTCACTGAAAAGAGTCCTTTGTGGTACATTCAGCAACATATACAAGCAATAACATTCCATTATGTCATTGAAATGTTTGCGCTGATCACAGTAACTCTGCCCCTCTATAAACTGTTTCTTTCATGAAACATAGCAGTCCATGAGAATAGGCCATCATCGACAAGATGTCTAACCTAAAAGCAGACCATTTCAGACTTCTGGTGCAGCTTCTAGAAGTCTGAACTCAGGGTGCGGCTTATATGAGGGGATTTGATGCTATCGAACATCATTAAGATTGAATATTTTTTCTAGTCTCATGTATGGCTTTCAGCTGTATTCAAAGCTTAGGGTGTGGCTTATATGTGGGTGTGGATTATACACATGGTTTCAAGGTAGATTGATTACAGAATTATCATTTGCAAAGTAGCTCATCAGAATCAGGACACACATGGAAGAATCAGGACAATCATGGTAATAAGTTGATCCTTTTGTAATCACTGAACCAAAGTCTGACACAACTAAACAAAGAATAAAACAATTTAGTTTATGGCACAAGCTAAATGAATAGAACAAATTGCCTTTATCTAAATAACAAAGGGATACACAAATCTGGTATGCCTTGGTTGGTTGCCATTCCATTCTTATTGATTTAGATGTTATTATTTTTTCTTTAGTTTTTTTTTCCCCTCAATTCAATACCTCACATCCTGCTTGGATACCTACCCTACATACTGTATACTATTCAGCCATCCAAATTCGGGTATTTAAATTTTAATCAAGTTCAGGTCTCTAGTTACCACCACACCCATGGCGACTGCAATAGGCACCACACTATGTGACTTCCAAGGACATAGGGGTGCTGGTTCTTCTGTTTTGTCACATACATTAATTAATTAGCTTGCACACCAAGTGAATATAGCAAACTTACTATGCTGTTGTTGTTGTTGGGATGGTGGCACTGGCAGAACATCAACATAATTTGTTCTGTCAGGACAAGAAAGATTATCAGGTATATTTAGCTGCATCGAGATGTTTTGAATATTACAATGCTTTATTTCATTAGTCAAGCTCATAGCTCAATTTGTTCACTTCTTAAAACAAATCTGAGACCTAGCTTTTGAAATCAATCCTGAATAAAAAACCAAGTAAAGTCCCAAGCAAGCAGTCACAGGCATATTTATAGCCATAGTTTGTGTAAAGATACACAAACATTGCTTTGACACAGCCACAACCAATGTGAGTAGGAAATGATAAAATGCCTATTCTATAGACTTTCCCAGTTATGCTTTTCACATGTGTAAGATGTGTGCATCACATAGCCTGAATATGTTGGCTGAAATGAGGGTGTATGTCAACCAGTGTACCATTATGTGATTCAGAAAATGATTGACCAAACCTATGCCAAATGCTCATATTTGTTTAGGAGTTATCCTCTGTCTGTGGTGGGTAATTTATATCCTCATGGTCTGACTTCTTCTAGGTCTTGCACAACATTCCATATACGAATGTAAAAGATGTGTTGTTCCTCTTTTCCTTCCTCCATAATCTTTACCATTCTTTAAACTAGGATTATGGATCACCAGAGGCAAATTTTGTTAATGAATTTATTCTAACCTCTATTTTAATCTTCAAATGACTATGACATATTGAAGATGTAGACCTATATGATCCAAAGGGTCAACATCATCTTGAATTCCCTGTGGAAAGCCAAAGAACCTGTAGATGACTGAGATTTGCCTTTGTTCATCCATGGATGCCTATCCTTACCTATCTGCTTTCTTCCTTTAACAGCTTTATACTTATTGTTTTTATGTTTACTCATATGACAATAATCAAAATACACGTTCCTTCAGAAAAAAAAAGATGTAACAATAAGGATTTCGTGTTTTTTTTGGGGTGAGGTAGATTTCTATGATACACAAGGATCTGTGAGTAAAAACATAATATTGTTTCTATGAAACACGAAAATCAATATAGGGCAACATATACCTTTATAAAGCAGTACTTTCAGGACTAATTAGGCTTTTCCCATGGTATCCCCTTGCTAATCAGTCTATATTTGCTAAACGTAAACATGTGTATGCTTTTTAAAGGTTAGATCAAATAGATTGCACTGAATATATGGAAGGAGGATTATTAGTAAGACAGCTGGCTTCTTCCCCATTCACACAACTTTATAAAGGCTTCATATGAATAAATGTATATCCACTCATGACAGATTTGTGTATGTGCAATCAATCACCCCTTTCTCTTTTGCTACTGATAGATCTAATCTACTCAGATAGGCTCAGAAAATGAAAATGTAAACCCTGCCGTGTCACTCTTCTATACATATGTGTTCCATTTTAGCCCAGTGATCATCCTAAGATATCCTTCCTGTGGATGTTACTGATATAAAATAAGTTATAAAAACCAATGTCCTGTAGTAGGATTCTCATGAATTAGAACCTTGAACTTAGGGTGCCTAATATTTCACCAGAATGCTTGGTTAAATATGTGCATTTATCATAGCATGGCCCAAGCTCTATAGCTGCCCTGACACTTTATGCCCTATCCCTCAGTCATTACAATGAGGACGTTTATTCTCCCTACAACAACAAAAACATAGTATATCCCCGGGGGTTGCCCTTCCTTGGTTTAAAAATGCAACAACCCCATTGCTGCAGCAGTACACTGTTAGTGGATAGAGGTAACTCAATTCCTGCCTGCCATGTTTGGTGTGACTGTACCTTTGGTCAGAAGGTCAGTCAGCCTCTTTAACCAAGTGACCTACAAGTGCTTACTACTCACTGAGGAAAGGTATAAATATCATGTACATGGATGGGCATATACAGAGCAACCTGTAGACAGCCATGATTTATGTATCTGTATTATTTTTGGCTCGTTTAGGATTGTCAGTTTCAATATGCTACTGTCCTGACAGTACTTTCTAGGTAATATTAGTCACTGGACACGATGCATATAGGGCCCATTCTGCAGTTGCTGCTGGTATTCTCCTAGCACCTTAGCTATACAGAACACTGTGCAGCAGTTCTTAGCTGCCTTTAATTCCTATTTGAGACCCTGTCCAGCAGCTCCCTAAAGCTCAATATTGACCACTGTAGTTACCATTGGTCTGCTCTGTTCTGACACTTGGGCCTGAAGCTACTCTTTTTCATGGGAAGCGTCTCTTTGTATTAACCAGCCTCACCGACACTCCTCCGGTACTTACTTCTTCTCTTCCCCAAGTACACTGTATGACATTCTCTACCTTTTCCCTGCCTTCTGAAACTATGCATGCATACACCTTTATAATTTATGTAATATAAAAAAGTCAGAAATGAATTGTAAAAAAGATTAGTATAGAACTAATACAATGGCCTAAATTATGCACTTAGGTTTTCCATGATATCAGCACTCCTTACAAATATGCATCATAACATGCAATATCGACAGGTATCAGAACGAGGATATCCAGAAAAAGCACCCAAAATCATGTTATGTTTATCCAGCTTGTTCTATCGCTTAATACCCAGTCTATTGAGGGCTTTTGTATGGTCTTCTCTTGAAATGGAATCAACTAGGCTATGGTCCTGAAACTGCAGCTTAGGGGATTCAGGTTAAGAAATGAATCACTATCAATGCAGTGACAATTCCCATGATTTATTCTCCCCCATCATCCATAATCTGGGTGATGGGTGATAATCAGATAAATGATGTACAAGGCTCAGTCTCTGGTCAGAGAGTAAAAGATGTTAATAACCTAGAAATCTCCCAGTAGAGTAAGTGGGGCAGGTGGGGCTAGAACATAAAGGGGCAAGCCTGATCCCATGTTAGGTTCCCATTAGGCCTACTACCTCACTCTCCACCATCCATCACATCTCGACTACACCCTCCCAATTGCACACACAAATGTGTACACCACCCCACAGGCATTATATATATAGTGCTACTCAACCTTCCAGACCTTTTATTTTGACTCACCCGTACATCCTTAAGGAATTAATTTTTTGTCAATAAAAGTCAATTAACCCTTCCTCATTCCCAGTGTATTTTTATCCCTTCATAGAATGCATCCATTTCATTTTGTTCATTATGGTTAACTGTTGGTGCCTCCTCTCCCTCAAAACTATTTTGGCTTCTCTCCAATTGATACTTCTCTAATGTTATAAAATTTGGTAAACCATATTTTGCCTCCTCAGCAAAGATGTTCTTGCCCGGTTCTTCATAATTGTCATTCTTCCTTCATGTGCCCCATATCTGCATTGCATCCTCTTCCTTAGTAAAAGAACTCTTTCACATTCTAAAATGTTCATTGTCATGTTATGATGCTAAGTATGTGAGGACACCCCTAGTACTATCCATTGCCCATCTGCAAATATTTGCCATTCCAGCCTCAGGAACAGTCAGTCAGGGTTAAGATCTAAAAAGATTTAACAGCCACAGTTTGCAGTGTACATAAAACTGCCTTTCTATTTAGGTAAACAACTAGTGCTTTCTCATTGTTAAAATGCAGCCAATCCTTCCATCTTCCTGCCTTGGTCTGGTGAGAGGCAATCTATGTTTCTATGACATATAGCTCAGATCTAGTCTAAACGGCCTACTATGGTAGCCAGGAAGCCACCCCATAAGGAGGCGCAATAATCAGGGTGTGCGATTGTTGCCTAACATGGCAGCAGGCTATTGCAAAAAGATTTGGAAACGATTTTGTCGGAGGTGGTATTCCCAAAATGGAACTGACTGACCTCAGGGAATCAATTCCCTGTTGGGTTGCCAAAAGATAATTGGTCATAGAAGTAGTTTAGGAGTGGTCAGGAACTGGTGAATGCTTCCTAATCGAGAACCAATTCCCAGACAGTTCCTTTCTCCAATTCCCTGGCCTTTCGACTATGGGAAGCATTCAGGTGGAATTAATCATGGAACCACTTCCTCAACTTTTTGCAATGCAGTCTAATTCAGAGTAAGTCAATTCCATTACAGTATAAGGTGGGAATTGGTCTCCCTGGGTGGAGAATCAGGAGGAACTGGAAGATGCATTAGTTACAGTGAGAATTGAATTTCAAATTTTTCGCAACAGCCTCCTGGTCTCCTACTCACCTATACATTCAGCCGAATGGATATAGCTGATAGGGAGCAGTAGTGAACACGAAATAGCCATCTCGCCTTCATTTACAGCCACTGTTCCAAATGACACTAGCACGCTGCTTCATCCACTTAAAGCTGCAACAATATCTGAAACATTTAGGTTTCTCATGTTCTCCATTTTAATCATGAGGCCACTTGTTATAATTATGTTTGGTTAAATCTCATTCCATTTTGTGAGCTTTAACCATGTTAATTCCAAGTATATGTACAGATGTGTAAAAATAAAAATTCTTTCAGAATTAGATTTTCAGTTATTTTGACAAACACCTTGTAAGCCTGGCTTAATGGTTCTGTCTGTAGTAAGAAATCAGACTTGCACGGTACTCTATTGCCTTTGTGTAGCCCAGGTGCCATCTTTCATACTTAGGCCAATGGGACATGCCCCCAGGTACACAGACTTGCTGATCAGTGCCCTCTAGCTAGCAGTGAAGTGAATGAATTATCAAATTAGTAGACTACCTGGGGTGTCCAGCAAACCCTGACCCCTGTAGGAGGATGTTTACACCCTAACAGGCGTAACTATTATTGCAGGGTCATGCAGGAACCAATGACCTGCATGACCCTGCCTCTTCTGCTAGGTGTGGAAATTCCAATCTATCAAGTGCACAAGCCTATCAGTTTTCTGTTCTACCACTGTCCAAATCACCCTTATAGACCTTATGATGTAGCCTGAGAGAGTTGTTTTTGTTTTGTTTTATAATTTACAAATAACATCAATCAGCTTTTATACTGGGCTGTAGAAAGATAGTGGGAACATGCAGCCACCGGTGTGTCATTATGTTTGTGTGGGTCTTTCTATACACCAGATGAGGGAAAACATGCCTCCTGGTGGGAAGTAGCTTTTTTAGAGTTTAAGTCAGAGGTTTTAAATTGAGATATCTTGAGCTAGAATATCCCCCGTAGTTTTGCTGTAATTGCCTGTCAAATCTAGGTTGGCTCTAAATGCATTATGTCCTATCATGAATACTAAGAATGAAAAAAAATACCAATTTTGTGGAGAAATAACCAAAGACATTTGATGTTTTCATGATAAAATGGAATTTTTAAGATCTGTTTTCGGTTCTGAGTCCCTGAAGGGATTTTCAAAACATGTGTGGCAAAGATTTCTATTTGGAATAGTGGAGTGGTTTCCATGACAACCAGAAATAACTCTATAAGCTAATTTATTATGTTGCCATCAGGGAACAAATATTCCTATTGCACTCCAAAGATGGAACATTTTCATTGCAGATGGAGTAATTCTAAGTATACCATTGAATTCCCCATCAAAAATTGGCCTAGAGCATTTTTTAGCATATTTTTCAGCGTTTTACTGCCCTTGAGGCAGGTTTCTCCCGTTGGCCCACTCATTCTATGGTGTAATCACTGCCTTGGCATCACATATAGATCTTTGCTTATTGTCATCAAAATTAATACTGTTTCATGATAATCAATACTGAGTAGATCTATATATACAGAATTTGATGTTATTAATCTTAGTGGTATTTAATCTTTGTGACATATGGGTGGATAACATTGGGTTGATATAGGGTGCTATGTCATAGATTTGACTCATCCTGATTGCTATCCAAGATGAATCATCGTATGTGTAAATTACTGGATATTCTGGCACAGAACAATCAAAAACCGTAATCTCCTGCGTATAAGGCGCGTCTTATACGGGGGGGTTAGTTCTCATTGCAACCACAAGGGGGACTCCCAGGACCTTTCTTTTGATATGTTACATACCCCCTTAGCCATAATAGGATATATGGGGGCCCAGGGGGGTCTATGGGGCCCAAGGTACACGTAGGTCTTTGAATTTTGAAAATTCATTCAGTAGAACCAAAGTTATGAATTTCTCATATTTTTGAGAATTTTCCAAATCTCTAGGTGTGCCTTATACGCGGGCTGCACCTTATACGCGGGAGATTACAGTATGAACAATTGCAATAACATTTGCCCTTCTGTATTCGGGGGTCACTAGGGCCTACTCTAAATGTAAAGTGACCATCTACATTCTTGTTGTGCGCTAGTCTATTTCCGCTCTTTATCTGCTCTATTCCATAAAGGAATACCATCCCAGCCTCCCACGTACATTGCCATACCTTTACAGTCATGTATGTAGTCATGTGCGTATTCCCACAACTTATAGATTTTTGTCCATTAATGGCAGAGTAGATATTTACAAAGGTACATTGTTGAGTAGACCAATTTGACACTGGGAAATTAGATATGGACAGAATCCTGAAAATCCTGAACATTAAGATTTGCAATTAAATTGAAATACCCAGGTAGCAAAGGTGGTGTGGCCCTACTGTGGCCCACACTTTATTTGGTGTGGCTTCTGATGTGGGCCGCAATGGGCTAACTGATGGGCTGCTGACAGTTTCTGTCCTCAGTGAGGTGCGTGGGCCACACTGGGCTAACCAATATGGGCACAGATCAGTCTCAGAGTGGGTTTGGGTTCAACATAGGTTTTTGGTGTGGCTGAAAGTGGGCTGCCCACTTTGCTCACATGGCGCCATCTGGTCAAAATTGATCATTTGGGGTCAACATGGGCTTTTGGTGTGGCTAAAAGTGGGCTGCCCACTTTGATCAGGTGGCGCAATCTGGGATAGATATTCTAGAAAATCTATTTTTTTCTCATTTTCTAAAATTTTGAACCCTCGAAATGCTCTGCTAGCCTCCAGGTGCTAGCCCCTCCCCTTGGCCTCCATAGTTGGAGGGAGACTAAACATACTGTATGACTCTCTCCATCATCATAATACAGTAGAACCATCAATTCAAACTTAGTTGGCCAAGGCATGTCAACGAGACCTAGTCCAGTAACATGATAGCCTTCAAATTCATAGTGCCTCCCAGTGGGTAGCATACTTCAATATAATATGATTACCACAGGAATGGTGTAGTCACATTAAAAACTGCTGACATCACCTAACTTTGCACATTTCAAATGTATTTTGCCAGTAGATCCAAACTCTGAGAAAACTTGTGTACTGTTATGATTTATATGATTCATTAGCCTATTTCTGTTATATCACACTAAAGAAAATCAATACTGACATGGGGGGGAAAGCTGTACATCAGACATAGTGGGGTCATCTAGTGACAAAGTTCAGAACTCCCAGCTCAGTATGCCTTGTGCAAACCCATCCTCAACCCTGTCTGGGGAATTATCTTTGGAACTGATCTATGCCTGATTCGGGATGCCCACCTTGAAACCAATCTGTGCCCAAAGTGTTTGCCCATTTTGAAGCTGCTCTGTGCCCAAATCAGTTAGCCTTAAGTGGCCCACACAACTTACTGAGGACAAAAACTGTCGGGAGCCCAACAGTCTTAGTTCAGTTTGCCCTATTAGGGCAACTCAATGTGGCCCTGACTGGAAACCAACCATTTGCCCAACCTCAAACCATGAATAGTGTTCTGCCCGCTTTGAACCAGCTTATCTGAGCTAAAACTGAATTGGCCCTAAGGGGGCTTGCTACATGGGTATTGTGGAATAGCATACTCCCTGCAAATGTGCCCCCTTTCATCATATCATACCTCTATACTTCACTGCTATCTCTATTACCCTGATTAATTCTGAAGTCCTAATTTGTGGTGCCCAAGGAGCAGGTACATTTTGAACTTGCATTGTGTGTCGGACAGTAATGCTGATGTCTAATTAGTGTTAGCATTATCCCACATGACTCCAGCCTCTGGTAATGAACTCCTTCTGATAACTTAAAAGAGAGCTGCTGATAGGGCACTATGCATTGATAGAAAGACTGTAGGAAGGAAATTGTTTGATTACCTTAAATAATAGACATGGGACCTGACCAATTTTTAAAAGGGCATCTCCAATATTACTAAGGTTAGTAAGGGTTCCAGAAGAATATTTGACTGGCATGATATCGTTTGGTGGAGAGATTTTTCAGTCTCCTGTTAGAGCCATTGGTGTATGATACAAAACATGTTATTAATTTATCTGGTGCTGTAAATTACCAGTAGTCTGCTGTGATTTGCACCATGTTGACAATTAAATGGGGGATCCTGTTACTTAATGGAGACGTAAAGTATTTCCATACATATTATGATGTAGGGCATGATCGTTTATGAGAGTTAGTTTGATATATCATGTACAGAATATCATCTACTCCTGACGGTGTTACTGGATAAATGTACTTATTGTAGGAATGTATGGAGGGTAATAAAACACCTGCTATACCATCTATATATAGAATTTTGCGGGACATTGTATTTGAATACAACTTTTTTTTTGTTTACACACATAACGCCAATCACTGCGGCAAAGTCCAAGGAGGGGTGTAGTCATAAATGAAGGTATCATATAATATGAATGAGGTCTATAGGTGTATGCATTAATTTTATGAACATTAAGACCTGCAATTAAATTAAAATATTGTGGAATAGCATACTCCCTGCAAATGTGCCCCCTTTCATCATATCTACCTCTATACTTCCCTGATATGTCTATTACCCTGATTAATTCTGCAGTCCCAATTTGTGGTGCTCAAGGGGCAGGTACATTTTGAACGTGCATTGTGTGTCAGACAGTAATGCTAATGTCTGATTAGTGTTAGCATTATCCCACATGACTCCAGCCTCTGGTAATGAACTCCTTCTGTTAACTTAAAAGAGAGCTGCTGATAGGGCACTATGCATTGATAGAAAGACTATAGGAAGAAAATTGTTTGATTACCTTAAATAATAGACATGGGACCTGACCAATTTTTAAAAGGGCATCTACAATATTACTAAGGTTAGGAAGGGTTCCAGAAGAATATTTGACTGGCATGATATCGTTTGATGGAGAGGTTTTTCAGTCTGCTGTTAGAGCCATTGGTGTATGATACAAAACATGTTATTAATTTATCTGGTGCTGTAAATTACCAGTAGTCTGCTGAGATTTGCACCATGTTGACAATTAAATGGGGGATCCTGTTACTTAATGGAGACGTTAAGTATTTCCATACATATTATGATGTAAGGCATGATCGTTTATGAGAGTTAGTTTGATATATCATGTACAGAATATCATCTACTCCTGACGGTGTTACTGGATAAATGTACTTATTGTAGAAATGTATGGAGGGTAATAAAACAACTGCTATACCATCTATATAGAGAATTTTGCGGGACATTGTATTTGAATACAACTATTTTTTTGTTTACACACATAACGCCAATCCCTGCGGCAAAGTCCAAGGGGTGGTGTAGTCATGAATGAAGGTATCAAATAATATGAATGAGGTCTATAGGTGTATGCATTAATTTGTGAACTTTGGCCAAGTTAATTCAAAGGATACAGATGTGCAAAAATAAAATGTTGACAAACACCTTATAATGGTATAGGTAAAAAATCAGACTGGTATTCTATGGTGGAAAGAGCTCTGCATTGGAGTCCTCACGACTCCTGCCACCTGTGGAGATCAGTCAAAACTATTTAGCAGAGCAATTTATCTTCCCACTAAATAGGAGAGAGTAGCTGTGACCTAAATCCTTAGCCGTAAAATGCATTGCACCGCAATTCACAACAAGCTGACACCAATTTCTGATCCAATTAAAATTATGACTATATCACCTGTCATGTTGTGTGACTGCAAATAGAATCTGAAACCAGTGAAGAGAACAGATGAGATCCTTTGGCTCTGACAGGATAGTAATTTCTTTGTCATCCTTTACAGGAAAAGCCTGAGTCATTATCCAATTCCCCTGCACTACTATCCCGTTTTACCTTCACTGTACCCACAGGGAGTGGAGATCTACACATAGAAGTCATGGTATTTGTGTTCTAGATGTGGGCTGTATAAATATTAGTCACACAACATGTCAAGGTTTAAAACATACCTGTCATTATTGGGTAAGGGTATGTTTTGCCATAAATCAGTGGTTTTCCTTTCTATTGAATGCATGCCTCATCTACTTTAGACCTAGTCAGAGTATACACTATATTGATATATTCTATGATCAATTAATGCTGAGGCTCTCAGACAAAAGCAATTACTTCTGCATGATAGCAAGGTGGCACACTCTAAGGGTAAAGAGACAAAGATGCATAGATATTGGCCACCACTGAACAATAGTGACTAATTTGAGTGATCCTTTGCACTTATCTAATAATATTGCATCACCATGTCTAATTAAATCTCATTAGAATAACTGTCATACCATGTTTGTTTGTGGTGTCAACTCCTTCCTAAGCGTTTACACCAACATGGTAGTTTGAATAAGGACATGATCCATAACTCATGTCATGCTTTATTAGGCCTTTTTTGGACACCCCGACCCAGCCTTTGTCCCCCTCCAGTGTGATATACCTTATGGGTCGGCCCTAGTATGCAGGCTCCTCCCTTGGGATAGCATTTATGGATGACAGTACAGTAATGCTGTACAAACTGTTATAATAACACTTAGCAGTCAACCATCCAACTGCTAGCTGTAACAAAAAATCGCCAAGTGTTACAAGCATCCAACTGTTATGTGTAACAATTGCTGTTAAATGTAACAAAACTCAGATCATCCTGTAAAGGGACATGGAACTGCTATCTGTTACAATAAGTGCTATCTGTAACATCACATAAGACTCAGCTAGGTGTATCACCTTCACATATGTGACCCATCCTAACAAAGTGGTACTGAAGTCGCACATTTAGAAGCCTAGATATGGCCTTTTCATGTGGTATAGTGTCAAATATATAAGATTTTTCAAAATTGATATTTTAGCATTTTCCTAACATATAGGTAGATATCATTCAGAATCCTTGCTTACTCAATTGAATTTGAGCCCCAAATGCCTAGAAGACATGGCTATAGTTTTCATGGTTACATAGAATTACATAGGAATTATATAGGATTCATAAATTAGTATATCTTTGATATGTCAATTATCTCAGTTTAATCAATTTTAATTGATCTGACTAAATTTACTGACAGAAGATCTGTAGAGGACCACCTGGTTCAAATATGCAAGTGTTGTATACCAAATGAAGGCTCTTGATGAGCTGTAAATGAATATGCCAATAACTAAACATTTTATGTGTGCGACTTCCGAACCATTTTGTAAGGATGGATCACATATATTGTAAGCTAAGGGCCACACAACATCATAAGGTAGGCTATATCAATACTATCATGATCATGGCCATGGGAGCCTTAGACTGGCAATGAGAGCTTCAATCACAGGATCAGGGGGGCAGTTCGGAGATGACAGCCCCCAAAGTTAACTGCTAAGTGTTATTATAACAGTTGGCAGTGTTGTAACATTTAGCAGTTTAACTATATAACTGTTAAGTGTAACAACACTGATAAGTGTAACAATTACACTTAGCATACATGCACTAGATGGTCATGAAGCTTGTATCTATTTACTATACATTATGCTAATACAATATGCCAATGTGGCTACATTTGTCTCCTCAGTTAAATATGAAATGTAGGTTTTGTTACACTTAGCTGTGATTAGAGTGTAAGTTGAATTGTTACAGATAGCCACCTTTTGTTACACTTAATTTGTTCCACTTAGCAATTTTTTGTTACAGTTAGCAGTTGGATGGTTGACCACTAAGTGTTATTATAACAGTTAGCTGTTTTGTTTTGTTACACTTAGCAGTTGTACAAATGTAACCATGACTTTATTGCCTTTGTGCACCCAAGTTCCCATCCTTCACACTAAGACCAATGGAACATGGCCCCAGCTCAGAGGCCTGCTGACCAGTGCCCTCTAGCTAGCCCTAAAGTAAATGAATTATTAATGTAGTGCACTAGCTGGGATGTTCAGCAAGCACTAACCCCTGTAGGAGGATGTTTTCTTCCTAAAACTAACAGACTTTATTGTGTACAAACCACGTCTGAATGACAAACATGTACCCTTGTGTCATCCCAAAGAAGGGCCTTACCCTAGCAGACACCTAACTGTTTCATAGACCACAAAAGCCTTCTATCAAAATCTATCACTGAACATGGAGATGTATGGTCCCACAGACTTCAGAAAAATGACATAAGAAACCAAGATTGCCTACTGCAAGAACATTACATTTAATTATGCTACATTGTGTGAGATCTCAAACCTGGCAGTATATCAAAGATCATAACAACATGTATATCTTGATTTAATTGACAGTTGCACTGAATCATGTCATCTTAGGCCCATTGTTGATGCCTTGTAACAATGTACATGATGGTTACATTGTGCAAGAAGTTAAGGGTGATAAAGAATTAATCAATCCCTTGAATGGTGTTTGACAAGTTGCAGAACAATTTGTTTGAGCATCAAGGCACGAAGGAATTCAAAAGATTCTTGATGGGAGGGGAATGAAAAACACCAAACAGAATGGGGTAACTAAAATGAAAAAGCTGAAGGAATGGGGCGAGAGAGAAAATACAAAAAAGGCACAAAGTACAAACAAGGGGGACTGATGAAAGAGGGAAACTTAGAACCAGAGAAACAACAGGAATATGGTATATTGACCAGTTCATAGTAGGGATATGACCCGGACCAAATGCAGTGCAATACATCTTCACAACCATGATGGAAACAATAACCTGCATGACCCTGCCTCTACTGCTAGGTGGGGAAATTACAATTTATCATCTGTACCAGCCTATCAGTTTTCTGCTCTGTAACTGTCCACACCCCTCGTGCAGACCTTATAATTATTTTACCCTGAGAGAGATGTGCATGTTTGATGTCGTCTTGAGGCTGCTGTATTCTAGTGTGCAAATAACATCAATCATGTTTGTGTGGGTCTGTCTATACATATCTACACTGAAATCACTTCCTTTGCTTCAAATATCTGTTTCTTGTAAATAAATGACCAAAGATTCAATATAATACTGAGTAGGCTTATATATACCGAATTGCTAAGTAGCACCATGCTTGTGATATTAAAGGGAACTCATCAAGGTAAAACACCCCTCCGCAGGGGTATTTTTAATTCCCCATTTGGCCACCAGGGGGCATTGGAGAAGCAAAATTATCATAAACCAATATAAAAATATGTTAAGCTAATTTCCGATGCGGAATTCAATGGTCTCATTTAAAATGCACCATTTTCAGTAGAAATGGCCCATATTTGGATATTAAAATGAACATTTTTTTATGAAAAATCAACTTATATGCCTATTTCTGGTTGCCATGGCAACCATTCCAATAATCAAAATTTGCAGATTCTTATGCCAATTTTCGGGGGATTCACTAAAAACCCAAAAATGAAAACAGAAATGGAAAATTCCTTCTAGATCAAAATCTATGATAAGCATCACCATATTGTTTTGTATTTTTATGAAAATGGCTGATTTATTGTGTTTTTAGACATTATCATGGTCAATAATGTATTTAGAGCTTAATCCTTGATTTCAAATATGAATAATTACCTATGTTCAAGGAGGGGTATAACTACTGGGAATATTTAAGCCAATGATGTCTCATTTTAAAGATCTTGAGATGAACTTTGATAACAAATTTCCCTGCAGAGGGGTGTTTTTGCTTGCCTGGTCACAGATATACATTATGCATATTGCATGGTCTCAGCCTGAAATATGAAAACAAGAACTAATGTTTTTCCAGAGAAAAGAAAGACCTACAAAATTTAGTTTAGTAGACATAACATACATTTCACTATTCTGTCTATGGTATCAAACCTCCACTCTTTTTATGAATTTCTTCTTGCTACAACAGATAAATAATGGGTACAGTTGCATATTGAATACTTGAACTGATTTTATTATTTTGCCTAGCCTTTCACTGTCCTTCAGCTTCCCTCTTGCTAGAAAACCTTCTATCCTGATAGTTTTAGATATATCCTTTCCACTGTCCTGTAATCCTTTTTTTTGGACTTGCTCATTGCATTAATGAACTGCTATGTTCATTTAAATAATGCTATAGAGCAGACCAAGTTTTATTGATTTTTCAAAGGAAAGTCACAAGTGAAACAGTACAAAAACTTCATAGATCTTGACAAATGTCAATATGAATACAATCAGGAGATGGAAAAATAGGCAATATTCACTCAATAGGTTACTAACATAGAAAGTACAGACAAACAAACTGAAAGCAAAAAGAGATAGAAAGTAAATAATATGTCATACATAGAGATTTGTGTCTCTACAGGTTATTTCAGTACATCCTGATTACAGCTAGATACACCTTGTTTTGAGTTCAAAATCCGCTTAGGAACATAAAACAGTTTGCGGGATCAAAAGGTATCCTGGACGCAAACTCCTTTTCTAGAATAGACAGATACTTATTGCTACCCTCCGGGCTTATTCTGGTCTCCAGAGACTTCCGTAATATAGTTCAATTAGCAAAAATAGAAGGAAGAACGATTGTACCACCGAAAACCTGTAAACTCTGGAGTAATAATAGTGTCATTTCACATAATAGAGGGGTACGAACAAAAGATACCAAAGTGTAAATATTCATTATACTATCATTTTTCAACCTATGGTTCAAGTTGCCTCAACACTTATGTCTTTCTCAGACCTTTAAAGAATTAACACAAATTATGGTAGTCTATATTAATTAAGCCACATGCCGAATTACCAATAATGTTGCCTTCAAAGACCACAGTAAAAAAAGATTTTAATCTAAGTGGTATTTCATCTTTGCTAGATATTGGTAGATATTATTGAATTAATCTATGGTCCTATGTCGTAGATATGACTCATCCCGATTGCTAAAGGAGATGAACCATCATACAAATGACTGCATATTTTGGCACAGAACATTCAAATATAGAGAATAGCGATAACATTTGCCCTTCAGTATTAGAGGGTCAGTAAGGGCAACTTGCCTACTCTAAATGCTAAGTGACCACTGACATTCTTGTTGTGGTACAGTTTATTTCCCTTTTATGAGCTCAGTTCCATTAAGAAATATCCTCCCAGCCTTCCTGAACTTTAGCTACACTACCATACCTATACATGTATTTCCACAACTTAGAAATGCTGTCCATTTGTGCCATAGTATTTACAATGTTGAATTTTAGAGTAGGCCAATGTGAGAAAAAAAGATATGGACAGAGACTCAACATTTTGTCTCGAATCACATATAGCAACGAATATTGATCCTGCATCTCAATCACTCATAGAGATCATAAACAGAGAGCCCCAAAGGAATAGTGCAGGAAGGCCTACTCTGAGTGATCTTCTTCTTTAAAGAGAATAGAGTAGAGAACACCTATCCATTTCTCTAGTATCTGAGAGGTATTTGATGCCTTTAAAAAATCAGGATCTCTATCAGAAATTAGTATAGGACGGTAACATAGTGACTGAAGAATGGCATAACAAACAGGAGTTAACATTTTCAAGAATATGTTATCAAAGAGATTCTAAGCCATTGAACAACATGGGTACAACCTTTGCCATTGCGAGATTCTTTATGCTGACTTCCAAATAATAAATCCAATACTACTAATCCCCCATACACCATCAGCTGTCTCTGGTGCTGTATAATATAGTCATGGTGAGACAACTTCTTATTTTAGGTTAGTGTCCAGAAGATATCAAATCATACCTTTCTCTTAAATGTATCTACCTCTTATATAACCTCTCTCAAAGTCAATAGGATCTTCTTAATGGCCATGATATGATTATGAAGGTACAATTTGTCTAAGTGACTCTTTAACCCTGACGTTCTCCACAACTTTAGGGATTCCACTATGGGGTTGCCAGATAAGAGACCGACATTGGTCATCCGAAACCGTTAAGATGCTGAAGGGAATCAGCCAGAACAGCAAATGTGCAATTCATATTGATAACTATAGACAGGCAATCTGTACTAAACTGCACTGTAAAAAAAAAAGGCGTTGAAATCGGTGTTAAAATAATGGTGAAATCCTTGTCCCAAATATGCAATTATTGTTATTTTCTCAGAGATTCCCTGTACCACAGTGTGTACTGTGGACCTACAGCTTCATTGTGGAAATTAAACTACTTCATTGCGATGCAATTATCGTGGTTCATTGTTCAGATTTATGAGGATCCCTGGTAGATTCAGATTCAATATTGATTTCTTAGTCTTAGATTGTTATACAGCTGAAGCCCAGACCTTACACACAAATCGGGGTAGATTCTGACAATGGACAAAATACCACTAGACTGAATATAAGGGCCATTTGTAGTCATTCCTGGCAGTAAAGGCTTCTCGATTTGCCTATATCTTTGGACATTTACTACTTCGCCTCTATGGGAACACACACACACACACACACACACACACATATATATATATATATATATATATATATATATATATATATATATATATATATATATAAACTATTTAGCTGACATGGCGCTTAGAGTCTTTCATTATGATGCATTGCAGACCTTTCTGTACCAGATGTGGCTGATGAGTTTGCGTACTTTGTTCGGCTATTGTTCAATCCCCCAATATACAGGTATACTGTAGATGGTGTTTGTAACTTATTGTCAGCCAAATAGGAGACTACAAAACTGTCTTTTGTAAGGTGTCTCTTTCTGTTTTGCTATACATTCATTTGGTACAGTCTAAGAAATAATTTCTGAATCTACCAGAAAGCCGCATGAACTTGAAGAGTGACCCACTTGAAGTGTCAAGAGCCCTTATCAATTTGACGTCAATTTCTTTACAGTGTATGTATTTGACTCAATTGAAAGTGGAAAATAATTGTTACATTTAGCTATGAAAAGCATCATTTTAACATCTTTACACATACTTCCGCATGCTTGGCAGTTTCTGCTTGCTACAATATTAGGCAATATGCACTTTTATAAGGTTTTTTTCCCCAATTTTGCTATCTGTCCAACAAGAGGACTATAGGGAAGACTGTAAGTAATCTCCCAGACAAGCGATTTCTTACTAGACTCATGAAAGCTTTACTCGCAATGCATATATGTTCCCTTTCTTTTATGTTATCATTATGTCTCTAATCCACTCAGACAGACTCACATAAAATATTTTGCAAGACAGGAACCTAGCCAGTTTACAGTGTCTATGCATGGTCCATATAAGTCTAGTCTCTATAGATTTCTGGGCAAGCTCCTCTAAAGACAGTTTACAATGGATTCTACTCAAATACAAAAGTTGTAGGGCATGTTATATCAAATATAGCAGTGGCGGATCCAGGATTTGGAAAAGGAGGGCACGCGGCCCAAAAGGAGGGAGCGCGCCCCCTATTTTTTGACAAATTTTGGGGTCCAAAATATGTAGTTAAACTGTACTGGGCAAAAGGGGGGGCGCATGCCCCCGCGCCCCCTCTAAATCCGCCACTGGATAGACCCACAGATGTATATGAATTGGAAATACATCTACAACAGTTGCTGAAGAGATATTATCAAAACCATAAGGTTTCTGTTACATAATTTAGATCTTAAGAATGCATGGATGACTGCCTGACAAGTATTATAGCAGCAGTTGCATATCTGTCAGACAAACATTCAGAGAGCTAAAGAGGCCATTCTTAACACACTACAACTGTTCACCTTCAAGTTGAGGTGAGGACTCTAACTTGACATTACAGCCTTATAGTATTGCTCATGTAGTGTCTGCAGCACTACAGTTGCCCTACCAAAGTCTATGTGATAGCTACATAAGGGCTGATCATGTATACAGAGCAGTCGTAGGGCATTGCTTACGATTACTGGCACTAAGTTTTGGAGTTTCAAATCATAACGGCTGGGTCCAGTCGTAGTACCTGAAGAAATGGCCTCCTGAAGTGATACAGGCCATTGAGTTTCAAGGAGACATTTCTAGGAGCCTCATTATATGATGGTCACTGACACTTCTATGAACAGAGGTTTAATACTGTTTTGAATGAAGATCATTTGAATAAAATCTGGAACTCCCTCCAGGTTATGTCTGCCTTTGACTCAATCCTTTCATAGGGCTAGAGGGCAGTCAAGGAAGAATCTGCCATCGAGTCTAGCTAAAGAAGATAATTCTGCATTCCCCATAACAAGATAAATTATCGAATTATACCACTGAGAAGCACAAATCTTTTATAGTCCAACACTGTTTTTCACAACTGATTAGAGTGAAAGAATACGAAGGCTTTTGAAAACAGACTTTGCTGCCTCTAATTACTTATAGATAAGACTTTTCTGACACCTTGCTTCCTGACTGCTGTTCTTCGATAAAACTTTTTTTCATTTTGAGCAAGACCCCCTTCTGGTTCCTCTTCTTTCCTTGTCGCTCCCTGCTGTAGCTTCTAGGAGTGTGCGAAGGTGGGAGGCACCAGCCTGTACGGCTTATCAAACCAATCAGCAGACCCATTCCCTTTTCTTCACCCATTCACATAGCCCATTTCACACACCAGACATGCATTTGCAATTTCATGTGTGGCTGCCTGTGGCACCTAAGATATGGTGAGTAGTGGTTACTGCTAAAATGCAATATTCTGTATGAAGGTTCCCAAATGTTGATCATGTTCAGTTCCCAAGATGGTGAAGGTATGATATGAGACGAGGAATTGCCAAAGCAAGCCCCAGTTGATATTTGTGCATAATTTTATTAAAACGCCAGCAGGGTTTTCAGAAAGTATACCTTGAATATTTACCATGTTCCAATTTGTTCCAAGTCCCAACTTAATATCAGGGCTAGCATTTTGTACGTCATTAGGCATGATCAATATCATACTGGGTTAATATGGTCAACAGGGGGTGGATAAATGTTAGCATGGTTGCCTTGGATACATGTATGTCGGTACCAAGCAATGATAAGTGGAGGTAAGTTCTTAAGACTGCACACAACCACTATGATTTGAAACCCCAAAACGCATTGCCCGTGATCATAGGTAGTGCCGCCCTTCCACTGCTCTGTGCCATCTGCACTTCGGCCTCGATCTTCCAGGCCCTATAGTGGGCCTGGAAGATTTCTTATCAAATCACTGCAATGCCTCCTCTAAAATGATCCAGGATCCTGGATCATTTTCTCATAAGGTAGTGGCCTAACTGATTGGTGCATTCCCCTATGTGCTAATGAATATTTATGAACGAAGCTTGTTCCCCTGTGACCATACCTGTTGCAACTTCATCACTAGAACCAGCAGGCTCAATGCAACTACAAAACTTGGGCTTAGGCTGGGACTGAACTCACGACTCTTGGATTTGGAAACCTCTGCTCTCCCAACTGAGCTAGTCAGGCAATCGATTCACCAGCAGCCAAGGGAACTGCATATTCTTTTGCTTGTAGGGTTAGGGTCAGAATACAACATAGGTAGGTTTTTGACACCTGCTTCAACCTGTTGTAATATCAATGGATCTATAATAAATCTCACAGACTGTATATAGTACAGTCTGGGCTCGTCTGAGACTGTCTTCACTTATGCTGTCATGCTCTGTACGATCAGCACTTACACTACCATTAGATAGAGTTTACAATAGGGCAGTTGTAGTACTGTGGCCACAGCACAGCCACTAATATTTGGCTGTAATGTCACTAAATTAAGGGTCCTCACTACGATTTGAAGGTGAGCAGTTGTAGTGTGTTAAGAAATGGACTCAGGGCCCGCAATGATGACCGCTCTATATTCACGGTCTGCAAAGAGGGGATAAGCCACCTAGTGGTCTCGGCTGGAATTAGATAGCTAGACTAGGAGGTATATCATCCTCGTCATCGCCCCTGTCCAGTCTACTGTGACTAACGCGATGACCAATCGCGTCCCCACAGTTTCAGGCCCTTGCCTTTGCCTTTATTTTGCATACATAGGGAACAGAATGGCATAGTAAAAGGAAATATAATTCTAAGATACGAAGGATCAATCAATACCATGAGCACATATAAACCATTTATTGTTTAGCCATGTGTGTCCACTAACCTATATAAATCAATATGCCTTTACAAATGGCGAATCATCTGTTGTATATACACATACGTTAAAATGAGGGGGGAGGGCATTTCCCAGCCAATATTTTTTTCTCATTAATGGTCCCAAGGTAAGCAGGGCATACATACTATAGGTTCATCCACAGTAGGGAATTAGAGTAGAAGGGGGCTCATGGTAAAATGTTGTTTAATCAGTTAATCCTAGTACAAGTGTTGTCTATGTAGCTTGCAGCATTAACCAGCCAGAACCAATGACAGATTTGCAGATGTTTCTCAGAAATTATAGCCCTAATCTAGAATCAAAGGTCTAGTATGAATACACCAGTATAGAATTAATATGAAATTCTATAAATAGCATAACAACAGGAAAACACTTTATGGGCATTCCCCTTACTAGCAATCTTCCCAACATCCAGAAGCAGTTTAGATCAAGTTGAGGCACAATCCTTGTAGGCTATTTCACAGAACTGGTGCCTCACAGGTGCCACATTGGGTCTGGCTGGTTGCTTTGGTGAGATGGTTGGCAGCAGGCCAGCTGTTTCCTAGGAGTGTGTGGGGGTGAAGCTGATCAAACTCAGGATAGGGTACAGTGGCACAAGGTTTGGTCTCACAGTATGCATGTTTTCTCCTTGCTTAAGCCATTGTTCCATCAGAGTCAAGAGAATCCAAATTTTGGATTGGGATCAGTCGAATCAGCCTCCGGATGCCTTTCGATGAAATTTAAACCAGAAACCGCCAGTACTACAAATGGAATTTTCTGATCTGATTCAATTCGTCTGAGTGTTTTTAATTGGCTCTGGTGTTCGATTTCTGCTTTATTCTTTATATATTGGTGGAGTAGCAAATCTTCGCCTGACGGACGGCAGTGGAGCCAGTGCTTAAAGATATTGACTCCATCACTGTCAATTTTCTCTCTGTTTTGAATTTGAACAATCAGTAGCAATGAGATCACCCTTCCTGATACAATCCATTGACATTTTCCATGGGGGTAGCACTATAGGCTTGCAGAATTGTGGCTATTTCAGCATTCCACTGCTGATTCTGATTGATCAAACCTAACACCATGGAAGTAGGATAGGCTGCCGTGCCAGAGATTACCTAGGTGCTAAGGATGTGAACTCATTCTGATCTGCCCTTACCAGTTAGTCACCACCCTTCCCAGTGGGTGGGTCCTAAAGGTGGTAAACAACATGATTCAGGGGCAGGTTTCTTCTTCACCGCATATAGACTGCTGTTGGGAGCTAAGGGGATAAACAACATTTAAAGGTTAATTCAGGTTTTAGGCAACTACCTCCTGTCACATTTACAAATGCCTCATGAGTCGGTGAAGACTGGAGGTTTTGTATCTTTTCTGCATTTTACTGAGCTTTATTCAATGTCAGGAGGGTATTTCTGATTGATGTTTAAGAAGGTTCTTTGAGGCTCTCATAGTGATCATCTCTTCCCATGTGTCAGGTTCAGCAGTCTCTGGCCTGTTCATATTTGAACTTTATAGTGTCTAGTATCCTTGATGCCATAATAAGTAGTGGAAGCCTTTATATTCCATAGTCTTGTTATACCTATTGATTGAACAAAATGGACTTAATCTATGAATCCTTTTATATTTTTCAGATACTGATGAACTAGTACCGACGGACTCCGGTGAATCGCCATGCTTACAAACATGGGACCCAAATCAGGGGGTGACCACCACATCTCGTCTGTATTCTCACATTTCCCCTTACCATGAGACTTCTTCATCCTCTTGCCTGACCTTTATCTAGGTCAGAGGGTCATAAAAATGGGGAAGATGTAGACTAGAGATGAAATAAGATCATCCATGCTGAAGAGCACACATAAAACTTAAAGAAAAGGAAAGAAAATAGAAGCTTGATGAAAAATTGAAAAAGAAACGACAAGAGTTAGAGAATCTAGACAAAGCGATTAGGAATGTTGGATTTTACGGATGAAGGATGAGCAAGAAGTACAATAACAGCAACAAAGCAACAAGAAACAACCCCAAGATTTCATCAACCAGCATCAGATTACTGCTGGAGCCCTCTTATTGGTTCACCGGAAGTGAACTGAGAGGATAACTCGACTTCCTGTCCGGAGTATTTCACTTCCTGTCGGAGTTCATTATGTACACTACGCACCATGATGTGGCCTTCTCCGGCCCACATCCGGTGCACCGGGCCAAGCGGTCCCGGCCCGTGTTCATCTGCTGCGGTAGTATGGGGCTAGTGTTGGGAGTACTTGGTGGTATCATACTTGGTGTAGGCCATCAGAGACTGAGGGCAAACCCAGATAACAAGGATTACTCGTAAGTAACTTATTGATTGTATTGAAACAACATTTTAAAACTCAAAGATGACCACCTCATGGCTGGAGCAAAGAAGGCTTTTCAGAGTTGGATTTACTCTCCAATATTTAATCATCCATTATTGATTTTGAGAGCATCAAAGATCTAAGTGAGGCTATCCCAAACAGCACTATTGCAGCTAATTCTGAGGCAATAGTGCAGTTTTCATTCTTAAATACTTGCTTTTGTCATTTTCTTTTTACTTTTACAGAGTGGAGGACTAATGCTAAATACATGGCTTATGGGCTAGGGTCCAACATAAGGAGTAGAAAGAGACTTTTTAAACGAGGCACTTGGTCTGAGGGGTTTCACAAACCTTGGCGTGTCATCTCAGTGTAACAAGACGCAATTTCATATAAAAGAATAGTGTACCTCATACAAATTGAGTTGAAGATCAACAAGAGGAGTAAAAAGAAAATGGGGACAAAGAAGGAGTTGTTTATTGTTGGGTACACTGTTGACCCATGCAAACCTTCCACAAATCCTGTTACAGGCAATGATTAAAGCTTAGCCTGCTTTAGTTTAATTCAGACAGTCGCAATAGATTTTCTTGCCTTCATTCAGGGTTAAAATAATTCTTTAAAAAGCAATGCATTTGTTTACTGGGAGAAATGAAGTTTAGGTCTAAACACCCTAGCTAAGCACATGATTATCCCAAACATGTTTAGGAAGATGTTGTGATTATACTAAAATATAATTAAAGAGTGTGCATAGAATTATGTTTAGGATATAAATACATTTTTTGTAGATTATGTAAACTAAGTGGTATAAATGTACAAAAATTACTTGTATTTCAGATACATCCTGGTTGGGTCAGTGGTGTTCGCAGTTGGCGTAATACTCACTGTCCTGGCTTTCTTCCTCAGCATCAGTTGGTCTTCTCTGGGCTCCACGGTAAGTCTACAAATGCCATGCATGCTTAGTATTTAACAGTAAGTCTTCTACCCCATCAACATTGTTCAGACCAGGTATATCTTAACTACAAGGTAAATGCCAGAAATTACCACAATAAAACCCAATTTGATATCCTTCAGGATCTCATAGATGGTAAGGAAAACTCTGAACCTTTTGATTGATGATTTCTCATGTTATAAAACTAACCTACCCTACTAGGTGACATTCTGCGATAATGTTTTGCTCAAAATATGGAGTGTGTAATCTTTATACTGCCACATATATAAGATGACTATTTCCAAAATCCATATTTATTGCCTCGATGTCCAAATCCGGATAATAAAATGTGCCAATTAGCCACATCATCTGGTAATTTGGGATTATACCATGAATTAGGATATCATTCTGGTCTGATTGTCACATACTGCTGGCAGATAATTATAGATATGGTACTAATATACCACCCTGTACCTGATGCAAAAGAAAGCCTTCCTATGTTAAGGTCATTCTATGTGTAAATGTTTTTGTACAGTAGATGCACATATAGGTTACTCAGATAATAACCCCCTCCCCGCACCTCACTCCATCCCTAGTGTACCTGTTGGAAACATGAAAAGCCCTCCTTGTGGACTATGACGTATGTTAGGCCCTTGCACTTGTTTCAGATGCTGAACTAGGTTTAGGAAAACATTTATAACTTAATTTAGTAACATAAAGCTGCAATTGCAATAAAAGAAAATTTCCAATAATTTGAATACGTGCACAGAAGTTAATATTGTTCATTTGCTACTCATATCTACTAGTTCTGAAGGAGGCAGTGATATAAACAGCAGAGACAACACTGGATGTCGAACATTTCAACCTTGGCCATGAAATGCATTTAGGGAATTGAAAAAAGAAAATCCTTTGGAGGCCAGAGGAAATATTACACCCTGAGGCCCAGATGCCCTCTGGTCTTCACCCTCACCTCCCCGTGTTTCTGCTCGGCTTGAGTGAGCTAATCTAAATAAAACCCTGGCTAAAAACTCCATACAATTTTAATGCTGACAGTGGAAACAATGAAACACTCTTGGAACCATACTATACAAATAGGCCTTACTATAACATCCACATACTTTCAAGATTCAGTGTCATAATAGCTTTTTATTCTCTATACCTCATATAAATTCTAAACCGATAAAACAACCAGAATGTCCAGTGTATATGATATAGTTATGTCCTATAGGATATATATGATGTACATTTGTATTTGGTTTAAACGTTGAATGCATGTGAACAGCCCTAGCAGCAATGGAACTTCAAAATTCAAATTCTTCAATATTATAATGTACATATACTAGTCCTAGTGGTGGTAAACATGGCTTGATTACCTAGCCTTCATGATTTTCTGTTTTTGTTAAACATCATTAGCATTGTTGTTCTTCCTCCTTCTGAAAACTTAACTTAAGAATGAATTTAGCACCTATCTTATTAATCCTCTGAAATGCCTCACGTTGTGTCATAGATATGTTAATTAGTGGTACTATGAATATACAATGAGCACTCAAACAATTTCTTTTAAATAAATACAAAAGATATGTGCTCTTAGTGATCTAAAACTACATGTAAACAGCAAATCAGTATAGAATTTCATCTAAGCAAAATAAAAATGGCACATACATAACATGTGCTCTAAGAGGGAGAAAACCCCCATTAACTTAATCGATTGATTAAGATGCTAATTGATTAACTTTATCACTACTGTAATTGGAAGTGTATTCACACACATTTGGCTGGGAAGTAACTAAACAAGAGGTTAATTCAAAAGATCCTGCCATCACTACCCCTGCGATGGTAGCGTCGGCACATCCTATAAGACCTAGTCAGTCTACCCTAACTTTTATAGTGGTGGTAGCCCAGTCAGGCATAGCAAGTCCTGTGGATCCTTCACTACTCCTTGTTCAGCCTTACCTCGACTGTGATGGTATCGAAAGAAAGGGATAGTGGTTTCCCCTAAGTACAAGTGAATACTTCTCCTCTCAAGAGTGAATATGCCTGGTGTATACATATAAAGGAGAGGGAGGACATTTGCTGATGGTCCTGGAGGGCTCTTAAGGCTACTCATGCGTTAAGTGCACTGTAATGTCATGCTTCCCTTCTCTCTCTTAGTACTCTATAAGTAGATCATATAGGAAAGGGGAACGCTTGTATAATCCCTGTTGTGAATATGAGTGTTTCCACAGTAATTCTTTCAATATGGCCCTATTGTCCCTGTGCACAGTATATTCTACTTTTGATAGTGTACGCAGGGCTGAGGCTACTACCACTTAAAACATAAGGCTGGCTGTGATAAAGCAAGCCTTTTGAATTAACCTCCTGATCCACTGACCTCCTAGCACCAATTTCACAATGATGCTGATGAGCATCATTGTGAAATACCCTCCTGTTGGACTAAAGCAGATGTGTTGTTTGGTGTTACACCTATGATCAATGTTCTAGAACTGAGGCACCATGGAGGGCAAACATTAACATACTACGACCACACCCTTGTACCAAGATTTCCCATAGCAGTAACATTGAGATTTTACAGGCTTGTGTGTGGTCGTAGTGCATTAAGAAATAATCCCCAGACCTTGTGTCCTGTGTGGAGTAATTGTATTGATTCCTACTGTCTATAACCAATGCCTTCATATGGACAGTCAAAGGCATCAAACCTCAAGGTGACATCATCTACACCCTATACCTTCACCTTAGTCTTTCACCACTCACTAGTTGTATTGCCATTTTTACTGCCTCACATACTATGTGTTGTACTGGGTGCAGCATGCAGCTTATATCATATATGGCTTTATATCAACAATTTATATTATCTATACTCTGTGTTTGAGTTCCTTTGTGGACTTTTCTAATCATTAACTGTCTCTATACAAACTCTTGTCCTCACCCCTGCTTACACAATGAACTTACATGCCTCCCCTAAGGTGTCCAATGGCTTTTCCAAATGGGTAAGACTCAGATACAATGAAATGACTAAATGGTATAATGCTATACCATTTGAGAATTTTGCAAATGCTTCTAGAAAAAAAAGAAACAGCTCTAGAATCACTAGTTGATCTACAAGGTGTTTTCAATTATGCCAATTAACACTTTTGAGACTATCAATCTCTCCAGAGTTACCTTTTTCAAGTTTCTAGGAACATTCAGCAATTTCAGTATACAAACTTTTTGTGCATTATTTATATCAGCTTTCATTGAAAATAGCTCTGGTTCTAAGCCAGTTATTTCAGCTGCTGAAATATTTTGAATTTGCACTGCAATTTCCAATAAGCCAAAAGCCATAGATAATTGGACACCTTGGGAGATGACCTCTCTTTTTGACACTCATCTCAGTGGGTTTGGGAATGTTTCTGTTCTCCATTGCAGGATAGTCAACAGCTGCACGAACACTATCCTGTAAGTCTAACAATGATCTCTCTGCCATGTAGTCCAATACAGAGTGTAGTATACCACCATACAGAAAAATGCTACATCAATGCAGTACCTATAGTCCCATAACAAGTGCTACCTCCACCATGCAGTTCACACCTATAACAGCCAAATTCCACTGAGGGGAATAGAACAGGAGAATATCTTTGCAAGTCAGTAATATGATAGTGGCTGTTCCAGCAAAGTCAATATTTAAGCGTTGATTCCACTGCCATCTATCATATGAAATTTTGCTATCCGGCAATGTTTCATACATTCGCTATCAAAAAAGGAATAGTTGGATTTGCAAAAGCTCAAAGGCAATGGAAGCAGACCTTTATCAACCCAATTTCAAGAAAAAAAAATAGACAGGTAGAATAAATCATTCCCAGTTATTTGAGTGGTTTGCAATAATGATGGCTGCAAAGCAAAGAGTGATATGGAACCTCCTTCTAGGGGCAAATGGCGGTGATGCCTTACTTGTGCTTTTAAATATCCTCAGTGGAGTTTAGGCTAATGAAGTAAATGCCACCCCAAGGCAATGTAGTGTCCAATGATACCAATGCAGTGTATCCCCACTATGCCTGGGTTCCAGTGGTGTATTCTTGTGGGTGAATGGATGAATCTTGTGATGATCGCCTAATATCACCTACATCTTATCCCAGGGTATTCCAGGCATAGTATAATGTGAGCAATTTGCCCATATAATCATTTAATGAATGGTAAGTGAAAAGTGTGAAGTTAATTCAAATCTCACCTCAATGCAGCGTAATTTCATTATGTCTTAAGTGCACCAGTGAAAGTGTCCTGATAACAAGTTAATACCATGAAGGTTAGCTACACTGCTACCTCCATGCGAATTGATATGCATTCCTAAACCCATGACTCGATTTTGTTGGCTATTAGCTGTTTTACAGGAAGTAAACAAAATGTCCTGAGTGAATATGAGGCACAAGCTGACAATAGGTGCTTCATGTATTAAGGTGCTAGAGAAAACCCATGGAGGTACCACCTTTTGTAATTAAAACTCTAGTATTGCAGCCTTCTGCCAATGCAGTGGCTCTTTTTTCATTTATATTTATATTTATTTTATATTTTCAATTCTGTTTGAATTACAAACTCTAGAGACATAAACAGGTATCGGTCGATTAGCCACATTAGCCTTAGATGTCGGTGTCACAGCAACGCTACAAAAAGGACCTTGCAAAAAACATTTTGCAAAATATGCAAATGAGCTCTTGCAATGACAAGGATGTAACACATTTCTATTTATATATCCACTGAATTCACAAACGGTTTGCCAATGCTCTATGAACTGCCCTTAGATAGAAGAAGTCTCCATGCTTAAGGCGGTCTTGATTAGGTTGTCTATATTATGAGTTGAAAGAACGCAATAAGAAGGATAACTTCGGTAATAATGGTAATTCAATGCAATGATCATGTAATGAAAAGATGTAAGATGTAAAAAGGTCTACCACAAGTGTATTTACAACAAGCTCTTTTTAACTGACACCTTCTTTCTAAAGTTATATTTCTAAAAGATTTTCTCTATCATTGATTGTCTCAGTGCTTCCCAGTTACCCAGTTAGATTTTCCTGAATCTGCCTTCCTAATCCTTGTCTGCATTTCTAAAACATATAATGTTCCAAAGGTTTCTGAGGTATTTGACCTATCTGTATACAATTCTAGTTAGCATGAATGTTGTACTGTACATTATTATGGCTTTAGTACTAATTATAATATAGGCAGGTAATATATTGTAAATGCCTTCAAAACATAGATATACAAGAGTGAACCTGCAAAGGGAATGCACTCTAGAAACAGATTCATAGCCTCTAGGGTGTAGATAGATAGAGTATACTAGGAAAGAAAAATTGAATGGTACTAATAAAGTAGTATACTTTTAACCACGGCCAATATGCATGATGCACATAGGCATTTTGTATTGAAAAGTAAATTTGACAACTGTCTCCTTCAAATAACTGAATGAAACCTATATAATATATTTAGGTTTTGGGAGACCCACACGGCCGATGCCTACGTGTAAGATGTCCCCCCACTTACTCTCACATCAATAATAAGTATTGTTCTGATATGTCTGCCGATACCAAAATGTGCACTAGGCTTTGTTCAAACATCTCCTATTGGATCGGTGGGCATTTTCAAGCAGATCATGATGAATATAATAGAACTAGGACTTTGGCGGCTTCTTGGAAGTGGTGGACAAAACTTAAACGAAATTCCTAGCATATAATGCCAAATGTACAAACAGCATTCACTTTGATTTGAAGAGTAGCTGCTTTAGCGTATAGTGAAACAAGCTCCAGGCCTTTAGGCATTAGAACCAATATAACAGACGCAGATATGTAGCTGTGAGAACCTTTATGCTGATATATCTAACTTTCCTGACACAAGCATGTTTCATTCGACCTCATATTTCCTCTAATTCTGTGCAACTTTAGAATAACATATAATTACCTTAATGTACTATAGGACTTCTAACACCAAACCATTTGAAACTTACTGAGGGAATCAAGTTTTTGCTGTGACCCTTAATGTCTTTATCATTAATCACAACATGAGACGATACCAAATTTACCTCTCCTTTTGATATAAGATTGATTGTTTAAATAACTCTTATTTATTGAAATTTTCAGGGTGACTGGCAAGATAGTCAAAGCCCCGTGAACAGTCAGTATGGAACTGCTGTGTGTGAATAATAAGGTATCGAGCACACAGAGGTGTTTGTATGTATGATTCTTTTCATATAATGAGAAATCCTCTAGCTAGAAACAAAAGTAAAGTGATATGAATTTTACCATCTTCAACGAGAAAACTATTCATAAGTTCCCACATAAAAGCTGCACCTCCAATTAATCAATTATCTATAAGTCCCGTCTTGGACTTGGAAATGGCTGGTAACTTAGTATTGTTATATACTGTCAAACACCCTAATATGAGCAGCATACTTATATATATATATATATATATATATATATATATATATATATATATATATATATATATATATATATATATATATGAGGTGGATCTATAGGCCACACACACCAAAGCTCTGCTTTGGGGGTGTTTATGGCAGAAAAAGGCAGATGAAAAACAGCAAGTCATTCCTAAATATTACACTTGCTCATTTCTCTAAACACCTACCTGTATCTTTTCGATACTAACATAACGTTATCAAATATTTTCTTTTCTCCCTAGGCTATGAAGCAGCACACGATGCAGACTTACCTGATAAAATGGCTCAACGGGTTAGGTCATAAAACGAGGCCTACAGTTACCTGCTGGAACATAATATAGTTTGCACAAGGACAAGCACATTTAAAGGAACATGTGTATATAATCATGTTGGTTTTACACAGACTTGGATTCACCCATGACAGAAATGTCGATGAGTGAAAAGCGAGATGCCTCTCGTTGTGTAAAAAGTGTAGAAAATGGCATAAGCGCCCAAAATGTGTTTTGAACCGGTTTCAACGGTGGCGCAGGACATGTATTCTGCTGATGCCACACGGAACAGATGCTCGATGGCGCCATTGGCTCAACAATGATTATTCATCCGTGCCGATTGTTTTATCATACAGACACATTCCATCATTTCACATGTACCATCGGCTCTAGGTAGTTTTATTCCTACTACATAAACAGACTGTTTCATTCCATGGCTACTACTACACATTCTACAGACACTGTCCATGTGCATGTTTGTATACCACAAACCTGTCGAAGAGGTATACCAGCCTGCGCATGCGTCCGACTGGAATTGTACAGATGCGCATTGTTACTATTATTAGTATTTCAACTTGTTCGTCCATGCATCACTGTTCATTAAGTGTGAAAATGAAAGTACTCAACATTAAGGAAAATACAAGGGATTTACAGTAGCACACCTACAATAATCATGGTTGAAACCTTCAAACAGAAGAAAAATCAAGATATAGGTAAGGGTATGAAATAATCCTCATACCCGTTTCAACATAACAGGAAATTCTATTTCAAGCAGGTGACTAGATAATAGATGTATATTGCTCTTCATCATTATTGAGCTTAAGAGAAAGATGACAAAGCTGACTTTCTTGCATCAACATGATTCAATCATGAAATCAATAACCTATACGGCTGCTTCATATCTCGACATGTGCATTATTAACCTTGATTTGTCTCGGTCCTTTTCATCATGGAACTGCAAGAGGTTCAGGGTGATATATGACACATCATAGCTTGGACTTAATAATTGTAATAGAAGAAATAACCAACTATTCAGCAAATAATAAGGTACATAATCACATATCCTTCGATGGAAATGCATTTCAACAATAAGGTTGCAAGAACACCATCATCTATTTCTGCAAGAGTGAAGTCACCATCTGGAAAATGCATGGGCTAAGTACTTTAAAAGGGTTCTTTTCTGTATTCTCTTCTGTGAGTTATAATGAAATCATGATTGCCTTAGTGATAATGAATTGATGGGGACCTATTTACCTGGAGGGCTAATTTGTATAGCATGCATGCTTAATGAGGTCCTCGTTTGCCATTGCTAAATAGCTTTGATGCTCCAGAAAACTTAAATTTGTCATTTAAGATTTCATCACAGAAAATGCCATCATTGTAAGTTATTTATGGTTCTCATTCATTATTACGAGGGCTGATGAGTCCTTGTGATTCCGCCATAGTTTATAAGGCCTGAAACATTTGTGATATTTTATGTGGGCTGAAGTTTTCATGCAATTCTGTTTGGGAGATTGCTGACCCAAGTTTACAGTCTGGAGAATGAAAAATGAAAATGATTTAGTGTGTGTTTCAACAGTGCTCGTAGGGTAAGTTAAATACAAAATGAAAACACTAGCATGTGTGACTGATCTTATCTGCCCTCTAGTGGGTTATTTAGAAACCAATGTACAACGGTACTGCAGGTCTCAGGCACCGTATCAATCCTACAAATAATGTAAGGAGTTAAAGTATCCCAAATAGAAAGCTATGTGAGTTTTGTAATTTCAATAAAGTGTCTAGGATTTAAGTAATCAAATTTGAGAATCAGCTACTTCTGAACATGCTGGTACAAAATTGATCTGGAGGCTATTCAGCTCTGTATCATTTAAAATTGATATAGGGTCAGTATTTATCACTGTTGAATACGATAAAAGTCTATTTTGTATTAGAGGTATAGAACTACAAAGCTTAAAGCTTTCATTTTTTTATTTATAAGCCAGGGTTTTGATACCGCTTTGCAGAAATCTGTGTCAAATATATTTGTTTACGCGCTTTTGTAGAAATACATCGAAGCCATACAGAGAAGCATAATGAAATTACCGTGAAAATGTACATCTATGTCTGAGACCTGCAGACATGATCATAGAAATGTGACTTTAAGTTGTTCTGTCCCTAAGACAAATGAGATAATATCCAGTTGTTCTGTCTAGTATAGGTCAAGTGCAGTCACAATATTCTGTCATTGGTAAGGTCCACATTCACTAGTCCTGTCCTTGAGAAAAGGACATGACCTGTTGTTTTGTCCTTGACAAAGGTCATGATATACCATGTTCTGTCAGTGATGAAGGTGATTTTGAGTTGACTTTGTTGTTCTCCTTTTAATGTTGTCCTTGGGGCGTGCTGATATCGGTGTTACCAAACCTCTATACCTATACCATGTGACTGAGGCCTATCAGGAGGCCATTTCTTAACAGCCTACGACTACACCCTTCAAGTCGTACCAAAATCCCCATAGGAATAACATTGACATTTTTTAGTGATCGTAGTACCTTAAGAAATGGCCCCCTGATAAAGATTGGACCTTACCCATAGTAGAAGTAGACCAAACCAACTTGTCTTCATTTCTTTGCATACACCTAATGTGGAAACATCTACTATAGACGTGTCCTTTTGAGTTGATGGTAACTAGGGATGTTTGTTGAAACATTGATCGATTGACTAATGCTGAACGTGAAATAAACATAATAATGATAGAAAATATTACATGTAAGATTATGTCTCTGTGTTTCTTGTTTTGTATCATTTACAGCCTACCGAAACTTCAACTGATTTAACATGCATGGGAAGTTTATAACATAACATTAGATCTATAGACCCAGGTATCAAGAAAGGGTGACTTCTTCATGAAAAGTGTTGTTTTTTGGTCAATTTTAGGGGGAATGGACATAAGTTAGCTTGTAATAGCTACATATGCAAACAACTTGCATCAAAATTCCACAAGACAACCATGTTTCAAATGGTGTGTATCATTTGGTTTAACTGCGAATGAATATTTGCATTCTCATCAGCTTAACCTACGAGAATTACAAAATCTCATCAACAACTTTTCTAAAAGGTCACCCTTCCAATGCCACTATGACTCACTAGAGGGTAACTCAGGACTACTGCCTGGTAATCATACGGGAGTCCTCTTCATTAGTATATGCCATGCACACATCGCACACTAGATGGCAGCACATCCTTTGTTTTTTTTTTTTGTTTTTTTTTTTTTCAAAAAAAGGTAGCAGGTACGTGGCGTGCTTAAACATTACAAGATGAATCAAATACTAATAATAACATCAACTGGATTCAACCTTGTGAGTTATATTCTATATATACCTGAAACGACTTGCTGACAATATCTAAGTACCCTAAGTCCCGTCTGTTAAAGAAAGGCAAGCATTTAATTTGCACTTGCATACAAGTAGGTCTATTTTATTGATCGATTACCTCTCCATGATATTAGCAACTACCAGTAAGTGTTTTGAACAAATCAACATTCAGAAGCAAAATGAAGATAAAATGAACACATGACAGTGTTTGAACAAAGGCTGATTCGTTTCACATTCAATGCAGTATGTAGAGTCGATTCACATGTTTCTGCTTAGGTTTTCTCACTTTGTCCTCTTTTTAGTTTCCGTCCACATTTGGTCAACCAACATTTGTTTTCTCTCCTCTCGTATTGTGTCATACATCAGATGACGTATTCTGGAAATATTCTTGTGCAATAAATGGTACCTGATCAAAAGCTGTCAAAATACGGCGATATTGCCACAAATGTCATGTCTACCTGCCAGTGAGGCTGAGGTTGCCTTTTCTGCACGCCCACTAGGGCAGATTCACCTCAAGTCAGCCACACACCAGGAGTCAGCCACCTTTGACATAATAATAATGTTCAGCTAGTTATCAGCTTAATGGAACTGTACTACTCTGGTTATGTAAGATGAATTGTTATAGTAGCAAATGCAATCAAACAATTGATGACATCTCATTAGAATTATTCTGTAAACTCATGAAGAAGTACTCCTGTTAAATTATGTGTCTTGTGAGACTGGGAGGGTACATTTCTCCACAGAGGTGAACTTTTGATCAAGCATAGCATATTGGCATATATCAATCTAGGATGTTAGGTAAGGCCTCTGGAGACAGATGGATGTGTCTAGTTCACGTTTTTATTGATATTTTCAACATAGAAATGATTAGAAATATTGTCTTCAACGATTTTAGAGTACATGCATGGCTATTTCACCCCAAGTCGGCCACACTTTCACCCCTAGTCGACCACCTTTCAACCCAAGTCAGCCACTGCTTAAAACAGGACATTTCTCCACTATTCTAGGTAGAAAAATAGATTTCACTTTTCAAACATATGAGAAAAAAAATGTTGAATTATTATCTAACATAAGAGCTATCGTTTATTATACCAGGAAACACTTCAATACCTTTTTGCTTTGGTGAGAGGAGAAAGCCATTAGCTTATAGTGCTTGAAAAATCAACCAGATAGTAGCACTGAGTTATCTGCAACTCCATAGATCTGCCTCCTTTGTAAAAGGAAATCAGGTGGCCGACTTGGGGTGCAATCTGGCCGACTTTAGGTGCAAATGAACTTGCTGAGAAAGTTCTAAAGAATGGTGACATAATTGCAATTAAAACAGCATAATGATCCCTGACAGATAGAATCCTGTTTTGTTTTGATGAACCCATACTCACATATTAGGGTCGGTGGCTCAACCATCACATCAGGTTTAAGAACAGTATTTATAACTCTCCAGGATTTCTTGGGACACCTTTTGTTCTCCTAAAGTGACTCTTTACGAAGCTCGCTTTAGCATACTTAATCACCCTGTTAAAACGACATCTTAGTTGTTTGGGTTTGGTTAGCCAAGTAGGATCATGAGTTCTCATAAAGGCAGAGACTGAGTTTTCTCTCTCATGAATGAGGTCTAATATCTCATCCAGGATTACCAAACCTATAAAACATGTCCCAATCAGCCTCACAAAGCCAATCCTTGAATCATGCTTCATCAAATTGCTTATAGTCTCTAACTAATATTTTTTTCTTCAAATATTCAATTTTGGCCTTGATTTTGACTTAGAAGACGGGTAAATGATCACTAACAAAAAAAATTTAGAGTCACTGAGAGGAGTTCTTCAGAATAATTGGTAAGTATGTTGTCCAAACAAGAAGCAGTTTTTTACATGGGTGCATACATTGGTCAATCAATTTATGAAATTTCTCGAAGTCACAAAGTTTTACAGTACCTGTGAGCTTCTCCCTTAAGCTATTTATATTTATGTCACCCAACAGCCATAGTTCGACCTTGTCTTTCGCTGCATTTTTCATCAAATTTTCTAAGGAGTCAAAGAAAATTTCTTTGTTATCAGAAAGTGGGCAGTATAAAGTAATTATTTGCTAAATGCGGCCCTCACTTTCTAGATCAAGTGCAAAACTTTCTAAATCCTTGGTGTCTATAAGGTCATTCCTTACTCTAATATCATAATCCAAATCATCACGTATGTATACACCTACTCGTCCGCCTTTTTTCTGGAGTCTATCCTGGTGGAAGAGCCTCATACCATCTCATCCAATCAGATCGTCATCATAATCTTCATGTAGCCAGGTCTCTCTTATGGTGACGATGTCCGTCCCGTCCAGCTGATCAAATATTTCCTGTCGTTTATTAAACATACTCCTGGTGTTTAAATGGACAATTTTTAACCCCTTAGTATTCAAAAAGTCTTTCAATCTCATTGTTGACATTTTGCTACTCAATAAAAAAAAGTAATAATATACAAATATTATTAAAAACAGGTTGGGGATGGGAGTACTTTGTTGGGACACACCAGGATCATGGTACAACAGTCAGATTTTAGTCTGTACTAAGATTCTGGTACCATGTACAGTCTTGGGATGTACTGGGATCTTAGTACACTTGTGTGTGCACTGGACCATGACACTCGCCATGACACTTAACAAAAAATTAGGAAATGGATTTTACTATTCTAGGCCTCAGGGGAAACTCATACAAATAGCCATTTTTCAGAGAATGTTCCGATTTTAACTCTCTAAAAAAGGTGCATATATAAAATATAAACCCCTTCTACTTATGGTGTTATCAGAATTATGTACTTTGATGCAGAAATAAGAGAAATGTTGATGATAAACTAGTGTAGCAAGTTCTTAGTACACCCCATGATCCAGGGACTATCATCCAATCTTAGGGCGTGCCAAGAAACAGGTTAGTCCTGAACCTGAAAACTTAGCTCATTGAAGGTTACTTCACACAATACAGCCATACAGCTGAATGATATAACATCTTTGTCAATCAGTATGATCCAACCAAACGTCGATCCAAGTTTTTGCCTCGCAGAAGAAACAGAAATTGTTAAAAAGATAAAAGAAAACAACAACAAAAAAACATATACCCGCATCAGCAGCCGTTATAGCCTTCTCTGTTGTAGTTGCCACGTCTGACATTCCGGTAGATAATGTAGAACACAATCAAATGAATTAAGATGAAAAATTAAGTAACAGATCCATAAGTTCCTCTTTTAATCATGTGCAACTGGGTATCAACATTTTCACGGCTTAAAGCATGACATAGTTTGGTCGGAGTGAATTAAAGCGGAGTGCAATTAGGTTACTTGGGCTTTATGATCAGTATAACATATTTCCCAGATAGGCACTGGGATGCATATATGTGCCAGTCTCAAATAGGTGCCGGGGTAGAGGAATACTAGGCATACATCAGTCTGTACATATATGATTAGTATCACTCATATAACATTTGGGTATATCTATTGTTAAGATTTCGCCATACCTTTTCGTACACTGGAATGTACATATGAAGGGACTTACGAGAGTTTATGGGAAACGGGACCATTTGTAGTGGTCAGTGAAAACGTCTCTGGAGACACCGGGATTCGAACCCGGGTCTCTCGCTTGCAAGTCGAGTGCTCTACCGCTGAGCTACATCCCCTGGCCTGACATACCCTGTCACCAACACAGCCCCACTAACATTTCCAACTTCCAACTACCCTGGATCGGTATGGTATACATAGGGGGAGTGACACAACCAAGTGAACAGTCCCTCTGAAGGCTCTGCGCACCCGACGGGGGAACGAACCCCTACACTCCTCCCAACCAGCTTCAACCGTATCCCGCCAGAACCGGTCCTCCAGTCCAGTCTGAACGGTACCAGTACTGAGTCACACACAGCCCATCTGTTTCCAAGTCCCTCAGCACTAGCAAGTTGAAGCGCTTGTCTATACCATACCAGCCCAGGTACCGAGCTCTCTAAAGGTCCCCCTTGCGAGGCAGGACCACTCGGTGTCTCCACCACTGTAGTGGTCAGTGAAAACGTCTCTGGAGACACCGGGATTCGAACCCGGGTCTCTCGCTTGCAAGTCGAGTGCTCTACCGCTGAGCTACATCCCCTGGCCTGACATACCCTGTCACCAACACAGCCCCACTAACATTTCCACCTTCCAACTACCCTGGATCGGTATGGTATACATAGGGGGAGTGACACAACCAAGTGAACAGTCCCTCTGAAGGCTCTGCGCACCCATACGGGGGAACGAACCCCTACACATTCAAGGATTGCTAGAAAACAGGACATCCTGAAAATGGAACCTTAGAAGGATTTCTAGGAAATGGGACAACCTGGAAATGGTATAATAAATAGAAAATGGAACATCGACCTGGAATTTATCATGGTGCCAAATGAGTAGTCCGAGGAAACAGGACCACCTGAGGATTTCTAGTAACTGATAAATGCCACAGTTAAATAAAAGACGAAAAATGTAATATAAGGCTAAAATAAGAAAAATCCACTATGAAACCTGCAAGACCTCCAACATTGTCACACATCTTATTCTGTCAGGGAAGAACTTGAGGCAAATGTCTCACATTGAAAGGTTGCCATGTATGGTTCATTGCTGTATAAAGTCCTTTTCACGTATTGCTGTTTTGCAATTGTATTAGGAATAACTAGGAATTAATAAAATGATAATACTCTGAAGTATTGAATTGAAAGTTATAGTTGTAATAGTATCTTGTGTTAAAGGATGTACCTTCCTGCTAATAATTAATGGAAATAGGATGGGTTCCTGTGTTCTGCTAATGGATTTGGTTCTCCCTGACAGCGATGACGTCAATGGACAGGTCATTTTGTACATCCAAGGAGTCAGGAGTGGTTACCAAGGGCAATACATATTCCCCTCATTATCATGCACACTCTTAATCAATTGTGACGAAACAGGGAAAATGATAACATTAAGGGGAATACCCACAAATGCTCTAAATATGATATTTAAGGAGATATGACCAAAAGAGTAAAAAATCAAGCGGAAACAAGTCTAGAGTAACTTTTTGTGAAGAATCTGATTATGCTATAGCCAAAACTCTATTTTCCTTCTATAATGACCTTATTTAGAATCCAAAAAGAGTGTTTTTCCCTAAATTTAGAACATTTATTGATATTTGGTTGCCATGGAAACCATAATTTCGTTCTTTTTGAATAAAAAATTACTCTATCATATTAACCTGTCCATAAGGTTTTCATAACTGAAAACAGAATCGAATTATCCCTTCTAGATCCAAAATTATGAATGATTATATTTACAAATTGTTATTTTTCCCAATAATGGCATTTTTTATGCAATATACCACAATATTTCAATAAGCAATTGAGTTAAGGGCTATCCTAAATTTCTCCATGTTGCTGACATCCCATGTTTGAGATCTTATATTTCTGTAGCTATTTAGAGTACTTTTTCATGCAAAGTACTAAAATGTAGCTGAAGACATGAATGTGAAAAAAGGGATTTTCCCCTAATGTTACGATTTCCCAAGTTTTGTCACAATTTATTAAGCCAATCCTTGCGCCAATTCCATTAGAGTGTCTTGTGATGACCACTTATCAACTCAACTCCTGGTAGAAAGATGGCTTCCATGGAAACAAACCCCTGTTTTCCTGCACGTCGGCCACCAACATTTCAATATGAGAAGTCAGAATCACATATCACATCATAACCAATCTAACGGTTTTGACCCCCAGTATACATTAGGTGTGTGGTAAGGCCCATTTGTCGTTATGTCCTCTTTTTAAAATTGAAATACACATCCAAAGTCGAAGGAGTGTTGAGAGCGTAATGTTTTATTGGGGTGGGGATTTTGTCTCTTTCTTTTTCTTTTTATGTATTCTTTTTTTTTCAACTCTCAATGACTCTTCCATTTCCCTGCACTTCTTCGGTAGGCATTTCTCTCCTTCTCTGAACACTTCTAAAGGCGTTCAGGTGCACATTTTTATCGAGTCATCCACGTTAGTACTTGGCGATGAATTAATTACTTATTACCAATACTGAGACATACATGCACTTATAAGCAGACATACATACAGATAAAGCATGCATACGGGCATAAGTATTTATCAACCCATTCTATTGAGCAGGTGCACCAAATATATTGCCCTAAAGGATGAAAATAAAAGCATCACAGTGAGGTTGAACACCCCAATACAAAATCCGCTCCATAGTATCAATATAACACCAGTGGTCAATGTTTAAGACTGGGCAGCCTGCTATATTATTTAGGATATTGTATTGGGTAAAGAGGATGTGGCAAAATTCTGTAGCCTATATCAAGGGCAGACCAATTACCCAACTAAGGGTGTTATAATTTACAATTAATAAATGTATACTGTAGTTATGCAAGATGGTAAATATACATAACCGAATATACTGTAGGAGACAAATAATTTCACAGACTCCAACAATTGCATTCATTATAGTTGCTGCCTATGATAGCGTAGGGGCAGGAATTCCCCGTACCTGGTGGAGATACCGAGTGGTCCCGCCTTGCGAGGGGGAATCCCTAGAGAGCTTGGGGACTCGGGAACTGGGCCGATATGATACAGATGAAGCTTCGACCAATCCGGTACTTGGTAATCACTGCCCCCTAGTGTGTGTATCATACTGATCCAGGTGTAGTTGGAAGGTAGAGAATGTCAGGCCAGGGAAGTAGCTCAGGGGTAGAGCTTCCACTTCGAAGTTGGAGGGTCCCGGGTTCGAGTCCCGGTTTCTCCATGACATTTTCCGCGGACCACTACATTGGTGGAAAAACCGAGCATCCTAACGCAATCACGGATTGAAGGTATGGGAACCCCATATCTTAACGCAATCATGGATTGAGGACTCGGGAACTGGACCGATATGATACAGATGAAGCTTCGACCAATCCGGTACTTGTACCGGTACATCCACTGGGAAGTGAGGAGTGCCCTAACACTGCTTGATAAAGCCTCAACTCCCAGGTAACTGGATTGAGGGGAAATGCTGGGTGCTATAGTGGATGGTGGTTGAGGCTGATGGGGAGGAGTGTAGGGGCAGGAATTCCCCGTACCTGGTGGAGATACCTATTGGTCCCGCCTCGCGAGGGGGATCTCTAGAGAGCTTGGTACCAGGTAATCACTGCCCCCAGGTGTGTGTATCATACCGATCCAGGTGTAGTTGGAAGGTAGAGAATGTCAGGCCAGGGAAGTAGCTCAGGGGTAGAGCTTCCACTTCGAAGTTGGAGGGTCCCGGGTTCGAGTCCCGGTTTCTCCATGACATTTTCCGCGGACCACTACATTGGTGGAGAAACCGAGCATCCTAACGCAATCACGGATTGAAGGTATGGGAACCCCGTATCTTAACGCAATCATGGATTGAGGACTCGGGAACTGGACCGATATGATACAGATGAAGCTTCGACCAATCCGGTACTTGTACCGGTACATCCACTGGGAAGTCAGGAGTGCCCTAACACTGCTTGATAAAGCCTCAACTCCCAGGTAACTGGATTGAGGGGAAATGCTGGGTGCTATAGTGGATGGTGGTTGAGGCTGATGGGGAGGAGTGTAGGGGCAGGAATTCCCCGTACCTGGTGGAGATACCGATTGGTCCCGCCTCGCGAGGGGGATCTCTAGAGAGCTCAGTACCAGGTAATCACTGCCCCCTAGTGTGTGTATCATACCGATCCAGGTGTAGTTGGAAGGTAGAGAATGTCAGGCCAGGGAAGTAGCTCAGGGGTAGAGCTTCCACTTCGAAGTTGGAGGGACCCGGGTTCGAGTCCCGGTTTCTCCATGACATTTTCCGCGGACCACTACATTGGTGGAGAAACCGAGCATCCTAACGCAATCACGGATTGAAGGTATGGGAACCCCGTATGTTAACGCAATCATGGATTGAGGACTCGGGAACTGGACCGATATGATACAGATGAAGCTTCAACCAATCCGGTACTTGTACTGGTACATCCACTGGGAAGTCAGGAGTGCCCTAACACTGCTTGATAAAGCCTCAACTCCCAGGTAACTGGATTGAGGGGAAATGCTGGGTGCTATAGTGGATGGTGGTTGAGGCTGATGGGGAGGAGTGTAGGGGCAGGAATTCCCCGTACCTGGTGGAGATACCGATTGGTCCCGCCTCGCGAGGGGGATCTCTAGAGAGCTCGGTACCAGGTAATCACTGCCCCCTAGTGTGTGTATCATACCGATCCAGGTGTAGTTGGAAGTTAGAGAATGTCAGGCCAGGGGAAGTAGTTCAGGGGTAGAGCTTCTGCTTTGAAGTTGGAGGATCCCGGGTTCGAGTCCCGGTTTCTCCATGACATTTTCCGCTGACCACTACAATTATATATATTATATGCACCGTGTCCGAACAATGTTAACATGGCTCATTTACATCGCTTATTTGATAAAAATGGTAAGACAATTCATAGCTCTTCTTCTGTGTTTTTGGTTATTCAATTACAAAGTTCATGAGGCCTAATAGAGATTTGTATAAATTTGAGTCCATGGCAATGATGCATTGCTATCCCACTTGGGATACTAAGTAGTTACCTTCAGTGGATGCACTTGAAACCCTGGTGAAGACCACACTCATTATTACTAAGACTGAACGGAAACACACCAGGTGGCAGCACTGTGGACTGGTGTGAGGCCTGGTAGACTCGGCAAAAAAGGTGCTCAAGTCTACTGACTCAGAAAGGATGTAAGGAGGAAAAAGACATCAAATTCTCTTGTGTGTAGGAGGGTGGGTTGGCATTTCACAAGCAAGGACCCCTCTAGTGTCCATCTTTGTATGAACCAGACAATGGCTGTAATAACATTAGTAAACAGAGGGCATTTCTCAATAATGCTATATATAATAAACATTGATTCTTCTTAAAGGTGCGTATACATACTCATTCTGGTCCTAGCTATGTTTCCCCCCGCATCAGCAATATTTCTGGATTCCCTCATATCTATCAAAACAATTCCTGAATGCCCAGAAATGCATATATACAAAACAAAACCTTCCAAATTGGAATGACAATACGTGAGAGGTTGGAATTGCATGTAGTGTACAAGCATGGAATAATGTCAAATGATGATATGGCAATGGAGCTATTTTAATGTTTATGATAGCCACACATTATAATCCTTGAAATATAGACATAAAAGCCGCCTATATATAAGTAGACAGCTCCTAGATTATATAAAGCTTATCACATTAGAAGTTTACACCTTATGTCTTGATACAGATAACACAGTGGTAGACGTGGGAGTGCATTACACATATCAGGTTCAGAGTCTGGTAGACGTGGGAGTGCATTACAAATATCAGGCTCAGAGTCTGGTAGACGTGGCAGTGCATTTCACAAATCAGGCTCAGAGTCTGGTGCTTATTATGCATGATCAGGAGGGTGTTGCTCCTATAGTAAAAGGGAGAGCTGGCAAATAAATGCCCTTGTTTCCAGTCCTTTCTTTTCATGTAGCTATAACTTGTCCCTTTTGTTGCTCACAAGTGGTCATTCAAGTACGGTGCTAAAAAAGGGGGATTTGAGTAGGTACCTAGTTGGGAGAACTCAGTCAGTATAATAAACTATAGAGCGTGTGACATGAGTAGGTACCTGGTAGTGCAGCTCTCTCTATTTTAAACAAGGCAGGTGACTTTTCAGACTAATGTGGTGAGTGCAAGTACTTAGGTGAAGCAGTGCATGACTTGTTTAGAAAAGAGGGCACATACTCACAGCTCTTTTTACAATAGGAGCAACACCCTCCTGAACAATTAAAGGATTGTGTTAATGGGCAATGTACATTGTAGATAGAAGGGGGGGTTGCTGCATGCATCGAGCATCAGCAACAGCATGCTTGGCCTCTCTGCAGTAGACCTTGCTTTGGTAACTGACAACAGATCCCCACAAGGTGATTCAATTAAAGCTGCTACAAGATGTGAAAAATAAGGAATTTTCATTTTGGGTATATCTACAATCAGCCCACTGGCTTGTGTGGACTGTTCACATCTCAACCGATACTGAGTATTTTAACCATGCTAGTTTCAAAGAAATAGATGTCTAGAAATAAATGCTTCCAGCATTTTATCTTTGTTGACAAGAACCTAATTACATCAGCTCAGTAGTGCAACATGTAGTTAGGAAATCACACTGTTATGTTCTATTGCAATGACTCCTTCCCAAGGGAAGCCTGTAGGGTTGCAGTGCTCAGTGCTGCCACATGGGGACTTTGGTTTGAACTAATTAACCAATGCAGTTTACCTTCCCACCAATGCAGTGAGCACAGTTGAAAATTGCATTTTTCACTGTATGTATTAACACCCACTCCTTACTAGATTAAATACCATCAAAGTAATTGGAAAGTGATGTACAATCTTCTGAGATAGAAACCAGATAAGAAGGACACATATCACGTCTTGTAGCAGCTTTAAAATCCCTCAATCAAATTAAGATAATAACAGGTGTACTGTTCTTCTAGGCGTGGTACACATCAGATAAGCTATTGCTATGCGGATCCTAGGCAGTCAGTTTATAAAAATGAATATGACTATAATATTTTTAATTGACCAAGCATGGCGGTGATTTCTTTGGACTTAGTTACTGAAAATCTACCTAATCAGGTTGCGCAGATCCTGAATTCCTTTCTTCCATCATGATAATTATGAGAAGTTTAATTATCGCATACATTTCTACCCACACTTGGATAAGCCCAATTTAAGCCTACATGAACCGCATCCTTTGCAAAAAAAGGCCTTAGTATATACTGACTAGTATACATGTAGGCCTACATCGGTTCTTATGTTGTTAAGGCCCCCTGATAACCCAGCCAGCTGTTCATGGCTTATCGGCTGCTGCCTGGAGTAGCCTGCTCCCTACATATCGTACAGCTTGCTCTGAGATTAAGGCTGATAAGGGGGCTTTGATTAATTGATTAATTAGGATCAGAGGCCAGGGTCTGCATCTCTGATTACAGGATCAATTAATGTTGTATTAACCCTCTAAAGATTACATTGTAGGTCAAGTGATTTTTAAATAATTCCATCGAAAATGCATTATAGCCCATTGGGTAATCAATGGGCTGCTTAATTTTTGATTAAAAAGGTAGTGAGTGGTAGTGAGTGAGTAGAGCCACCTCATACACTATTACACTGTAGGTCCATGTATTTCATGTGGCAATTTGGTTGTCATGAAGTAAGAGCTGCACCAGTTTTGCATCCATGCATCATGCTGACTCAATGGGCTGATGCACTCAAATAGGGTTGGCACGATGCACCGATGCAGTGATGGCGAGAAGAGTCGGCATCTATGCATTGTTTAGAGAATAGACAACGATTTTCTTCACATCGAGACTGACTGTCAGATGCATTCGTGCATTATGGAACAACAGACAGCCAAGATGTGAAGATATAAAGCATTGAATATAACCTCAAGACAGTTAAACAGCCAATAAAGATACATGTCTTTAACAACCAGTGGCCTTTGATTTGTATGCAGCTACCGTGACCTTGCTCAGGTGTGCACTGTACTCGTATAATGCACTCAATGCCACTTCTATCGTGCAGTTTTATAATGATCGATGGCAAAGATTCAAGCATGAATCTAGCAGCATGATGTCACCTTCCAATGGTTAAGGTATCCCATGGCAGGTGTATTGGTTGGTTATGCAGGGGATTCTTAAATTGGACATGGAAGTGCGGTTATCGAAAAGCTATTGATGATGACTGATTGCACTGTCCACAGAAACAACGTGGATACACTAATTGGTGAGATTAGGAAATGGCCAACTTAAAGAGGCTGTCGTAAGATAAACAGATAAAATACAATATAAAGGACCAACTTAAAGAGGCTGTCGTAAGATAAATAGATAAAATACAATATAAATGACCAACTTAAAGAGGCTGTCATAAGATAAATAGATAAAATACAATATAAATGACCAACTTAAAGAGGCTGTCGTAAGATAAATAGATAAAATACAATATAAATGACAAACTGAAAGACTGTGTCATAAAATGAACTGAAAGAAAAACTAAATACAATCGCCAAAATGTGTTCTAAAATGAATAAACTGCTGATCAATTCAATACATGTGCTAATAAAGGCAAAAGGAATTAATTTACAATAATTAGAGACGTCTGTTCCAAGATAGAGACGTGTAAATAATCCAAGTTGCGATTGGGTAACTTGTACTCTCTGACCTTGCCAGACGTCACGACTTTTAGTGAGTAGATTCGGAGTAGATCCAGGAGCAGGATCCGAGCACTCAATGTGAGTGCCTGAGAAACTGCTCACTACAAATATAGACCCCCACATGAGTCACTTTTACACATACATTATATATCTACATGACCCACCCATAGTGTACACATAACGTCCTAAGGGGAAAATACTTACCGTAAACCCTCGCGTATAAGCCGCATCCACATAGAAACCGCACCCCCGGCCGCACCCTGAGTTTGGGAGGAAGCTATAAGCCGCCTGAAATGGTCCCCATTCCTTATGCATGTCTATATTTATAAAATAAAATAAAATAAAAATAAAAGCCCCTCATACCTGCAGCACCCTGAGTTTCGGCTGTTCCTATACGCTAAGTGTCTGAAAATGTCTATAAGCCGGGGGCGTATACGTAACGCTTTACGGTATTTGTACCTTTGGAATCTGACATGTGCCCAGATGTAAGCCGCTTAATGTAATGTAAAGTATGTGAGTAATTTCCTACATCTCTCTGCTGATTTAGTGGTGTTTTACCACAAATACATGAGAAATGAGGAAATGTATGATTCATGTAATACCAGGGCCCATACCATGCATTTGTACATACCACCATAGTATAAGTTCAGACATTGTATATGGTCTCGTGCCTACTTAGGGAACGCCTCGATTGAGGTGACATTTTCCTGTGATATTTTGGGCCGAGGAATGGGGGATGGGGGAGGATAACACCGAAAAAAAAACCTGTCATGGCAAAGTACCGTGAGATACATCTAGAAACTAAATATTCAATTTCAGAGAATGTATATTGGGGTGAGGGCACAACCATTTGGACTCCTCATCCCTGGATACCAAATCAGGACTCTAGCCCGAACCATCAGTGTGGAAACTCAGTGGGTCGGCCATTGCTTGATTTTGGACCTTGCGAGATAAGCACTGATAACAGCCCCATGAGGGGAACCAGTTGTTACATAATGTATCCGAAAAGAAATCTGCAGTGAATGGAGTGAATTATCTGATTGGTGTATAAGGTATACGCCGGGTCGACCCTATACCCAATACAGGGGTGTCGGAAGCAACGACTTTGAGGGGGCAGACGCCGGTCAGGGGTCGTCAACAATTTTAAACACAACAAGTGAAGCACTTTAACATTTTTAAAGAGTTTAGGGGCATACCCCCAAGGGAAAATTTTGAAAATTTAGACAATTAGTACTACAATTATCCTGTTATTTTGGTCAAATTGTCAGCAAATGATCAAGTTCACAATAAAAATGTATATTGGTTTCAAAATTTGGGAGGGGGCAAAATATAGTCTGCCCCCCCTAGTCAAAGATTGGGGGGCCATGGCCCCCTGCCCCCCCCCACTATTCCTACCCAAAGACCCCAACTCCAAATCATTTGTGAACGTTCCCTGCATGGCTGGCGGTAGCTGCAAGGGGAATGTGGTATGGCTATTATAGTGTGTGGGAATATATTGTGTGATAACAGCATATAATAGGTATGTTAAATATTAGCTGAAAGGGGGAAACATTCAGCTATAGAAATAACTACGCAGCAAATGTGTTTTCCTCGTGTTGGGGAGCCTCTCCATTATAAAGCTCTTTAGGTCCAATTCGAACAGAGTGTATTTATGCTTTATAGGCTCATTTTCCTACGTTTTGACTGCATATACCGACACAAAGTGTGCTGATAATGTACATCATATGCAACCATCCTCTAAAAAAATGTTCATAAAGTGCAAAGTACTGACAGCCATCTGCAACAAATGACTGTAAACGTCTTTTTTTTAGGATAACGGTGAAGTCCTTGTCCCAATATTGCTAGAGATTCATTGCTTGTGTTGTTTTTGTTTTTTGTTGGTTGTTTTTTTTTCCACGGAAATTCCTTGTGCCACTGTTATTAACTGTACTGCCATCTGGGGATTCATTTTAGAAGCTACATTGCTTTACTGCAATACAATCATAGATTCAACAAATATTTCTTAGAGTGAATTACATAGTGCCTGACACCCTTTGAGATGGATTGTAGACATTTGGATGTGGAGGGAGTGTGATCATGAAAATTTTGTAACAGTTTGGGTGTGGACACAATTTTCTCCTTTTCTTTTTAAAATGGAGAGGGGTTTATGTTCCAAATTATCCAATGCCCTTTGTTCATTCCATTATGGGTGCCTATAATGTTCACAAATTTTAAACGATCATTCAAGTTTTATTCTGAAATATCTGCCACTAATTCTACCAGCACCTGGATTGGTGGATATTCTTGGAACAAATTTTGATAATGACCAATCTTTTAGTGAGGTGATAGAAGCGAGGGTACAAATTAAGTTAAAACTTTACTTCTGACAAGACTGGAGCCCTGAGCTGGTACCTATAGAACATCAATACTACACACTACAAACCCATACTCCCAGGCTTCTCCAGAGTCTAGCACCAGTATTAAGCAGTTTTCTGATCCAGCTGGTAAATATAGGAGAGTCAGGAGGAGTGTATGGATGCTTTGGGATGGAGTGGGGGAGTGTACCTCTTGGGAAGGGCCAACACCCAAAATTGACCTGTATAACTCAAGTCTTTAGAACTGTTCTATATTTCAAGGGAGGCGTGTGCTTTTAGTTTTTATGTAAAAGTCTTCCTCCTAGTGCAAGGCCTTTAGGACAAGCTATATGGCATCCGTCTATGATGTCACGTTCGAGCATAAGATTTCACTACATCTTTTTAATATGTGAAATAAATTCTGCTATGTTCTAGGTAGATGAAAAAACAACCCTCTTTTCATACAAGCAGTTTGATCTATAGATGGTTATTTTGAGCTTCTTCTATGTATAGTATATGCTGTGGTGTTAATTTTGGATTGAGAAGTGAGAATAAGCACCCAAAAAATTATGACTGGTTTCAAATGTTTGAATGGAAGGTTGTTGATAACAGCAGGACTGAAGTATTAGGAGGCTGTGACCAATAGGGGAATTCATTTAGACAGGCTACTATTAAACAATGTAGGAGATGGGAGACAAAAAGTTGCAGAAAGAAATCTGCCTGCCTGAGTTGGGACCCTGTTGGGGACTCACTGCCACCCACACTACCCCTTACAGCCACATATATCCTAAAAAGGATGCCCCTTTGCTTCAAAATTCTACCACTCAGCCTCCCCCTCCCTCCACCCACTCAGCCAACAATCTCGCCCCCTCCACAACTTCTCTCTTTCAGTTTTCCGATTCTTCCTTAAATCCCCCTTATTATCATTTATGGCAACTTCTTAATTGCCACCCCCACTACCATTCCCTTTCAAACTCCCCTCAATCATCCATGCTTGCATCCACCCCCCCCCCTCTCACTCCCTCCCCCCATCCCCCAGACATGCACTGAGGCACATCACAACACACAAGGTCCGCCCACTGACTGGCTGAGCACTGCACCCGCCTACTCCCTACTCCACCGCCATGCAGCCTACTGGGGAGGAGGAGGAGGGTGTGGGAGTGGGAGGAGAGGGAGGAGAGAGAGACAGACCGACTCAGGGCTTCACAAGGTGATGATCCCTCCTGTACCTCTCCTGTGCTGTGTATGGAGGAGAGACTGACTCACTCACTCAGCTGGCCATGCGTGGTGGTCGCTTCACACCCTGGAGGAGTTTAGTACAAGGACTGAGGGAGCCTGGAGTGAAGGAAGGAAGAGCTCTTCACTAAAGACAGCTGGCTGATGCAAAAGTCAGCTGTTAGTGTGTAAGTGTATGTGCACAGTCTATGGGAACTGTACATGTATATGTGCCAACTGGATCTTTGAATGCATAGCATCACATAGGGCTACAACATAGGAGCACATACCCATACATGTATGTCTAAAGCAGCAGTGCATACCCATACATGTAGCCAAGCATTCAGGAGGAAAACTGCTGTGATTGCTTATATTTCTAGAAGTGTAAGCAACTAAAGCTTATCAGTCTGCTGGTCAACAGGATAAGCTTTGATTGACAATTGGACAGCAGGATAAAACAGAAAAACCTGGTGATTCCTTATAACTTTAGGACTTATTAACAACACACTGACCCAGGATTAGGATTGTCAGTAGTCTCCTCTGCCTTAAGTGATTAAGTCACATTCACCATTGGATACTGCCAGGAACAGAGGGAGTTAACCCCTGAGTTTGACTGGTTGCCGCCCTGGAGGAGTACAGGTGTGTTAAGGAGAGTGAGGTAGGTTCAGGTGAGGAGACAGAGAGACCGTCTGGAGGACAGACCCCACCCGGAGCTACCCTGGAGTTGTGCCGGGCACGAGACGACCAGACACCGGCCTCCTGACTTGCCTCTGCTTGTGTGTACTGGAATCTATAGGGACTACCTAAGTAACTGGCAGAAGAGGGGACTTACCCACTACTTGATGCGAGGCTTTTATACATATGATTTATAGTTTACGTATGATGCACATCACATGAGCTCACAACTGAAACTGAAAAAAAGGAAATTACTCTGATATCACTCACTGGATGACGCAATTGTTGCTGCAGATATTGAAACACTTTTCCTTATTCAGACTAAAAGGAAAAAGCTTCAGATAACAGTTATCGATATAGGAGTTATAAGAGGAGCGATACTACAAGGTAGAATACTCTGCATTCTGGACAACAAGCCCCTGGCCAAGTGAATTAGGAGAGATAAGGTTCCCTTGTCTTTTATCTGCTGTGTTGGGACCGTTCATCTTGAAAGAGCCCCGCTGTCCTGTATACTATAGGAGTATCAGGATCACTGAGACTTCCCCCTTATCTGCCTTATCTCCCTCCCACAGAGGAGAGTTAGAGTGGGTGGTAATACAAGGAGGGAATTCAGTCTGTAATCACAGGGAGTACCTGTCTGCACTTAAAATAATTGTGTTTTCTGCACAAGACAACTGACTCATATTTCATCTGTACCTGGGAGTTTCTCCTTTTGACCCTTGCTACAGGTCTTGCTGTTTGGATTGCGCTTAAAGGCGGCACAGAGAGGACATATCAAGGAAAACTAACTTAATAACTAGACTTAGTACGATACTGCCTATAACTGATATCTTTGATAAATGCTTTGTGTGATTGTAATAACCGAGGAATAAGGAAAACTACACTTTTGCTTGTAAGAGCAAATAAGAACAGAACAAAATGGAGTCCAAACTGCTTCTTTTGAGTCTCTCCTTCATGATGGTGCTAGCATTTGCACAAGACACTCTTCTACAATCAACAGATATGTCACACAAATCCAAAATGGTGTCTTCCATAGCGACAAACATGTCGCGTTTGGAAGAGCGACTTGGTATGCAGATCCGAGAGTCAGAACGACGCATCATCCGGCGCTATGATTACCAGTTCAAGGTTTTGAACCAATCAGCCACCATTAACCATTTACAGGATATTGTGGACTTCTACACATCCGAGATGGATCAACAGAGGCAGATCAACAAGGAGCAAGCTGAGAGCCTTAGGCACCTCAAAACCAAACACTCTCATCAGCAGAGGGAGCTCCACCACACCAAAAACAGCCTTGAGCGACTCACCAAGCAGGTGGCCTCCCTCAATGAGCTAGTGGAGCAGTTGGTGCAGAATCAGGGTCAGCAGCAGACCGGAAGTACTACCACTGCCACTTCCGGTGGTGGGCAACATGGCCGCCACCACAATGGCGGACGGAATGAAAACGAGGTCGATGGCGGAGGACCGCTTCCTCTGGCACCAACGACAGCCGTGCCCTTCAAACCGCTCTTCCCAACAGGTATGTGATATTTTTTGTCACTTCGGTTTGATTTTCTCACAGGTCCTTGGTATCTTTCTGCAACAAAGCAAAGTTTCTGAAGGGGAGGAAGATCTCAGTTGCCCATTTGATCAATGGAGATACACCAACCCTTGCTTCCCTGGCCTACTTAAAAGGGTCCATATCTCCTCTTTCCTATCCGCTCGGATGTATGTGGTGCACATATGTGCGGGCACCAACACATTCCTCTGTGAAATTGTGTAATGTCGTTAGAACTCGCCATGAATATGACCTTAGCTGTCGAAATGGCGTTAAACATCTATTACCCACTCACTCAGATGCACCAACCTCTTCCAGGTTATGATATCATATGTATATGACAATATAAAGGACGGCATCACCAAAAAGGAGACTTGGGGGACTTATTAGAAAAAAAGGATTGCTTAGTAAGAATGAGAAAGCTATACATGCAAAGTAAAAGCTTGCAATTTCCAACTGTTTGAAATAGCATTTGTTTATCTTAAGTGAATTCAAGAAATAATACACAACCTAAGCTAACCTAGTCACCCTGTCAAAGTGTTTATTCATTACATGTTGCCCAGTCATCCTGGGGTTTCTTTAGTGTGATTCTGTTCTGTGAAGGCACAGAGGGATATATTTGAAAGTAAATAAGCCTTGAACGTGCCAAACACCCAAACCATCTGTATTCAGAACCCGATCCTAGGGTGGCTTATTTTGAAAAGATACAGGTTCAGTGGAGAGGAAGAAGTTAAAAAACAGAAAGATATATCCAAATCTGTAGCCATGTCTGGACGTGGAGCAGTTATTTGCCACATGGTGAGTTTTTATGGGCAGATTGAGCTGCTCGTGTCTCCAGTATATAAACACCCATAGCACGTGTAGCTCACACTAACCGAGCTGCTCCCATAGTCTCAGGGAAACAACTTTTAGACAATATTGTGTGACTAGAAAACATTTTAACACTTTAAAGGTTATAATCATGCTCCATGCTTATCTACAGTTATCAAAAGCTTCGAGGATGGCTTCGAAGTCTTGTGAACTTTTTCGCAGAGCATGTTCTGCTGAAAAGTTCAGAAGTTAGTGCAGGGATAATATTTTCTTTTTACTTTATCTTGGGAAAGGCAGGAAGAGTTCTTGGGGGTCGTGCACTCTAGGAGCGGCATGATGTGTAACATTTTAGCCAAAGCTTAGGTTATAATTATAATTGTTGCATATCATCCTTTATCGATTATGGGTGAGCGTAAAGCAGACCGACCATACGGAAATCTTAAGTTTTGTCCTGTTTGAAACCGAAATTAAAACTGTGGCTTGTATTCTTTAAATGGACCCTGGGAAAAGGTCCTTTTTTGCAAGTGATTTCTTGGTTAGTTTCTTAAAGGAATAATTTCACAAAAGACTAATTTTGCTATTACTGATTTTCTTGACGATACTTGCTTTGTCCGCCATGTTGGGTTATTTATCTTACTTTTTCGAAATGAGAGAAACTGCCTTTGACTGTTTTATTTATATGAAAAAAAAACTTACTTTGATTAAAATAACCAAGTAGAGTTTTCAGATACTCTATAGGTAACATGCTGGGTGGGCGATTGGATACAATCTGGGAGAAAATGGCGTATTTTATAAAGTGGGGTTAATCTAACTTTGGTTGTGTTGTGTTGTGAAGTCGGCGGTTTTCAATCGGCAAAGTTCAAGTGGGGGCTCCTACTTTTATTTGACAAGTTCCAGTGCTACAGTAGGAGGAGTTCACTGAGTTCAATGTTTTAGTGACTCTTATTATAGCACCCATGTACTATAGCCATGAATCTTCAGTCTGAGGGGTTCATTCTCTGTACTGTATTTGATATTTTATGAAATCACAGAAACAACAGTATTAAAAGAGCTATAGATATCATAATTATAAGTCGATAAAAAGACTCATGTGACTGAGCACTGCCCTCATCCTAGTGCGTTTGAGAGACAGCCTCTATCGTATACATAGGCAAATGTTCACGAGGGGGGAGAATTTTTTAGGGTTATCTCACGCGCCAATCAGGTGCCGTATCGCACGACGCCCGCAGGGCGGAGTGTGATGCGGCACCTGATCGGCAAGTTAGATAACCCTCAAAAATTCTCCCCATGAGTGTTCATTTGCATTTATTTCATGTTATTTTGATCTAAAACTGCTGAATTACAATAGAATTTACCAGAATGACTCCCCGTGCGCACTGTTTACATCGCCATCTTGGACCTATGACGTCATCAAATGGTCACGTGACCTCGGCGTGTGATATTTTTCGCGGGTTATCTCACGGGGGTGTGAGATACGGCCCTCGATTGCTAGAGCTATGGGCTGTCAGTATCTCGGGCATACCAACATGAAATAAAGTCTCATTCTTTGTAATAAATTTTATATTTCTGGGGCCCTGGATTAGTGAGTGAGATTTTTGATTACCACATTTCTCTATACTCATGTGTTTTAGATAAACCTATTGATATCTGCCACGTCTCTCCCTGACATCTTACCCTACCCATCACCTGGCTTAAGCTTGTCCTCAGTGATATCTTCCCCACCAACCTTTATCTTTAGTTTATATTATCTTCTGTTCTTTTCTGCCTCCCCCTGTCAGTGTCACCATCCCCTGTTTCCCACTCAGTGTAGAGCTTCCTCCCACCTCCCACCCACACAAAACCTTCAGTTAACGTAGGGGATAACGTACACAAGCTCATGCGCACTTTTCGGGCCACTGCACATGCATGGGTATTGTTTACCCCCCCCCCCCACCAAACTTTTCTACCCTACCCCACCCCACCCCACGTCACCCCTGGGGCCGTTCCGCTTGTTTTGATGGGGTAATTATTCCTATTCCCCCAGTTGTCCCCACTCCTTATTCCCCTCTGTCACCCCCCCACCTCCCTGCAAAGTACCCTCCAGCATCAATCCGGCCCCTGGTTCACCTGGAACGTCAACGGACAGGGTGACTTACACCTGGATATTGACTTTTATCAACTTTTCTCCTTAATTTTTTTTTTTCAATAAATTATAGTTGTATGCTTTCCCATCAATGAGTATACGTAATTTGGTTGGTTCTATCCAAATCAAAACTCAAATAGTTATATTTTGCAGTTTTGTTATAGAACAACTATTGTGTGCTTACTTTACGCGTCTTAAATGAATTGGTTGAACTGTAGCCTCTTTGAAATCCCGTTGAGAGGTTTGGTGGAGTGCTAAACATTGTCATGGACCTATACCTGCTTCCACTAGAGCCACACCCACCAGAAATCAAACTCTCTAATCTCTATAATAACCATAAACATAACTATACAGGGCCTTGATATGATTTCTTTTCAAAGGAAATTTAATTCATATACCTTCATCACTATACGCTGTATCTATAGGCAAGCTTGCTAGTATATGACATGGTTCGGTGGTATATATCCCTGTAGTATCATATCACGGAATACGCTCATTCTAGGTCCTAGTTCCCATGACATGAATCAATACTGGAGGGTGTTGCTCCTATAGTAAACGGAAGAGCTGGCTAAAAATGCCCTTGTTTCCAGTCCTTTCTTTTCATGTAGCTATAACTTGTCCCTTTTGTTGCTCACAAGTGGTCATGCTAGAAAAAGGGGATTTGAGTAAGTACCTAGTTGGGAGAGCAAGTGCAAGTACTTAGGTGAAGCAGTGCACGACTTGTTTAGAAAAGAGGGCACATACTCACAGCTCTTTTTACAATAGGAGCAACACCCTCCAGATATAACAGAGATACGGGGAGAAAACATCACGCTAGGTATGTCTGCTCCAATGCATGCTTTATAGTACAACCCCTTATCCCCACCCCCTTTTCACTGTTCTCAACCCATTGGTCATAAACTCACCCCATACCCTGATTCCAACCATAAAAAGTGCATGTATTGAGGTGATAGGGTAAATAGACAATTATTATTTTTTTTTGGAAAAGATTCACATAATATTGACACACCTTATTATCTATCACAGCACTTAGCGCGTGCAGAAAAATTGTCCTTTCAAGAGGTTGTCATGAGATTGGACCATGTAAATCATGTTACAATGGTAAGGGGTCTCGTTTTCTGTCGTGGATGCTATAAATATGGGTCCAATTAATTGTGAACTTTATGTACTAGAATTGTCCTTAATGTGCGGCAACGTAGGGACATGGATGACACCCCCGCCCCAATCCCTACTTTTCATGAGCCCTTAAAATCAAATAGATTTGAGAGATAAAAACGCTTAAAATGAGTCAATAATCCCCACCCAGTCAAAAGAATCTTGAAATAATCTCCACCCAGTCGAAAGAATCTTGAGATCATTCACAGGGAATATATGAGTGGAATGCGAACATGATGTGCAAAAGTACTCATCAGAAAAGAAGCGAGGAAGGAGTGAATCAATTATCAATTATAATCCAATAGTATATTCGTAGCTGGAGGGCGATAAAACATTCATTATGAACTTCATTTTGAGTGGGAGAGGTTTGCAGTTTTGATCTGATAAGTGAATTTAATGTTTAAATTAGCGAGACATTTGATGCAATGTAGGATACACCTAGATAGGATATATCTACATGAATACATAAAGGAAATATCTACCTGCATGAATGGTATATGGTAAAACATAGGAGGTAATGTGGCTGGATGTAGACCTATACAAAACACAGCCGTATGGTCTATTGTCAACGACATACCTATACAAGAAACCATCCACGTATAGTAATACATATACCTGTCAGAGTTATGAATATAGACGAGCTGTAGATTATATACTCTATACTGTCTGATAAAGTATCTATTGTGACACATAGATCTATGCATATCTGCTTAGATAGATGTTGATATATTTGGAAAGTACGTGCAATAGTTATGTTAGTGTTTATAAATATCATATGCAAGACACTAGCTATTCACAACAGGAGAAGTCACTTATAGTAAAACTGGTATTTGAGATGTTAAAGTAGGAAATCTCCCACTTTTTATCACCGTTTAGTGAGGGTGTAACGGAGGTCTATTCTAGGGGTTGGTATGGGGAAGAGAGCTGGAGGGGAAGGTGTGTAATATGTGGGGTAGAAGTGGTCAGTGGGGGTTACCATGGGGATCAGGGTATGTGTTTTAGATTACATGCTAAGCCTGGAGGGAGGGGGATGATACATGCTGGTAGGGACTGGTGTATGGAGAGGGGTAGTGTGCTGGAGCCTGGAGGGGAAGGTAGAGGGGTGTAGAGTGGGCATCACCATATATGGGTATGGGGTTACATGGAGTGGGGGAGGGGTAGTATGACAAGTACACTGTATGTTAATTGGTAATTGGAATGCTTGCATGTGATTGGTTAATTGCTATATGTACCAGATATATACATGTGAACTGTAGAGAAATAAATCAGAGTTATACTGGAGTTGGTCTTGGCGTCATCTCTTGCTACTTTACAAGGGTTTAACAATCGAGATTAGCATTATTTTTTTTACATGGATAAAAGCCTGAAAGTAGAAATAACATTATCTCCAATACAAAAGAATTTATATATTCCTGGTATTACTCTAATGACAAGTATAGTTATTGTAATCCATTGAACAACCTCACTGTTTAGGCACTTACTACATATCTGAAAATGTTCTGTAGGGCCCCTATATTTCTATGGAAAGGAAATTATATACAAAAAGTAGAGTCCCAAGTTCTAAAATCTATGACTGGCCACAATGTATGTACCTCCATGTGATGACGGACAACTCACGGGGCAATGCCGGGAGCAGCTCACAATATGCTCACCTCCCATCATCAGCCCTCTGTCATGAGATTTACTTCCACCTACTAACAATACAACCTTCCCTACCATACACAAATTATTGCATTTTAGCGTGATGTTGAGGATGGTATACAGTGGGGTATGTCATGTAGGAAGGGTAATGTATTGGCACAGATTGGAATGATAGGAGTTTGGGAGTTTTTGGATTCACAGTTTGGGAGGGGTGGAGCTGGACATTATCGATGAGAGAGCCCATAGAGGTGCAATTATAAAGAAGGGCGTGCATAGCAGATGGGGTCCTTGGACATTCATGAGTGTGCAAGGGAGAGAGAGAGAGAGAGAGAGAGAGAGAGAGAGAGAGAGAGAGAGAGGGAGGGAAGACAGACAGAAAGAAAGAAAGAAAGAAAGAAAGAAAGAAAGAAAGAAAGAAAGAAAGAGGGGAGAGTAGGGAAGAAGCCAGAGACAGACAGAGGTAGGCAAGCATCAAGAGACAGGCAGGCAGATGGACAGACTGATATAAAATGCAGGGAAGGATGGATTGAGAGACTGGAGGGGGAGGTGATCCAGTAAGACGGACAGAGACAAATAGACAGAAACAAATTGAAAAGAAAACAGAGCGAAACAGAGACATGATCCAGGTGTTTAGAACAGGAGAGGAATTTTTTTATAAATGAGGGTTATACTAAGATGGCCAGTTAGGTAGGGTACAGATGTGGCCGCATTCGATACACAGGGACAAAGTGAGATGAGATCAAAGACGTAAATAGAGATGTCACAGAGATGTTACATTGCCTGGCGCCTGTTGGCTGCTTGCCCACTGTCTGCTGTTTGACTTGGATGATGCTGGTCAGCCATTAATGTATGTGGGAGTCAGGGGTGGACGCAGCCAATTAACAATCCTTCAAGGACCGAACAACACATCGATGAATTATATATCCCTTTCCAATGATGCATGAATACAGCCCTGATGCATTACTCGCCATGCTGCATTTGAGCATCACACTGATCACACAGGGATGATGCATTCCTGAAGGGTTGACATGATGCACAAATGCATTGCTGGTAGGTAGTAGTCTCACCAGCAATGCATTCATACATCACATGAAGGACATGAAGCTGGAATGTGGAGGTATTATCAAGCCCTTACAAAGCTAAGGGTCATGTTAGAGGCTGATCTAGCGTGTGTGGGCCGAGGATGGGGAAAAGGAGCAATATAATTAATTGGCTAGGCAATGTGATTGTGATGTGATTGTGCATTTATTGGTAACATGTTGACCAATAATTTGGGTTTGGATAGTGTCTCTGCCAGGAGGAACACCGGCAGGAACACCTTTCTATTGGTCAGAAATTTCATTTTATACCATGCTGTCTGGGGTGTCACATGTGTAACTTCACTTTCTATTCACTTATCTTTGATATCTGAAATATGATATTTGAAACTTGTTAGTCTAGCTTAGGCAAATTCCTTTAGATGTATTTCTGAATACTAGAAGATTGCAGGCGTGGTGTTAATTTAGATTTCCACATTGGCTGCTATTGTTCTCTGCCACTAGATTCAGAATAATCTACCTTTACTTTTATAAATGTACTAGTCATGCCCCTCTTCGGTTCCATCGTTACAATGAGATTTATTTGAATTTGCATTCGAATAAAATCATTAATCAACAACAGCCTTTCTTATTCATTACAATACAGATAGGTAATATTTACAAATGCAACATTGCCTACAGAGAAGAGAGGGGTTATGTCCTGCTGTAACAAGTTGCACACCATAAGCAGTCAATTACTTGATGCAGGAGAAGTGTGTGGGTACTCTATTTGTAAGCCAGCCTCTATATTGAATAACATTATTGTACAGAGTTACATTGTTCACACTCCACATTCCTAACTCACTAAAGTGGCTTGCCATTTCACATCCTAGGTAAATAAACTAGTCTCCTCCATATTGTACTGGGAGGTGTCCTCTGAGTTCAATTCAATCTGAAAAATGGCTTGTTTACATAAAGCCATGAAGTAGGTACCTCTGTGTCATGTCTGTTCCCTGTGTCCGAGCCCTAGATGTAGGGATTGACTGAGAAGTGTTTCTAAGGGCTGGTAATATAGTGGGGGTAGGAATAGGACAAGAAGTTGTCATGTATACAATGTGATCTATGGCAAAGGTTCCACTCTCATTCTCTGTGTTGCTCCGTCTCTCTGCATTCATCCCTTTCCCCCTGGAAAGTTCCCTATAAATTATTCATACCAATTGCTTGGGCATATACCATTATCTAAATGGTGCTTGTTACTACTTATCACAAGGGAATTCTTTATGATAATTAACAGAATCCTGGTTAGTATATCAAACACCTACCACTCTCCATCCCTGCCAAGACTCCCCACAAATCTAGCCCAATGCATCCTGGTGGCTGCCGACAAAAGCACAACAAATCATGTGAGATGGTTGACTGTCGGTGAGTGGTGAGGAGATCAAAGACTAGGTAAACATTCTTTACACACCTCTCTGCAGGTGTCTCCTCTCTGGTCTAGGTGTGCCCTGTCAGCCTTCCTCCAGGGTCTATGTATAGGCAGGTTAAGGTTAACCTGCAGTTGGTGTATGGTTTTAAGCTCTGGTTTCATTTCATGCCATTTAGTGCTCCTGTAATATATTATATATTATTGCTGTGATGGCCCCATTGTCAGCATTCATTCGCCCATCAATTTAGATCCTGAATTACCCCTCCACTTACCGTCTTGGCCTGTATAGATGCTTATTAATTTCACTTAGGGTTTACACCGGGCCTTTATTCAAGGCTGGCGCTTATTCAAGAATTAAATTAAAGTGGATTTTAAAATTTGAGTACCCCTGTACCCCGACGCTTAGTCAAGACCGGTGCTTATTCAAATACTATGAAACCTTCAGGTCAATATAGTATATGAGTCACATGATCATTTCATACTTAAAAGCTATGTACGGTATATATGTTACTTCATTTCAGTCCTCCCCCATGCCCGGTGTTTTTTGTTGTTTTTTTTTGTGTTTTTTAACAGGTTCCTATTTGATTCCTAGCTTTAGTATGTGAAACTGCATGACTTAGAGTGGTTCCCTGCTCCCTTCTAGATGTACAGTTATCTTTGTCAATGCTGTTCATTATTCCAGCATTATAGTACATACAATATATGGAATACTTCACATATTGGGCGTGGAGTGCTACCTTTTGTTGTTATCCATACAGCCTGCTTTGTGCCTTTTGGATGTTAGTATACCCTGTTATCAGTCCTTAGAGAGGGGCTATCAGAGGGTATGAGACATCCCTGTTGGTTATCAGGGTTCTATGTGGCTCTACACACAGGGTTGTTTGATGCTGATGTACCTGGCAAACCCACAGCCTCCAGCTTATAAGCCCTATCAAAATGAGTGCAGAAAAACATCACTATGGTCCTACATAGAGATATAACGAGCATACAAAGATAGTTAGGCCGCTTTAAAAAGATTATCAGCTTTGCGGATACTTTTTGGAATAAAAGGGTGATGGCGGGAGGCTTTTTATTTATTTTTTATTTGGGTTTGAAGTGATGAAGGAGGGGCACTTTGTATTTTTATTTGCTTAATATATTTTTCATGACACTATTCCCATACATTTTCATCAATGGAACCATTACTAACATTATGGATTCAATAAAGCCACACTGTAGATGATAACTTGGGAATTAATATGCTGTTTAAATCATGTTTCTATTCAAAATACTTACTGAGATATGAACATTTTTGTTTTGGGAGGAATTTTTTTTCAGGGATGCGGTATTTTCACACATTTTTTTTTTTGAGGTTATGAGAAGTAAAGAGTAAAAATGCAGCCCCCTTTAACTGATGCAGGCGGGATCCGCGAAGCTGAAAATCTTTTTTAATTGGCCTTAGGCAGATGATATGGGGAAATTTGATATTCAAGCCAATGAGAGGGCTGCACAGGGCAATGTAACGGGCATTTCTGTATCAACATATTGGAGCTGATATAGTGGGTGCACAAAGATATCAAAGCCAATATAATGAGTACATATGTAGGTATTAAAGCCAATAATATTATAGTGACTACACAGATCTATATATGTAATATTTTGTAGCCAATATATTGAGTACACAAAAACATTGAAGCCAGCACAGTGAGTATACAACGATATTGAAGCCAAAATAGCAAGTGCACAGTAATATTGAATAACTTGCAGTGAGTTCCCAACAGGAATAAAGTTAATTAATACACAATCAGTGCAGTGAAACCAGTAAAGTGTATATGGCAATTTCCCTGCATCATCTAATGTTGCGATGTGAGTGTCAGCATAAAGGCTACATCTCTTACAAGTCTCTACACAGCTGTTGTTTATTAAACCAACTTTCACATCCAAAAATTAGAGTTGACATTTATAGTTTTTTCTTTAACCGCGATATATATATATATATATATATATATATATATATATATATATATATATATATATATATATATATATATATATATATTATAAGGTCCATCACTATCTATGTCAAGGACAAAAAGACTGGTAAACCTTGGGAAATAACAAAAAATAATCATAAATACAAGACATTAAAGCTTCTCAGACTAGCTCATCATCCTGGGTGTAAGGTCTTGAGATTCCGAAGAGACTAACATACAACAGCACTATGATTTATAGGAACTATTCCCTCAAGTTCTGTCACTAAAGAAAGCTGCCTCTCCAATAAAGGCTACCATCAATAAGAAATCCAGTGCCAGGGCTGAGCAGTTTTATAGTTGGATCCTTATTTTCTGCTGGTCACTATGAAAAACCTTGTGATCCTATATTTTAGTGTTGCTACAGCTGAACCTCTATAGAAATGTACAATTACAGGTGATGACAAGTAACAGGCTAACAGTACAACCCTCAGGGTGCTCTAGGTTGTAACTCACCTCCCACACAGCATTCCCTCTCCACCCTCTCTGCCTCTGTTAAAGCAGAAAACTGTAATTATCTAAAATAGGATCTGAGGCAATGGAGGAGTGTAACCTTGTGAAGTTTTCAGCCTGCTCTGAACTTGAACCGCCGGTCTATCATTACAGAGAGTCCTGCTATTATAGGTACAGCAATTTGTGTCAGACAAATGTCCATAGAGAAGCCTGGATAGAGCCTTCTAGTATATATCATAATGGGCAGTATGAAGGTTAGATATACCTGGAAAACGTATCTTTGTCTCCAGATCTCCTGTACCATATGTGTTATGTGTAAGGTGCTAAATGTAGGAAGTTCCATTTGCTTTGCTCTCAATTCTATTGAAATTCAATCCTTATAAGTACTGAGCATTCTGCATGTTATCAAGTCCTCAGTGCTGTTGGAGTATTCGAAAATATTATGGCCTTGCCCTCACAATCGAAGTTGATTTATCAATTTCTGCTCTGATTTATCAATTTCTGGAGATCATTCCTCTGAAAATGGTATATTTGAACCATAATATTTCAAACTGCAGTACATAGGAATCTTAAAGTGCACCTATAAATCATATAAGATGTAGGCTCACCTGTGTTTGCATAGGCTGAATAAGCTATCCTTTATTAATTAGCAGGTCCTGGCCATTAGCATCACAGGTATCGATTTATGATAAAACACAGGACCCAGGTAATAACAACAACACATGTCCACATAAAACAGTGACCTCTGACCTCGACACAGACGCTGCTAACATTAGGGCCCCCTAGCATCCATATAATCAGCCTCGCTTTCAATCTTCCCCAGCCAGGCAGGGCCCCGAACGATCGACAAAATGAGCCTCATGTTTTGGGGGATGCCGAGCAGAGCGGATCAAAATAGGACGTTAGCATGGTCTTGTGTTTCCTCATAGAGAAGATTATAACAAAAGGCCTTTCTTTTGGGGACCAGCAAAAGGTGGAGGAGAAGACAGGAGGAGACTGGAAAGGAAACTATTGATCTTTTGCCTGGTTCTTGTTATAGAACAGAAGGTGGTATGGGTGTCTAATATAAGATGGTGTATTCATTGTCTGGGCGTAGGGGCCTGTGTTCCTGATAGAGGTGTTTTAGGAACAAAGCACCTGGGCTTAGAAATAAGTTTCTTTTAATATATAATTCACTCACCTACACCAGTCAGGATTGAAAGCACAGATTTTTGAAATGATGAAAAAGGATTAGCACCCTCAATATCCAATAGATCATATGGGGGAGGGGACACATGAAAGTAAGGGATACACTGCAAAAATGGTGTTTAGATCCTAAACACAATTCTAAACATATTCTTGCAACGTTTTTGTAATCACATTAATTTCCTAAACATGTTTAGCCAAACAATGTGCTTAGCTCAAGTGTTTAGAAATGTAGGTGTTTAGGTTAAAACTTTGTGTTTAGATATCTATGAATTTTTGTGTTTAGGTGTTTATGAATTTTTGTGTTTAGATGTTTAAATGATTTGATTGAGAGTTAAGGTTTGCAGACATGTATGCATTAAAAAAAAAAAGAGATATATTTTGTTTGTTTTCTCATTTACTGGGAGGATATCAGCAGGTATTTACTTGTCAAAGTCTCCAAAGATGTCAGCCACAGCTATATACGTGTACATGTATTACACACTGCATCAGAATGAGAGACTTGAGAAAGTACACCAGCTTGGCAGGAAGGACATTGCCTTATCTATTCCAGAATAACATCAAATAGGTGTCAGTCATGGAGCTTATTGATTATTTTATGCTAATGTTGGTGGCATTAGGTGAATCTAATCAATTTTCTATTGCCCTTTCTATTCACATGACATTCACATGAAACGAAACCATGATAAACATGGGATTTGGGGACATTTGTCACAACAATTGATTCTAACTGTGTGCAGATAGCCCATTCAAAGGTAGTGCTGCTACCTGGTGTGTATTCAATATCTGAGTATCTAAACATATTGATGTTTAAATCTAAACACCTATTATTCAACTGTTTCAACTCTAAACATCTAAACATGTTTAGCATAAATGTTTATGTAGTTAGAATAAAAGTGTTCATTTCCTAAATGTGTAGTCAATGAGACACCTAACTGACCTATATGTTTAGGTTTTAAACGTGTTTAGACCTAAACATGTTTAAAATCTAAACACCATTTTTGCAGTGTATATAAGGCACAAAGATAAACAAGCACATTGTGTATGGATAGTAACCTGAACTGTTTTCTAAAGCAGCATGCACCACCCCAATATTCACCCAGATACCAGATATATATACAACCCTAAGAACTGTATCCCTTATCAAGGGGCCCCTTATCAGTGCACCTACCCTTGCATGTCCCTTTTATCGCCCAGGTTTCAGATGGGGACCACCCCCTGTGGCTATACACAGGTATATATATGGTGTCCTATCTATGATTCCTATTGCAAGCTATACCAACTCTGTTTAGTCCTCTTCCGCCATTATTATGTTTAGTCCTCATTCACCAATATTATGACGTTGACATCACCGACCTTAAGGGGCATGGATATATTAATTAGAGATTCATGACTCCTTTGCAAGAGAGATACTCATGGTTATGATACATGCTGATTCATTTAAACATAATTGATCAACACTACTGTCTTCAGTCCACCTTAAGACTCCATTTCCCCATAAAGTGATCAAAAATAAAAATTACTGATCAATCGCTAATCTAGAAGAGGTTATCCCTTCCCCCTCCAGCTCTTTTTTCTTTCCAAAACGTCTATATGAATAGTAGATGTGCTCTCTATGTTCATAATTGCCTCTATATACAAGCCAATGATAAGCTCTGGTGAATTGGGTATAGAAATGATCCAGCCCTGATAACTTCTGAGAGAGGCCGTGTGTATATTGTGTTTGGGTGTGTTTCAGGATCCAGACATACAAGGGAGTCTACTTCTCAAAGGGATCAAGCCACCTGACCCCCACCCTGAACCCTCTCCTAACCCTACCCTCAACCACAACTAATTCTGGCCATCATTGTTTATTCACCTACAGCGAATAAACAGTGAAACTAGTAGAAAGTAGAATACCCATCAATATGATTGATGCTATTAGGAATATTATGAACCAGTATGACACCAAGAGGCAAAAAGACACCTCTATCAGGCTGCTACATAGCTAAAGGGATATATTCCGTTTGCTACTGCTATCTGCCCCAGACTAGAGTGGGGCAGATTTTACACCAGCTTTTGAAACGGTTCCAGATCCTATGACTTTATGCTCTATGGTATCTAACTAAGCTGTCTCTGACACGGGGAACAGGATGGAACTACAGGATGTGGAGTAACAGGGATAAGTACACCCAAACTTAGGGTCCTTTATTCTGGGGACAAAAAATTATAAACAAGTTAAAACTTATAAAAAGTACGTGCATGGACGTGTGATCTTCATATAGACAATACTAGGTCTGCCAAATATAAGATATACCCGGCTCATCTAAAATTAGCAATATGAAGAGCACATGCTAGATTGAGAAGTGAGTTTGCCAGGTTTTAACTGGTTTCTATAGTGCTGATCAATTAGAAGACCCTGGTAAATGCATTTTCTAGTGCAATTGACATGCACAGGATCAGAAGAAACTAAAAGCAAATTGTGGCTAGGCCAAATAAAAAAAAGGTCTGTTTCCAGTAACCCGACCGACCCTAGCAAAACAGCAGCACAAAAACCTTTTTTTATGATTTTGAAGAATTTTGTCTCATTTTCTCATATTTTAAAGAAATGTTTCATTACTTTTTGAGGATTTTTCCTCTATCCTTTTTGTGTCTTCCCCTTTCTCACAGTTGTCATTTTCCCATCTTTATTTTACAATGAAATCAAAGAATTTGACATATCCATTGATATGTGCCCTAACATTTCTTATATAAATGTAGAAAAAAAGAAAATCCGACCTACCGACCCTAGCTCTTTGACCTATGTTACTGAAAACACACCTTTTATTTTTCTTGGCCCTAGATAAAGGGATAGCAATGAAAAGAATCCATCGTGCTATGAATGTCAACATGTAATTTCTTCTGTAAACAATACACATTTATTTCCATTTCACACTTTGAGCATCCTTCTAATGCAATGGACCCACGGCCTGCTATATGCACTTCACTATCCAACAGGTGAAAGCATATTAGGACATGTGATACCTTGCAGAAATGGAAAATTGAATTTCAAAATATATAAGATAACTAATAGAGACTGGTTATATTAAAGTTCAAGAATCAATTATGCATGTATCACTTTAAAAAGGAAATATACCCAGACACAAAGGAAACAGTCACTTCAGAGCAAATAACACATATTGCTAAGTTTGAAATTTGATATTCGCCATAAAGTAAACTCGTCGGAAGTTGGCAAGTTTGAAGTGCATAAAGTCCCAAGATGTATAAGCTTTATATATATATATATATATATATATATATATATATATATATATATATATATATATATATATATATATATATATTGTCTCCAGACGATCAAAGCTCTAGTTAATGGAGGCACCAGTGGTGTCATAGATAGGTGTAAACTATACAAAGGTCTCTGGCACCACCTCTTCACCTGTGCCAATTTGGAGGTGTTTGATGTCTCTCTACACAGTCATTGAATGGGAATCTGTCAAAGAAACAGACTTTGTCAGTCGACAATAGCTTCTCAACTCTCCATATTCTCTTCTTTATCTGAAAAAAAAAGAATCAACGCTAGATATGCAAACTGTAATGAAAACAATCATATGCACTGAAAACAGTATTCAAATAAATGCCTTTCTCGAATAAGGGCTGGAGGAACAGAGGCATTGAAATTGATAAGTAAACTTTGTTTCCTAGCTGCTAGCATATGATAGGCACCAGGGGTCTCAAACGCCATAACAATTTGTGTGGCCTTTGAGCAAGGCATCCAATATTTTCCCTTCTCATTTCGAATCTGAAAGACATGAATTATAGATTCCTTTTTCAGCCAAAGAGCTCCATGTAGTTGGGACCATGTTGCTCCATCAGTCTCTTCCAGGACAAACGTTGACTAGCACTCTAATAGATAAGCCATGTTGTCTGGCTAATGCAGTAATAGCGCTGGAGAGGTCTGGTCAGTCTAGCATGAGGTAACAGTAGCTCTCAGTAAGGGGGTACAGTGAGTGTGAATTACGACAGGAATGGGGCAACATGTACACAGTTAGACCTTCAGTACCTCTTGTGACTCTTGTAGAGAGTTCTAATCAGTCAACAGTAAGCCTAATTTATTGTAGCTGGTCGAGGTGGAGCATTACAGCATGACTAGATGGCAGAGCTATTAGCACTCCAGGAGCATCTCCTCCCCATACCTATAGTCACTCCGAACATGCATTATATGTAGCCTATGAAGGCCTATATGGGTTATATCCGTTATATCACTTAGATAGCATATATGTATCAGAGCTGAATATCTATATACCTCAGTTCAGGCACTATCACACTCTTTTATAGTAATGGACCACAAAAAACTTCGAGTTGACTCAATGTTTAATGGCCAGCATATGGATTCCCTCCAAGAATTTCCTATGAATAGTCTGTGAGTAGGTCCAGTTTCTTTGAGTAGATTGTGGGCAGTTCCAGTTTCCTGACGTAGTCTCTTTCAATAGTTTGTGAGCTGTTCCAGTTTTCTGAACCAGTGTGTGACGTTTCAGTTCTTCTTTGAGCCGTTCCAGATTCTTTGGAGAGGGTATGAGAACTTCCAGTTTCTCTGAATATAGCTTATGAGGAGTTCCAGTTACCACCATGCCTGTGATATATCCCCATGTTATGTAGATGTATCATGTCAGGACCATGTATATTATGACATTTGGGAGGACAGCAGTAAACATTACCACAGCAGAGACTTAGTCCTACACCCATGAACAATAACAAAACGCCAACGCCGATCTGCCATCCCTTGGAACATGATGCATATGGTGAGTGGTTGTCATATAGTTATAACCAGCTGAAATATCTATACTGGCAAGTGTATGAAGTTTGTTTGGAACTGAATTGGCTTTAGACTCATAGGGACTAAATTATTGAGCATTAAGTTCAGGGCAGGTAAAAGTTTCTCCCTTGTTCACTCGAGACTAGCCTACATGCATGATAATAAGACTATATATAATATTTCTTCGAGACATTTAACACTTACTTAATCATGGCCAGTATAAAGTCTTTTTAGCTCTCTGCATTACTCCCCTTCTCCATTATTATACTCAATAGGATTAGCCTCTACCCATCATCTGTACTAAAGGTAGATGCTGAGCCTGGCTAGAAATCATCACGTAAGTTAATTACCTGCTACAGTTCATCTGAATAGGCCATGCTTCAAATTATAACCTCACCTCCCTATATCAAATACAATATAGCTAATCTCTTTCACATTCACAGTCATTACATAGTATCTAGCAGTGAACTGTAAACTAATCACTGGCTATTAAGGGTCTGTTGATAGGCTGTTAGGACTGAGTGCCTTGCCCAGGGTTTTAATTGGATTTTAATCAGTTGTCTAATAGGGATGGACAATGCATTAAGCCTTGGTATGGAATGGGGTTTGGCAAGTCTTCAGTGGCAAATGGGAGCTTTAAGCACATCTGTCATGGCTGAAGGTAATATCTAAAGACTGGGTTCCATCTAAAACAATTTAATGTCTGTCTGAGCTTGGTAAATGAGTAGTTAAATGGGCCAAACAAAATACCAGAATTATAAGGCGACCATTATGAAGCTAGATGTTGCCTTCTTGACAAATAACAGGACATTTGACACAGGAATTCCAATGCCAAATTCCTATACAAATGTGGGAAACTCAATTGTTCTTTTTAAATGCCATCTAATCCAGGGATAACAGTAACAGCACTGAGAAAATTCTTCCTGACAAAGTGACATGTATACCCATGTCAACTTGATTTGACACAGAGAGCACAGGTCATTGGGACATGTGCACATATGTCACCATGACAACTGTAGCACACAGTAATCCTCATATGATTTGACATGCCTTAAAATGCCATGTCATCTGTGAGTTGACCAGGGTCACGGCCATGTCGAAGGCACTTGACATGTGATGGTTTGACATACATAATTGTTCTAGGATATTCCACTAGATGGAGCAAACAACCATTTTGGTACCAGGACTAATCACTACCAAGAAGTACTACCAACACTTGAGACATTTGATGTATCTGTGTCATTTTGTTTTCATGAAGAATAGATCACTAAGGTCTGTAAATACTATCAATAAATGGTAGTGAATTCTATTTCGTTGTTAAATCTGCATTTGTTATTGAATATCAAAATAGACACCCACCATCCTGAATACTCCAACTGGAGGGGTTAGACACCTTATGTGTGGGTCAGTGAAAATACCAAAGGACTGTATTCTAACCCACAATCTATAATCTCAGTATCTACAGTACAGGGAGACATATGGCATTGCCATGCACCTCCATGCCCTTGTCTTATGGACTGCATAGAGGTCCTCAGTCAAGTAGGAGTTCTGTAGATAGGAAAAAGTGCCTTAGTGTTGCAGGCCTGTGGGACTATGATATCCCCTGCCTTCTATTATAGGCCTCCCTTGATTGAACCATTGGTACATAGTTATTGACTGCTCTTGACCCTTACATAATTGTCTCACAGTATTACCTAGCACTCAGGTGAATGGATCAGAAATATGTGACGTGTCTTTATTACGCATGTCAAATGGAGTTGACAAACCAAATATGAGAGGGTCAACCTCATTTGACATGCCTTCATACATGTCATCTGGGAGACAAATTGTGACCTGTGCAGTATGTGTCAAAGCGATCAGTGTTCTTTCCTCTGTGAGGGAGGAAAGCAGGAGCAAAATGCACAGATGTAACCCCGGGAAGTTCAAACATCACTTTATCCATTAGCATCAAAGGCAGCTTTATTTAAACAGGTCTGACATATGTATGCCAACAGAAACAGACTTATAAGTCTACATGTGGATATGATTTAACTTGAATCTAGCTTTTGACATAATGACAACTCTAAAGAGATTCAGGATGGGAAAAAATGGGGTTCTCTGAGATATTAGACCTGAAACATGATTTGAAGAGACGGATGTCATGATGCTGTGGTTTACTCTGTGGTCTCTGTTACGAACATAAGGTCTGCAAATATTGTCCTTACCAAACACTTGTCACATTAGATCAGTCTCTCTCGGAACCAATGAAATTGCATGCATTATCATGGTCTGCTATTTCATTTTACCTTCTACTTTAACATTTGGGACCTAATGATTATCAGACCTGTATCGAAGGAACTGAGGAAAACATATTCACAAACAGATCAAGCCTAAAAGAAAGTTGATTTAGAAAAGGGTATGTGGCAACTCTTTTTTATGGCCATCTCTCATCTCTTCTTGAGTCATGCTGATCAAATGTGTATGATATAATCCGAGTTTCTTTCCCACTGAACGAAGGAGCAGCTTCAAGAAAAATATATTCACCAAATATAAGTTTAGACCCTGTTTCTGTGCATTAATCAGAAACTGAACACTTCTGATTGTACAAGAGAGTAATAACAAGAACATCGTGTCAGGTGCACTGGGTCATATCCCACTCTTCCCCTCCCCTCCCACTGATCATTTATTTTCCTATGGATACATGGTGCCCATGGTCAGATCGGACCTACTTCTCACTTGGATAACGAGATCGGATTAACGTAAACTGGATCTAATCCGATACCATCTGGATACATCCTGAGTAAAGTGGGGAATGTCCAGCCAGCAGGCCACATGGACATCCTTGTGTTACAATCATCACAAGTCATGTTGTGGTCTTTTGCAGGAGCTGCAGATCTTTCATGTTGGAATGAGTGATAATCAATGTAAAATGTAAAAATAGGACAATAAATCCATGCATGTTAGTCTTCATTCTATCCTATTTCTTATACACATGTAGACCTTTTTCCGGATGAAGAAAAGAGAATGAAATCGAGCACTGAAATCGAGATCGTATCCTCACATCGCCCCCCCCCCTCACACATACCCTTTATCATTCCCATGCAGGGATATCTTCAATTGCCGACTTGCCCCAATGTACGCCTGCGCGAGCTCCTCCTTCCCGTGCCCAGCAGACCGGAAGTGGGTCGGCGTCTCCGGACATGACGTCATTGGCGCAGATTTGTCGGTAGATGGCGTCTGGGACATTGGGGTGAATTGGTTCCCAATTTAAACAAACCCTTGCCATTCAGTGAGTGTGGGTGTGGATTAGGGTAGATATCGGTCTCTATCTGCGCCGGTATCGTACCCAGTGCCCCGCTCAATGTACCACGACTACCAGACAAAAGGGTTCACTGACGAGTCCTTGTTTTCCTTAAAAATGTGGCAATTTGCCTTTGCTTTTTTCAGAGAGCATTGAAAATAGCATTGGCGTATCAGTACAGTAAATAAGCCATACAGCTCGGCAAAAGAAAACTGCAACTGTAGTTCCTAGAATCCAAAACCTGCATACATACATCTAATCTTTCAGTAAGAGGGGAGGTAGGGGCATCGTCTATCAGGCTGACATTTCTCAGTTCTTAAAAGTGCCAAAACTGGGTGGATTATTTATCAGAGTTTTTAACTTTCACTCTTACAACATGAAACCGTCTACTTACTTCTGGTCAACTTTCTTTGCTGTGAGTGTGAAGCAGTAGACATAGAGAACCACTTACAGTACTTTGTGTCAAGTAGACATGGGAGGTGGGCACTCTTAGTGGGAATAAAAGCAGGGTCTATCGGTGCAAATACTCAATTTTGCAGATTTCCTTTTAGTCTAAGTAAGAGATCTTGTCTATTTGGGGATACTGAACCAATTGCCTTCTGGATATGTAAGAGTCAGTACTCTTTTGGGAGGAGCAGTAGAGTAGAGTAGAGTAGATCCAGAGATTGGTGGCTGAGTTTTCAGTTAGATCAATGCTCAGATTACTTGACTAGGTTTGGTATGTTTATTTGATGGTAAACTGAACAAAAGGAAAATCAAGAATTTGAAAAAAAAAATATGAGTAAATATTGGTATTTATGAAAACATATTTTATACTGTTGGTGCAATTGTTTATCTGCTGCTGAAGATGTTTTCATTTTTTAGTTTCTTTCCAGCTTATTATAAATTAGTGTACCATAAGAGTCATATCTCAATCCCCTCTCCTTTTTTCACATTTTAAAGTTTGTTTAGTTTTCCTACACTGTAAAAACAGTGTTTAGGGATTGAACACCAGTGTTTAAGACTTAAACACTGGTGTTCAATGCGCGTTCAATTTTAAACGTGTTTAACTACAAAGTGTGCTAAACACTTAAACACTTCAAGTGTTTAGGTGTTTAAATGCGGGTGTTGAGAAAATTTGGTGTGTATCTTTAAACACCTGTTTTGCAGTGTATGGCTTTATTAGCTTCACATGAAAATCTGTGTTCATATATTCAGCCTTTAGACCTATAGCTATGCCACCAGAGAGTTGACTATGAGTAATGGTGTGAGTGAGAGCTAGATGTTAGCTAGTATTGGAGGTTAATGACACTTCATGTCGGCACACAGCTATAACTACTCACCATACCTCTAACCACCTCCTCCATCCAACTGTATGCCACCTCCAGGAGGTGGCACCATTTATTGTGAGTTATAACACGGTTAGAGATGTATTCAGTGCCGAAAATGGATAATATGAGTTCGGATATCTAGCGATGAAGCACTCAGCGGGCGTATGGTTAGGCTGGCGAACTCCTCAAACTCCAACTCTCATAGACCTACTACTGCGAACACGTCAAGACAGGGCTGCGCCAGTCTAAAATATAATCCATTCTGTACACACCAGGCGGCGGCACCTGTAGTGTTGCACAACATGAAACCAAGATGGCGGAGGGCCGTCTTGTCGACTCGCATAAGAAATGAATGGATTATATCATTTTTGAAGGTAAATACTTAGAATTAATGGTGGAAACCGTGTTATAAATGCAATATAAAATGGATAGACTTGCACTCGTTGGCTTCAGGGGTTTAATAGAAGCATTCGCCTACGGCTCATGCTTCTATCACCCCCTGAAGCCAACTCGTGCAAGTCTATCCATTATATATTACATTCATATCAGGGAAAGGGGTATTTCTCTTGTGTTAAGCAAAGCTTTGCTTTTTCCCGAAGAATTATCTTTTATTAGAATATTGACATTAATAAAGCCTCCACCCCATCACCAACTTGTTGTGTATTCTAATAAAACCAGATAAGCAATCGAGGACAACTTCAGCAAATATAAGACTTTTGTTTTGAATAGGAACAGGCATCATGTCAAAGGTTAACCAACAGTTTTTCATCTATCATCTTTAATCCCACACTTTACCCATGCAATAAACATCATTATCTATTATCCTGAAATATAGCAAGTCCACCAAGTGATACATGTATAGTAAATGCCAGGTCCCTAAGAACCTACTGCCCTGTGGGTTAATAGCCACACACCTCAGTACCTCCCAGCCACCAGGCCGCCCCTTCATCCCACATGGCTAACCACGCCGCCACCTTGCCCTTCGTCTTGATAACAACTTTTATTTATACAATTACTTTTTGCCGCGGCTTTTGCCAAAGGCCCACAGTCGGGTGGCCTTGGTCCCTGTCGGGTCCCGAGTCGGAGTGAGCTGCGTGTGGTCGGCCGACTCCTGGGTGTAGACACCTCCATGGGGGAACATAGAGGGCTAGGGTGGAGTTAGGAAAAGGTGAACATTTTATGTAGGCAATGGGGGAAAAGCCATTGTTACATACTAGGTTAATTGATTTGGTTAATAGCTGTACACCCATAACTTATAGAACACTTCTTGATAAGGCCCTATGCCAAGTATTTTACATGTAGCTGAGAAATGGAACATGAAGCTGAAAAGTTTGAAACACTGGTTCAAAGCTGTAGACAATGCAAAATTGCACCAGTATATTGGTATATCTGCATTTAAGAAAAAAAATAGGCAGACTGACAATTGTATATTATTGGTCAAAATTGCTACCCACGTCTGATATTATATGGGCCATTGATGATATGCAATGGCCCATCTAGACGTTTTCACAGTTTTTCATAGAAAGTAAACAGACATGGGTTCAGAATTCGAATACATAATATGTAACAGGACATCGTATTCTAAAGCATTCTGCAACAGTATTTTTCATACTTCAGTGTTGGAGTCTCAAATGCCTAATTGTAAATGTGGTCATTGACCATAGTAGGACAATTGCAGAAATGCGCATCGTGTACGTTAACTAAGTTTCTGGTCAAGGTTAGATGTCCTCTTGCTGTTTTGTTCTTTATTGTTCCATTTTCTTCCATTTTCTCTTCTTTTCGCCCCTACCGCCATTCTTGGTTTTTAGACGGGTGTAATTGGACGTAAGGTGGCGGGTTAATACGGCGTGACGTACCCCCGTCATAACACTCACGTCACCCCTAACTGTGTATACACTGGGGTTAGCTTATGCCGTTCTACATACATATTTAGTCTCATTTTTCCTTAGTATCTCTGCCCCAAAGCCAGATTTCAGCTTTTACATTCATGCACTTAGAACTTCGATAAACCCTAAGACGTCATTACTTCTGACAATTTCCGGTTGCCGAATTCAGGACATCTTTAGCCTATACAAGTATGAGATCTAAATTAATTCAATTCTTTTGTCATCCATTCTGCATTTACATTGATAAATGAGGTTTGATTGGAGAACATCAATGTGATAATCTGGACAAAATCTGAATCCTGTTAAAATTGCTGTGAACAGGCAGCCTGCAACAGAGATATCCAACATCTGGGTGTGATGCTCTGTTATAAGCACACAGTAGGTTGAAGGTGGAGTACAAACTGGCTCAGTACATATACTGTTACTCTAACCCCAGGTTTTTAGAGTTAAGTGGCCAAGTGAGAAGAGGGTGGGGAGATCATAGGCCTCAGTGTTTTGGGGTTGTAACGTGTGACTGACAATAATGAGCCAGTTGATCCTGAATTGGCCAATTTGCAGGGTATGTTTAGACTTTGAACCCATCTCAAAATACATATGGTGCATAAATCCATAGAGAAGAACACTGATGTATGTAAAATTATACCCATCCTGTTTCTGCTCATTTGATTCATTTCCTGCGACTTCACTCCCTTCAGTCATTTGACCTATGTTGAAAATCTAGTGGCCTACAGCTAAAGCTGTTGTCCCGGGATTTGTGACAAAAACGTGGACAATTAGAAACTCTAGGCATTTTATTGGCAATATTAGCCTACAAGTTGGCCTTGGTTCATAAAATCCCATAAGAAATTTTGAATTGCCTTTAGTCACAAAATTAAAGGGGGAAAGTCCACTGACCACCCGGGCCAGTAGGAAGCTTCTTTTTGAAAAACTCACTGGATGCACAAAGAATCATAAATTTATCCAGTGAATTCATAGATCAGAAAAGAGCAATAATGCACAGCAGAGTAGCTCATCTTAGGAAAAGAGTTCTATACCCAAAGTAGAGGTTTCCTGCATCGTTTGCCTTTTTCACCTCTTGGTTTAGCCTTGCAACCTTTGCATGCTAAACCTTAGCTAAAATCAGTAAATACTCACATTCTACTGACCTCAATATATAACATCCTTTGAGTGATATTTAGACCTATGCTGCCAAAACGTAACAGTTCTAGACTCTAAATAGTATAGAGGCTGTCCATTCATCAGGATCCTGCTGCAAAATTATATGGTGCCGGCTTCACCGCCGCCATCTTTGTATCTAGCACCCCAATTCTTTCTCTCATAATATCCATCATTAAGACATAGTGTCAGAAAGGAATATCTGGCAATCAAAGGGGTTAGCATGATGTATGTTGGAGACTGGCTTGTTTTGACGCAGAAGAACCATAAACTGGAAATGGATTGGCATTGCAGTCCAAAGGACCCTTTCCTTGTCCTTGCTTTGAACAGGACTAGATCCACATTCTGAGGATCGTGACTCTACCCAACCCGGATTCCATTCTCTTATAAATACGTCAGTGATCTATCGTTTGGCATTTGGCCTTGGTATTTAGTTGTATGTACAACTACAGGATATATGTAATACCAGAAATGAAAATGATGGACGGTTGTCATGGTAACTGGGTATTGCATGCCTCCCCCTTGTATATATTTATATAGGAAGGAGGAGGGGCAAAATATCAAGTGCCTGGATCATTGATATAGCAGGCCCACTTTAGCCTGCTTATAGCTCAGTTACTAATAGGATAATATGACTAAGAATAGACTACATAGTAGATGTTGCATGTTAACCCCGTTATCCCAGAATGTTATCCCATCCCAGAATGTTATGACCATATAACATGATCGAGCGCATGACAGCACAAGTGCATATCCATGTGTATTCTCATATATGTTTATGCTCATTTTAGAGCTGCTTTTTCACTGCCGTTGGTCAGCCGAAATTTCGCTAATCCGACTGATTTCTTCTATACTTTTGCATCATTAAAAATAATCGGATTATCAAAATTTCGGCTGACCACCGGCAGTGGAATACCCGCTTAAGCATTGGTTCCCCTGACTTTGGTCGGGCAAATTTTTGCTAATCCAACTGATTTTTTCTACAATTTTGCAATTAACATAAAAGTCGAATTAGGGATGCCTGTGGAACCAGCCTTTAACAAGACCAGATTGATATGAAAAGAACAATATAGGGCCATGCAAAAGTTAATCATTCACTTATAGTCTTGGTATACAAAGAAGAAGACTCGTCAACACATTGATGCGACTACCAGTCATCAGCTTTCAGTTTTCGTGGAATCATCAGTGTTCCTCAGAGGTTCTAGTACTTTTTTTTCTATTGCTATATTATATAGTTCTTGGTCGAGGGGCCTATGGGTGTCATAGTATATACATGTATAACATTTAGCTTATATCTTCTTATGCCTTGTTTACATATATAGAGGTACAAATCAAGGCTTCCCTCATTAGAGCTGGGTCACAAACTCATTAGAGTTTGTGACCCAGCCACGCTATATTATAGGGTAATAGCAGGATGCCTGCAGAATGGCATGGAAATCAGGTTCAGAGTAGGACATATTTCATAACTCTAAATGAAGGAACGAGTGACAGTCTTTGGCGATTGGGTTAAGACATTTGTCATTCGAAAAGTACCACCTGACTCCCCACTTGTTAACATTAATGTTATATTTCACCATGAAAACCTTATTTTAATGCACCTTATCGTTAAAAGAGAACAGTCTGCTGAGCTGAGTAGGTACTTCTGTTTGATTAATATTTAAATTCTAAAGGGAAAATGATGTCTGACACAATGACAACACCAACGTCAAGTGGAATATATAATGGGCATCTTTGCACTTTGCCATCAGCTGCCTTCTCTAATGACATCACAAAATGGCGACTGCCAGAGTGAATCCCCTTCGATCCCTTTACATTGGTACCTAGACGTCTCTATTACTCCCCAAGGAGTGCTTGTACCAGAGCAAAGGGGGCAGGAGCGGTCAACCGATCGCCGTCCCGATCAACCCACAATAAAATCTACGCCATCGTTTGCACATGGCGGGGCAGGATCCCATATCATGATCCAGTGAACTGGGACCCTGGAGAGAGAGCCCTAGGGATCCAGTACACCCAGGAGGGAAGGGTCCAGCCAGACTCACTCCGGTAATAGGTCAGGGCTCTGATAGTATCAAAATCAACCATTTGTTCCCTATTGTTCCTATTGTAAAATAGCAGCATCTTCTTCCTATTCAAAGTAGTAGGTATTGGGTAGCCCCATCATTCATACAAAACTGGGATGAATTCAAAACTGAGGTTGTAGCTTATCTATTGTGCTTCAATACTACTTAGATAGCACACAACACAAAGCTTTCACAATAGTTCAGCTTCTTCCAATTTACAATATCCGAGGGTTTTCCAATGATGAAAAAGGAGGAGGGAACGGAGAAAAAGTTACATCTGAATGTGTGTATCGACAATGAAAGCGGAAATACCCGGTCAGCGCTTATAGAGAATACCAAGAGAATTCCAAATGATAGACCCTCAACACCACCTAGTCCTTACATTCCTGCAGCCGAATCTGTCAGAGAGAAGATGGCCATCTAGTCTCAGGATGGGCTGGGGAGGGGTCAAGGGGGAGGTGTCGGCTCCGTTTAGAGTGGGTAGAAGAGGTATTGTGTGTGCTGGGGTTTGGAGAGGTAGATAAATGGATGGAATGAAGTGGGTGAGGGATGGTGGAAGGAAACAAGTGAGGTATATTGGTCTTCTAGGACTTCAGTGGAGGTTACAGACTTGATAAAGACGCCGTAAAATCAATGTAGACGCTTGTATATAGTGGTGTAGGTCTGAATCAAGGGAGTGACAAATTTACAATGATGAGCACAAAGACCTCAATGCCTTCAATACAAGAGTGGAGACTCCGCCACAAGAGTATAGCCTAAATGATTGCCATCAGCTAAAAATAACCTCTTTGGTATAGATGACAGACAAAGCAAAGTGGTATTTACGATCAAGAAACTCTTTTTAATTGTTGTGCTTGTTGTTCCAATAAAAGGTGTAAAGTCCATGTTCTATATAGTCAATTGCACTGAAATGGGGTCACAGCACCATTTATCCATGGGAAGGCTATTAAGGCATCTAAAATCACAAAACACTAAGGTTTTATCATCTTAACTGAATAATATAAGTGACTACCTTCCTTTTATAACCACATTTACCCTTCTATAACCAATATCTAGAGCACCAGATCACAAAATATGTCATATTTTGGGCACATTTTAACCATATTTGCATAGTGTCCCTCAATGTACCATCCACAATTGATAGAAAATACACCATATTTGTTGTGTCATTGCACTATTACATGGACAGGGCTACATGCATGGCCCTAGATACAAACACTTTGAATTATATTTATCAAACTGTAGCTAGAAACTATTTGGTGTAGGTTTAGAGGAACCGTACGTGCCTCACTCTTTAATGCTTGATAGTGGGGAGAAATGCAAAAATATAATTAGAAAGCCTTAGAAATTTATATTCATTTGACATTATTCCTCAGTTCTGTCATATTTGGAATTGGAATCACATTTGGTGTAGTTTTAGAGGAACCATACGTGCCACATGAACTGGTTCCTCCTGTAAATAATTATTGTATTTTCTAGGAATGCATTACCCTCAAGATGAGGGAGCTATGTACCAATCTCCCTGTGGAAATTACAGTGACATTGTATAAATCAATCGAAATCTGTGACACCTTTTCCATGCAGGGAACCATACGTGCCCGGGCCTCCCTAGCCCACTTAAAAGGGTCTATTTCTCCTCTTTCCTATCCCCTCAGGATGTGTGTGGTGCACATATGCACGGGCACTGACACATTCCTCTGTTGAATTGTGTAATGTAGTTCTCGCCATGAATATGACCTTAGCTCTCAAAATGGCGCTAAACCTCTATTACTCACTCACTCACCATACGTGCCACACAAATAATTGGTTTTGATAACTAACAAAATATGTACCCTCTGGTTATATAAAATTGTCATTAGTAGGGGCAGATATATAGGGTCTAGCAGGCCAAATTTAGAATGCATATGACCATTTGAACGTGTATTCATCACATCAACATTTTAGCCCAAATTCCCATAGGTTTTAGTGCTATATAATTAATTTACAGCTCATATGGGTAATTATAGGTATTCGTGTTCCTAACTTTCAGGTTAGATTCCCCAATATGTTCGATATTTTGCACAATAAATTTCAGGATTGTCTGAGCATTTGAATTTTTCAACTAAATCTGGAGCTTTTGACCCCAGTTCACTGCAATTGACCATATACCTATCCCCCTCTGAAATGAGCAGCTTAAGTGATAGTGATAAAACACATTTTATATCCTTTGGTGTAGGGATACGAGAACAAGGTATAGGCCTATAATTCTGTTTTTTTGTCCACTGACTGGGTATACTCTTCTCAAATCTGACCTCCAGTCATCTGACCTGGAAGAGATACATGTCACCTCTGGATCCTGAGGAATGGGCGAAAAGGGAGACAGTGAGCGATAATGTGTGCATTGAGCGAAATTAGAGGCACTGAGCTATGTAAGGAGCTGGTTCCTGATGACCTGCTCCTCAGCAACTCACCTTGACCCCTTACACACACTACTGCTTCCTCTTGAAGTCATTCAATCTCTATACTGAGTTTCATTTGTCTCCCTTCACATAAAGCACACAAAAACAAGGATGGGAGATTGTAAACGGCTGGCTTCTCATTCATTCCGGTCGTGTGGCAGTTAATGGTGTTGTCTATCTGGGTGCAACCTTCTATCTGTCATACCTATAGCTTGTAGACACCCCTATAAACATACATGGCTGCCTTCCACCACTTATGCTGACATCTGTGTCATGGACTGTTGTTATCTAGTTAAAAACATCTTGGACAGAAGAGCTAGTTATCGGGTTTGACCACGCGATGATTAATTTTGATATCAATTTATTGCAGAATAGAATAGAAGTGAAGAATGCGTCTGTTAATATCTTAAGATACTCTTTATAAAGTTTTAGTCAGTCTGATGTAGGAATTTCCCAACTAAGGGAGAGGTCATTATTTATCAAAAGTGGAGGGGTGGGTTGTCACGCAGAAGTGCGCAAATTTTTTACGCCCTCCCTCGACGGCAGTCAAAGTTTTTTTGCGCCCCCGCGGCAGAGGCATGGAGAGTTTTCTTGCCCCTCTTTGATCTATAGTAGTGTGCGGGCTTTTGCTAAAAAGAGGGTGAATTAATTTAGCCCCACCCCCTCAAGAGGGGTCAAAATTTTTTTAGCCCTCCCCCTCGAGAGGGCTCTGAAAATTGTATGCCTCCCCCTAAAACCCACCACCCCCCTGTTGATAAATAATGACCACTCCCTAAACACACTTCAAGTTATTATGCAATAGGATCAGCGATCAGTCAAATTCAAAGCACAATATCTTCGTTTATTAATTATGTATTAGGCATATAATTCATCTGGTGGGCAGATTGATATTGCCTTTGTAGGTTTTGTAATCTGATGTATTTGTAACGTTTCCTTCTCTATTTCAGGTGAGAATATTTTGCTGGCTTTGCTGGAGGCTGTAAGTAAAGTAATAATATAATAGTACAGGCTTAGGAAGCTCATTCTTGGTTCTGCAGCACTAATGTCGACCGTTTAAGAGCTACCGTTATATCCAGTAGTATACGGCATTCATCTACTGTAAAATAATGTCGGATCTCTGGCAACTTTAGGACAAGAATTTCACTATTATTTTTATTGAAATTTCTTGTATTATAGTACTTCACTGTACTGCCATCTTGGGCTGTATCATAGAAACAACACTGCTTCACTGTATTATAATTACCGTGGTTCACGCTTCAGGTTAATGAGGATCCCTAGTAGAGTATAACAGTTATTTCATAGAGTGCCGTTCATGGGGACTCCTCATGATGACATTGTATCAAACCAGGACCGGGGCAGCTGGTACATGAATGGGAATACATGAAATGCATTAAACAATCGTGCATCCTTTGGCCTAACCTTTTTAGGGACGCTGATGCATTGATGCATCATACATCATGATGACTCTATGGGATTGATGCGCAGTCTCGCCAGCACTTCATTGGTGCATCATGCTGAACAATGGACATGATACATCAGTGCATCAGCGGTCCTTAAAGGGTTAAGAAACCTAAACCATAGCAAGGTCTTTGTACCTTATCATGGCAATAGCCATCGGCCATGGTCAGGAGGGGTCCCACCAAAAACAGCTGTAAGCCACTGACCAGTCCATAAATCACCAAACTGATGCCCCCCCCCCCCGCCCACCTACCATCTCTCTTATTTAGGGTAGTCCTCTCCTCTCACCTTCTCCATCCTTCTCTCCCTTCCTCCTTGTCTGTCTCCCTCTGTCTGTCTGCCTCTCTCTCTCTCTCTCTCTCTGTCTCTCTCTGTCTCTCTATCTCTCTCTGTCTCTCTCTCTGTCTCTCTCTCTGTCTCTCTGTCTCTCTCTCTCTCTGTCTCTCTCTCTCTCTCTCTCTGTCTCTCTCTCTCTCTCTGTCTCTCTCTCTCTCTCTCTCTCTCTCTCTCTCTCTCTCTCTCTCTCTCTCTCAGCGCACCTGGTGACATACTTTATCTCCTAGTATAACCACCATCCTTCAAGACTTACAGTGCCTACCTGGTCCTCCTTCCCTACCACCTTCATATAATATACTGACCACTGGTCACTACACCACACGTACACACATACCCTTCACTTCACCTGAACGGACCACCCAGGCAGCCCCTTTCTACTCTCCTATGTATGTAGTATACAGCAAATATAGATGAAAGAATTTCAGGATAAATAAGGCAGAATACCTATATTTCGAAAAAGAGAGGAAAAAGACTAAATTCAAGTACAATTTTGTGACACACACTTTCATTGTCAATCAGAAATTTGTTTGAAGTTTGTTTTTCAGTATTATTACTCTGATGTTCCCAAAATATTCTTGAAGAGTAGTCAAGACAATGAGAAAGCCAATGAACATTTTCCTGAAATCCTGATTACACTTAAGGGATGCATAGAAAATAGTGCATTAAAGCTTCAAGGAAATTTGTCACCATGATGCCGACATATTCTCTTAGAAAGAACAAAAGAAAAACATTGAGGCATCATTTTGGTTCTTGAAAGGCTAAGAAGTTGTGGACAGGGATAGTTGGAGGCTGGGAGGGCCGGTCAGCTGTGACCAGTGACCCATGACTCAGCATGTTCCCCTTACCTGCCACCATTACCTGTCATTAGTATAAGCGGCACACCAGGGTCAGCACAGGGGGCCAGTGTCACCCTCGGGTGATGACTTTACTGTCCGCTAGGGGCTCTCTCTTGTTTCCTGGGTGATAATAGGGAAGCACCTGGAGGATGCTAAGGACTTCCTACTGCGACTTGGTTGATAGGAGATTTATCAGTTTTCTTTCTCAATATTTAATGTTCAATGCGTTTGGAGATTGATGTTAAATCATTACTGACAGTGCACAATATACAAGAACAATTTAATTATGGAAATCAACTACGGCAGCAGTAGAGAATGGTGGAAAGCTCTGATGTTATGGGGTAAAACATCATGACCTTTGTCAATATCCCTTCAGATTACCAAATTCTAGAATACAAACGATCTTAGCTACAGTCACGAATGGACTGCCGGCGTTATCGTAGGCAGTCCATACATATGGCAGAACATAAAGACTGCCAGCCCAAATGACTGGCTAGAAGTTGGGCTATATACCAGTTTTTACGGCTTGTAAATTGGACAATTGTTATTGTTTCTGCAGTATAGAACAGAATATTTTGAATGATTATCACAACCTCCAGCAAACATTTCCTCAAATTGTGCATATCTAGATTATTCCAATGATTAAAACATGTATGACAACAAGGAATTTTTGTCACTTATATTTGAAGGTAACCAGTCCTGCAGAAATCATGTCAGGCCTGCAGAATGAAGAAGCTGCAGGACCGAATGCGTGATGGCTTGTCTAAATGAGTACCTGGATAGGACCGGGAAGTTACGCCTGAAGACTGGGGGGAAACAATTGTTCATTAGTTTCATCTCCCCTTATGTGGCCATAACTCGGCAGACCCTCTCTAGGTGGGTCATGTCCATGCTGGCTAAATCAGGCATAAACACAACCAAGTTTGGCGTCAACACTGCAAAGACTTATGGGGCTCTTTCAACCAGAGGGGCAGCTGCCTCTGTCATAATTACCCCCCCCCCTTCCCCACAGCTCAGTGAAACTGTAAGTGCGCTCAGGGGGATGCGCTATCAGATAGCTGAGATAAGGTTCTCAATTTAACCATGGAGAAATCTGGAGATGATTCAGAACTGACAGGTTAAGGTGCGGCAATAACACTGATCTGGATCAGGTGTTCATATTGTTATCTTTTATTTTCATGTCGGTTATCTCAAATTGCCTGGGATTAATTGTAGCCTTTGTAGTAACCGGAGACCTTCTATTCCTGGTGTTCATTGTGGGCGATTGTGTCGGGGAGACCTGATGGCTTGAAGTAGACCTACTTTCAGGATTCCTCAAAACATTTCAGTGTGTGATAAGGTAGCCTTTGTTTCTCTCAGCTGTTTATCTGTTTATATCTAAAAGGCACAACAAAAAACATAGATTTAAATCAAAAGCAATATTCCTTTTAATACTTCTCCCCCTTTTCATGATGTTTCGCAACGTTTCAATGTGTGATTTTTTTTTTTATCTCCTATAAAATAGGTATTTATTGTAACTGTACATGGCGATGTTCTGTTTGTTTCAGCTGTTTATATATATATATATATATATATATATATATATATATATATATATATATATATATATATATATATATATAACATAGATCCATATCAAATATGATATTCCTTTTAATGCTTCTCCCCTCCCCCGCTAATTAAGTACCCGTTTCATATGCCACGTTATCACTATGTTTCCTGCCTTTTCCCTTGAATTTAAACTGTAAAATACTAGTAATGATATGACATCTACAGGCTGTAACTGATTACCATCGTTGAAAAAAACAAAAACATTGTAGAGATACTAAGGGGTGGGTGTGTAGTAGGCCCCAGTGCATAGAAGAATATATGGAAATAGTATGTGCAGATATTGGGGTGAGTGGGAAATGGGTGATGGCAGAGCAGTGGGCACGGAGGGGGTGTTAGTTTTTGTGGCTTCCCCAGCAAACATGGCACCATTTGGTTGCATTATGGTGGCTGAGATATGACTGTGGGACTTCGAACCATTATGCTGACACATACAGATGAGTCACTCTTATATATGAGCTGTATCTCTTATTGGAGCAGCTCAATGAGCTAATACAGCCACGAGTGTTGGGCCTAAATTAACTCCATGCACATTTTCTATAATCCTCTTACATCAAATTTCAAAACGTAGACGCATAGGATAACTTATACCCACTAGCCGCCATTGCGGATTAGATAAAGTGCATAATGCCGATGGTGCTCTTTTTGGGCCTATTTGCTGGGCATATTATAAGTGACCCAACAGTGGCCTGGTCCCAAACTGCAAAGCTTAGATGCATGTGAGGAATTCCTTCCACCATTAAATTAGCATAGACACCCTAACCTGGCCCTCGGAGAACTCCGGTAAATCTCCATGGAACATGTGAATAATTGTCATCTTGCCTGATGCAAATTTCACTTTCGGCTCTGTTAAACTCAGCAGCAACTGGTGTCACGAATCTCCCCTTATTCACTCACCAGTCATAGTAAGCATCTGGGAAATTCTGGAGTAGGTAGTTAGTTTATTAGATAGAAACCGAGGATGATGTAGTTGCTTCAGTTAGTATCATACTAGCAATGTTTGCAATAGCAATGTTATGTAGGTGTAATGGGACCTCACTTACGATATTGTATCATAAGCATATATATATATATATATATATATATAATATATGTATATGTATATATATATATATATATTATATGTATGTATATATATATATATATATATATATATATATATATATATATATATATATATATATATCGATACAATGGGTACAGAAAGACCTCTAACTGCACAATGTATTACAGCAGGTTATACTTGTGGATCTGTATACTCACAGATGATGTATGTTTATATGACACCTGTTATAATCGTACTGTGACCTGAGTAACAGTTTTATACATGGGGTATTTTTACCACAGCCATAGTCCTGATAGCAATCATAACATCTAGAAGGCATCTCAGGGAATATTGCAAACCCCTATTTGTTGATGGTTGCTTCCAGACATTTGGCAGTGTCAGTCTGACAACAAATTCACCCTTTGGTAATTATTAACTATTATTTACTATGCACAATCCACCCCCCCCCCCCAAATCACAGTGAGAATGGCCAAGGGTGGACTTTTGAAGTCTATAGGTTTTCTCTGCAGAAAACCAAAGGCATCAAAATATATGTTTTAAGAATGAATTTCTCTACAGACCACATGTCTTCTGGTTGATGAAGTAGAAAATGAAAAACATTTTTAGTGAATCAATTTCTAGTGAATCTTTGAACCCAGCAGCCAGAGGAGGAGAGGCATGGGGGTATAGTGGTGTTGGGAGGAGAGCTCAGGGACTGCAGCCAGTCTATGTACCAACACACTATCTAAAAGCGTTTTGTCCCTGGCTTGCTGGCCCTTATCTACATTTGTAGGCCTATGTGTGTAGCACTGGACCCACCCTCTCCCTACCCTCTCCCAGTCTCATCCTGGTATATCTGTTATATCTGAGTTGTAGGGACACAGTGTATACCACCACCTGTTATCAGCTCAGTAGGGTGCCACAGACTCAGGTAACCCTAGTGATAGCGGATAAGTGTCCCAGGAGGCTGTTGCTCCTATAGTAAAAGGAAGAGCTGGCTAAAAATGCCCTCATTTCCAGTCCTTTCTTTTCATGTAGCTATAACTTGTCCCTTTTGTTGCTCACAAGTGGTCATTCAAGTACGGTGCTCAAAAAGGGGGATTTGAGTAGGTGCCTAGTTGGGAGAAGTCAGTCAGTACTATAAACTATAAATAAACTATAGAGCGTGTGACATGAGTAGGTACCTGGTAGTGCAGCTCTATCTATTTTAAACAAGGCAGTTGACTTTTCAGACTAATGTGGTGAGTGCAAGTACTTAGGTGAAGCAGTGCACGACTTGTTTAGAAAAGAGGGCATATACTCACAGCTCTTTTTACAATAGGAGCAACAGCCTACAGGGGATATAAGGGGCGAGCGGGTTATACTTATAGAGGACAAGGGTCCCAGGAGGGTGTTGCTCCTATAGTAAAAGGAAGAGCTGGCTAAAATGCCCTCATTTCCAGTCCTTTCTTTTCATGTAGCTATTACTTGTCCCTTCTGTTGCTCACAAGTGGTCATTCAAGTACGGTGCTCAAAAAGGGGGATTTGAGTAGGTACCTAGTTATGAGAAGTCAGTCAGTATAATAAATTATAGAGCGTGTGACATGAGTAGGTACCTGGTAGTGCAGCTCTCTCTTTTTTAAACAAGGCAGGTGACTTTTCAGACTAATGAGGTGAGTGCAAGTACTTAGGTGAAGCAGTGCATGACCTGTTTAGAAAAGAGGGCACATACTCACTGCTCTTTTTACATTGGGAGCAACACCCTCCAGGGGCTATAGCAGAGTAGCAGGTTTTAGTGATGGGCTGACAAGGGTACCAGGGTCTATGGGTCTAAGCTGGACTCGAGCTGGATTCTGGTGACACACACTGATAAAAGCTGATAAGATGAAACCAGCTTGTCCCTGGATCATAACCATCGTACCATGTCTTATAGGTGTGTTTTGCCACTTTTAGAAAAAAAAACAGCAACTTTCAAAATCTTCGAAAGGAGCGAGTTGGCAGTTGCCGCAATAGGAGGACAAGGGTCCCAGACACTGTAGAGAAGTAGCAGGATACAAGATCCCAGATGGCTTCAGCAACTTATTGAGTTTTGGGAATACCCATGTGTCATAATTATGTGATAGTGTGTAATGGACAGTCTGTATTTCTAAGTAACCCCTTCAGTCTGTGTACCTGGGGTCATTTCTGAACGGGATGCGACTGTCCTCTTTGAAAACACAGGGGGAGCCCTTAGAATTATAGTGCCAGTGCAGCCCAAATTTAGTGGCCACTAAAAACTTCCACTGTAACGACTGTGTTACCAATGTCTATCATGATAAATTCATGATTAAACACCAATTAAACAGAGCAGTCATAGGCCATTACCTATATCCAATCGAGTGCAATGTAGAGAGTTTCAAATCTTATACTGGCTGTGTGCAGTCGTAGCACATTAGGAGATGACCTCCAGGCTGTGCAATGGTGGTAGTCAGGGAGCACCGGGAGGATCCAGCCTACTCCAACAAGGCCTGCACTGGGTCTTATCTACGCTGGAGTACCTGTTGATGACAGAAGATACTATAGGCAGAGGGACAGGGTAGAGGGGTATAGATTTAACAAACTGATGAGCTTAAATTTTGGATCAGAGAAGAAGAAATGCAAATCTTTTCATGACCTGTTACGGCCAATGCTGTGATATAATAATTCCTTCTGTTCTTTCACTCAGTGGAATCTAATAATGATATGAACCATGCATTATCATACAATGTGGCTTATATAGGAATAAGTTGTCCTGCCGCCATTACAAAGATTCACAACAATAGAGAAAATATACTTTTTTCTATGCCTAGGAACTTTCAGAGGCTTCAAAATTTAAATACATTTTGCAGACTTGCCATGAGTGCAGAACAATCACTTAGATTAACGAACAGCAAGTTGCTGTTATACATGAAATGCATTGGCACCACTAAACCATGAAAGTGAAAAGGGAAGTTCAACTGAAGATGCTATACTGCACTGTAAATAGTAAATACTGTACATCTACAGCAAAAGTTGCTGGCAACAATTGTTCCAGTAGATTTTGCTGTAGGTCTACAGCAACTGACTTGCTGTAAAGGTACAGCAACATCTCCTGTTGAACTACAGTAACTTCTACTGTAAATCATACTACTGTTGTTCAACAGCAAAAGTTGCTGGCAACAATTGTTCCAGTAGAATTTGCTGTAAATACACAGTAGATTGTAATTTGCTGTAAATGTACAGAAGATTGTAATATTTTAGTCATTGCATATTGGTTGGCTTGACCAAGTAGAGATATGTAGTTGGGTCATCATGATAGCCAGCTATGTAGCATTATTTATGACTAAATGGGTGTAAACTAGCCATTGAGTATCACACCCAAGTCATGCACAACAGTCAAGTGTGGTGTATTACACCATCTTTGCAACAGGCACTTTAGCTGATACACTAGGAAGCTTGGTGTCCATACTCATATTTACTTCCAAGCCACAGGAAAGGTGTGTGTGACAGAATGTAGAAGTTTCTGCTTTAGTTTACATAGTTTAATGAAGAGTTCCACATGGTATCAAACTAGAATACAGTATGTTCACTCTTGCACATTATTCAATTATGTGACACATTTGACTTCCTTTTCATAGATGAAAATATATTCAGCTTTGAGTCAAAATTATCTGCCAAAGAGATACTAAGGCCACCTAGTGCCAAAGCACAGAACCACAATGTCTACAGCAGTACTTGCTGTAATCCTGCGTCTACAGCAATACACTCTGTAACTGAACAGCAGGTGTTGCTGTAATTGGGGCTACAGCAAATATATGAGAGTATATCTACAGCAACACTTGCTGTATTGTTGTATTTACAGCAACAAAGTTGATACTTGTACAGCAAAACTTGCTGTATTTTAGATTACAGCAACTTCTACTGTATGATCACAGCAAGATCTGCTGTATGTATACATTAACTTTTTACAGTGTGCATGACTGTCTTGAGGCCAGACAATTCACAGAAATGTACTTCTCCAGCTAATTTCAGCACTAGTGTAGTGTAGTTGGACCCTGGAGTTAGGGGTTCCTCTGGGCACCTGCCAGACTCAGATTGAGGAGCTGACAAGGTGTAAGTGGTCTTATCTCACAAAGAGATAAGGGTCCTGATACACAGACTATAGGATTTACGCAGTACACTTGTGGCTGAACATATGTGATGTTCTGAATAAGAAATGAAATTGGGAGGTAGTGGTTCCACGGCTAGAAAATGCATGGAGATTTTGTCATTGTGTTGTTTTTGTTGTTGTTGTTGTTGTTGTTGTTTTATAAGCATGTGGTTCAATCGTCAATTAAAAGTAAAGATTGCAAAAATATACACTCTCATACTGCGCCAAGCTATTAACAGCACATTCTACTGTTTTTTTTTTGTTTTTTTTTTTAGAAAACAGTAAGAGCTGCTGTTAGTACAAATGTAATGACTCTAAAGTAGATTGCCCCATACCCAGTACAGGGCAATCTACTGCATATTTACAATCGGGGCTGAGATTATAGTGAGGTCCTTGATAATTAGGCCCAGGGGTGGTTACAATAAAGCGTAATGGTACCCAACTGATCAAATCAAGATGTCGATACTATCTGACAGTATTTTCATGTTGTATATAGATGTTGTGGTCCAAAACCAAGATAGGGTCCAAAAATCTTCTGGGAGCATTAGAGAAAAAATCCTATAGGAAGTCCCTAGTTGCCGGCAGTGGTGTATTGTGAGGCTGGTGGGTGGGTAACAAAGCTCTAAGCTGACAAGGTGTACATAGGGGGTAAGTGAGCAGCTCGTCCAGGGCTCTGTGTACAAACAGGAGCTGCTCCTCTCACCCCTACAGAATCTGAGCAACCCACGAGAAACTACTCACCCCCAGGTGGATAAGTGGTCGACATCACAGGCACCCATAGAGTAGACTGGTTCAAGACTTTTAAATTAGGGGGTGGCTTGTGGCACAGAATGTGAAGAATCATTTATGTTGGTACCGTAGTGGCCTGTTTACGCGCCGGATCTTTGAATAAGCACCGGTCTTGAAAAAGCGCCGGGAGTAAGGGGATATTGAAATCGGAAAATACACTGTAATTTAAAGTCTTGAATAAGCGCCTGTCCTGTGTAACCGCCGGGGGTAAGGGGATATTGAAATCTATGAGCGCCGGGGCGATTAAACAGGCCAGTACGGTATCTTTGTTTCACAAGTTTAGTATGTCTATTGTGTGGATTGTCCATCAGAATTTGAACCGCTAAGGGAGTGGTCATTTATTAAAAATGCGGGGGGGGCGGGACGGGAGCTGGTAGGTTTGCGCACAGATGCCCCTCCCCCTCTCGATGGGTCAAAAATCTTTTGACCCCCCCCCCAGGGGCCGAAAATTGCATGCGAACATGCCCTTTTAACCTATAGTAACGAGTGGGCTTTTTCACTGAAAACAGGTGAAATTATTTTGACCCCCTGGTCAAGGGGCGAAAAAATTCTGACCCTCCCCCCTCCCCTCAAACCCACCAGCTCCCCCCCCCCCCGGTTGTTATGCCTACTCAATTACCCACGTATGATATTTTCTTCTCTATCCCAAACTCGGTCTGAAACCGTTTGGTCCCCCAGCTCAGAATCCACTGCCCCCCCCTCTTTTGCAATTACAACTATAATACGGCATGACGCATAATATCTTATCTCTAGGTGTTTGTACAGGCTTCCATTATTCACAATCTTCTTCAGACCAGACAAAGTATGATTTCGGGTGTGAATCAGCATGCAATGATACATTTCATTACACACGGAATAGAGGTTAGCTCCTTTTTATATCACTACTAAGCTCCTTACCCAGCCAGCATAGCCCTCATTGTCACTGGTGATGTAAATTATCCCTTTCTCACATTGGCGATACTCCCATTTTAAATACCCTGAGCACACACTTAATGTTGATCTCACACCATGACTGGTCTTCATCATGTGCTACATTTAATCAGGAGGTGCATTTGTCACTATTTCTGTCCCCTTAATTGACCTGCCCGTGGGAAATCTGCAGGTCCTTTGGAGGTTTGGTGGTATTGTCAGGCCTCCATTGGCACGTCCATATAAGGCATGACGTGTCAAACAGACTGACGGCCAATCTCCATAGCACGTCACGTCACGCCAACCACGTCATGAGTCACTACACAGGGCATGGGGAGTTCTCTGAACCATGGACGTAGCAAAAGGGTCCCAGAAAGTGCTTATTCAGAGCGGTAGAATTCTGGAAAAAGGTATGTAGAAAGTAGCAGTAAGTCTCAATTTGAAACCGTCTGTAAATGTTCTGGTAAATGCCAGCGATTTATCTAATTTGGAAGCTGTGAATGTGAACAGTCAATATTAAGTGCTCTGCAGGCTGTCAACTGTTTATATCAGTTGAATGTGAAAAAGGTCTGTGAGCCATCTAGAAACGTCCCGCCAGAAACTCAGAAACTGCCACTAGTGAGAATCAACGTCAACATGGTATAGTTGGCTTACTACTAATCTAGTCAGTCAATAGTCATACTTATAATCTGTATTGGCTATAGTACCAATGAAAGTAGCTGAAACATGCACCCCCCCCCCTATAGAAATAGACTAAGAGAGCACTTTGCACAGAAATTTGCAAGGGGAAGTCCCTGTATATTGATCCTCAATACACCCTGTGCATGCATCTGTCCCTTTTCATTTAGGAGATGGCATCTTTATTCCTATACCCTCGTCTTTCCATTCAACCCAACCGTCCCTGTCCTACTACATGCCAGTAACAAACCCACATCGTGCATAAAATGTAACATTCCACAAGAATGCTCGTACCCCTCGAGATCTTATTCAGGTTCTCGTGAGACTTGTGCATTGTCATGGTAACCAGTGTCATCAACACAACAAAGGGGATGGGGAGACTAGCGGGTTGGAAGGGAACTAGACTGAGGGACCCTCAATGGGCAGGTTATGACTGTCTGAAAGATCAATGGACAGCAATTGAGACATGGATGAGTTGAATATGCCTAAATGTCTCTTGGGTAAAATGCAGTCCAAAGTAGCCGAAGTCTATATACCCAAATATGAGTGACAAGAGAACAAAGTTTATGAGACTAAAGCGAAAAGCGAGATGTAAGTGAAATGAAAATTCAGAACTTCAGAACTCTGAACTGTTTTTGAACGAAACTTCTCTGTCAGACTATTGACACTTCTACATTATGATTTAAGAGCTAGCCCGTTTTCGTTTAAAAGAAATAGAATCTATATATAAATTTCTTCATCAAAGCTGCTTGAAAGGGGATTTTTTTAATTATTTTTTCCCGACCCCTCGTGTTTCTCCTTTTTATCAGGAACTTGACGTGATGATCGTAAATGTCACCTTTAAGGTTGATAAGTCCAGTACAGGTTTACTTACTCATTCACTCCTCCACCTTAGATTAATACCTGTCTGTCTGAAGGACTTCTGTTAAGTCCCTGGTCCTTTAATACCCCCCCCCCCAGATGTCAGGATTGTAATATCAGAACACCACATTGAATATGTCTCAACATTGGCCACCCCTCCCTTTCTGCACCCCACATCCCTCAACAAGTTAATGCTAAGCAGGGAACAGACAGCTTGAAGTGGATGTTCCCTCTTTAATGTATTTTTTATTCTCCAATTCCCTCCCCTCCCATCACCCTATACACAGAGGGGTGCCACTTGGAGGACTTTTTTTGCCCTGGAGTGTACCATAATAGGAGTGTGTCAGATCCCCCACTGACCTTACTCCTTTGACTTCAGACTGGGCCTAAAAAAAAGTTGTGTTTCCAGTCACGCGACCAACCCTAGCAAAACAGGACCAAAAAAGACTTTTTTGGGGATTTTGGATAATTTTGTCATAATTTTTAGACAATTTTCATATTTTTTGGGGGGATTTTTATATTTCTTTCATCCATTTTCCCTCATCTTTTTCATATTCTTCCCCTCTTTCACAGTTGTCAACTTGTCCGTCATTATTTTGCAAGGGAATCAAAGAATTCGATACATACATTGATATGTACCTTAACATTTCCTCTGGATATGTAGAAATAAAAGAAAAATGAAAAACTAAAAATCCGACCTACCGACCCTACCTTTTCAAGTCATGTTACTGGAAACAAACAATTTATTTTGTTTGGCCCTGCTACTACTGTAGCCATGCACCTTTTCTATAAACAATTTTCTCCTCAAAAAGCCATCCTCTATATCTTCAAACCACTCAGGGCCGCATATGACATATAATTATGCATTCTATTTCATCTTCCTTAGATATTGGTGATATTTCAACAACTGGGGGGGGGCTGTTGTAATTTCTCACAGGCAAAATATATTTTCATCGTCGCTTGGGCAAACTGAAATTATTCAAATCCCCCCTTTGTTTTTAAAGTAACTTGCGAGCTGGGTTTTCTTTTTCATTAGAAGGGGGTGAAATATTCTCTGTGCATCGATGGGGAGGTCTCGAAGTTTTTGTTGCCACTAACCCTCCGCCTGTTGTGAAAGTAAATGACCACTGCCTCAGTATTGATGATGAATAATTACTATGCTGTCTATTCTACCTATTCACACTGTGGTGTATCACACTCACCCCTTGGGAGTCTTAGCCAATATGCCTGAATACAACCCTGACCAGTGTATCAAAACATAAATTGGGAGAGGGGAGGAGTGCAGTATTCTGCGACCCTTAAATGGTCCAAAACCACTGACAGAATCCAGCTCTAAACAGACAAAATGTTGCCATTCTCCCAGCTCCTTTGATGGATTTGCTGCAAATTCCCACATGCCATAATGTTGGAGTGATGCTTCCGGTGCAAAGAAAATACCCTTTTATAAATCCCTCGGTTTTATCATGTTTATCCTGACCAGGCCTCCTACATCTTTGTTGTGGTTCAAAAGTATCCTTTCAGAAGTCTAAAAGATAAAAACACCCATTTTCTAGTCCATCAGATGGTTTACTATTTACTGTTGAAGGCCATGTGTCAAGATAATGTTTAATGATGATATTACTAACGTTCACACACAGCTTCCTAAACAGACAGGATATGTCTGAGAAGTTTCCTTTTGTCGCCATTGACCCTTTCAGGGCTATAGGTTCAGGTTCTTTTGTCATTAATGTGAACCGATTTAGTGCATCATGACGACGATCCTTTGAGATTATATACATGCAGGGCGGTACATGCACCATCCCTGCATTACTGGCATCATGTATGGATCAAGGTATGGATGCAGCCATGGTCAGTGAAACGGTAGACTGGTCTGGGATGCATTCATGTACCATGACAGTATGTAGACAATGCAGTACATAATGTGCCCCTTAAAGGATTAACGTCAAAATACAATAATATGGGGAGGGCTGTCAATCAAATTACATCTTAAGATTAGGGTGCTATTAACACATGTTATAACTGGTGTGGAAAAAAAGGAAAGAATATTCAATGTGATTAGCCCGGGATTAGCCCTCCTGGACAGTGAAATTCCTGAATATTCTCAAAAACATCTTTAAAAAAATAAGGTGAGGTGACTCAGTACCCCATCTCCCTTTTCGCCATTTCATGTTACCAACCCACCTCCCTCCTTCACAATTTGATTGTCACTTAGAGTCCTAACCTCTACAATATCTTTCACACCACTCACTACCTTTATCGGGTTTTTGTTGATCTGCGTTATCTTGTCCAATTAAATTTTTGATAAGTTGGGTTGTAACCAAACGTGGTAAGCAGGGGAGTAGCTTTTTGTAAGTTTCAAAGTGAGGAGCAGCTTGGATCATGAGGGAGATCCAGGACGGGGGCTGACCAAAGGTACATATGCAGTCGAGGAGATTGACTAAGTCACAAACTCGGAAGCTACTCAGGGTGGAGAGCCAATTGAGACTGGGGAATGGCTCCCTGGGGTAGAGGACAATTTATCATGGTGGGGAACAGCTCAGAGAAGATGAGTAAAGAAAGTTTTCAAAGGTACAACTCAAAATTACATTAATCCAGGGAGATTGAGCAGCTCGAACAGATTGGAGCAACTCAATGCAGTAGGGTAAAATTGGGAGTGGCTGTATCTCGAGTGCGCGGGAAGATATCAGGGTTAGGGTTAGGGGAGTCAGTCTGTGAAGGGAAATCTGGGTGTGTCAGGCTGGGGGATGCTGCAGGAGGGATCATGAAGGGTGATGGGGTCAGGGGGTTAGGGCGGGCAAGGGAAGACCAGAAGGGATTTGTCCACGTAAGGCGGGGTGGGATTGTGGGGATCAGACGGGGGTTAAACATGGGGCTGGGGTGGGGCAGGGGTACCAGGGGGATTCATGTTAATTAGCGTGGGAACATGCCAGACCATGGACATGGCCAGAGGTAAAGGGGCATGGAGGGTGGAGGGGGTCACAAATTGCATGTTTGCTTGCTGGAACTTCCAGTTATCCATGTTAACATTGGAATACATCAGATGTACATAGTTTATACTATGTGCCCCTTTTTCTGCTAGTTTTGTACTCTGATGGTTTTGATGTAAAGGTCTTTTATTCTAAAGGTCATTTCAAATTAATCAAATTTCTTCCCTGGTAGTTTTTAGTCTATCTTTGTTTCCCTGGCTATCGTCGTTCCCACCTGATCCTCTGTTCTTATATGTACATTTTTAGTCCAATAAGTATAGTCTTCTAAGGATTGCTTTAAAGTCTGAAAGTTACTGGGAGTATGTTATGGGTCGCCTTTGCCTTCACAGTCATCGAGCTTACGTTACTTCAGGTTGTATCATGTTTTCACAGTCAGGATAAGGGCTTAAAGTTGTATCTTCTCCTGCTCCTATGTTAAGTGGTTAATCCTGAATCTCTTCCTCCCTACAGTCACCACTTTGAAGGCTACCATACTTATCCCGTCACTAGTCCCAACATCCCTATTGGTACGACTTGTCGGTGCATTATAACACCAGATTGGGTTTCTGAAAGAAGTCTGTCCAACTCCAGTATAAAGGTAACCACAAAGACCTTTTGAATAGACACCTCGCTTATTGTGAGGAACTTTACAAGCAGTTCAGCTGGTTTAAAGCCCACTCCATCTTCACAGTCACACAATATGTGTAAGAAGTTACTGAGACATGTATAGGTCTCATAAACCTCTCAGGACTACATGATGCCTTCAGGTACATGCTCTTTGGTGCATCATGCCACCCTTTGGGAGTGTATCAATATTTGACTAACATGATGCCTGAATTCTGTCTGGTGAGAGCAGTTACCAAGGCTGTATTTGGCTTAATCTATAATCATAAGGCAAAAGGATTATACTAAACCACAATGACGCCCTTTAACGTGTATATGCTGGAAAGGATTGGCTGAGGGAACTTAGGGCATACTTGTAACCCCACATCATAGCACCCTTCACCTCAATGCCTGTCACAGTCTGAGACCCTGTGATCTATATTATTAAGACCCAGGGGGTGTGAAGGAGGAGGGGCAGTGGGTGTGGAATCCACTCGTAAATGTTTTCTTATTGACTGCAAAACATTTGCCGATGCAATGATCATAGGCTAGGGTTCATGCCCTCATGGCCACACCCCTCACACAGCCACTAGGCGTATAACTTTCAGCTGATCGCTCTCAGTCTTACCCCTCCACCTTCAAACACCACCCCACTGACTAATAACCCCCTCCTCTCTGAGTCAAACAGAGATTTTCTGCCTGAGTAGTCCTGACTTTATCGTCAGCACCACCTCGACCAAATCCCAGACTTTCGATTTTGGGAGTCAGATTGGGGGTGGGGGGGGGGGTCACCAGATCCGTCCACAGATCTAATGCTTAAAAAAGGAGAGAGTGAATATGCATTTTTTTTTTTTCATTCCGACAGCCTGTCTGGCTTTGGTCTGTCAGCTGACATTGCTTCTAATACCTTGTATATTGTGTTACTTTATGCAACTTTAATAAGTTAGTAAGGCTAAAATGAAGCCGATGAACTCCCTAGAGATATATGAGATTTCAAAATTGCTTTGGCTGCCCAGACTCTAAACCCCTCTCATGTGAGCATTCACAAAATACACAGTGGAGTGTATATTATGAGAATGCTACTGAACAGTTTAATTCTGAGATACGTACGTGACATGCTCTATGCTGGTATGCCCTCTTATACTAAGGTCTCTATCTATTATCATGCAGATGACCATTGATGTTTTGATTCTAATAAGGAAGTAGAAAGGGACATATTTACAAGAATTGGTCAAGCTTTGACTGACTTTGCTTACAACCCTTTACGGTAGCCATAGTGGCACAGGATTCATGTTCAATAACAACTATGATGCACTAGTGACTAGTGCACTTCTGACATGCCACTAGCTCTGTATTGGTGCATCATGCCCTGTTGGTCTGGCATGATGCATGAATGTATAATCAATAGCCACAACATTGCTACACCCATGAATAATTAGGACAGACGAGTCTTCATAGGACATTATATAATTATGCAAGCCTTAAAGGTTTAAAGGGGTCTTCCCTAGGTTTGTATCAATGTATACAGATACTCCACACCATAGAAGAGCCTGGGGACGTGCCTAGCATCCCCCTCCATTGTACAACCCCCCTCCCATTACAGGGGACTTTGATTAAACACACCGTAAAAAAGCAAAGAAAGTATAATGTCCTGGTATAGGTGAACGTCACAATTGCCGTTAGTAGAGAGGGGAGATGGGTGAGATTCTCTGGGTGTAGAAGCTGTTACAATGTATGTGTAGATGTTGGGGGTCCTAGGGGAGAGATCTGTAGCATTTCACTCTTAAAGCAGGGGCATTCTGGCACGGCTACTGCATGGGGTTTGTAGAGTAAGGGTATCTGCATTGTGCTGGAAGAGTTAGTTTGTCCATTCCTTCCCTTCATATGTGACAGTTGATTGTGATGGATGAAGCGAAACATTTTTTTTTCTGATAGTCAGCCATACTAGTGGGTCTTATCAATGAGCGTGATTAAACAGTTCTGATTAATTGGCAATTCTAGCATTAGCCTGGACATCTTTTGTATGGAAGTTTTCAGACACCTTACATATATCAGGAAATTACTGCACCCTCCTATTCGCACCATTTTCTCATAGGAACAGCTCTGGCATTTTGCAGTCGCAGTGCTGTATGCGATCGCAATAAATGGCCTCCAGTAGCTTAAAGTAAACTCACTGGTACAAAGTTAATGTCTACACATGTTTTTGCTTACTTCTTTTAGGAGGGGGTTGCTGTTTTTATGGTTTTTCTTTTTTTTCTTTGCCCCTGAGTTTCTTAATTTTCATCCAGCGACTGGACTGCTAAGGTCTGATGTTTCTGTATGACATTTGTGGCAGAATTCGAAGCCATGCTATCCTAAAATCTTTTGAGATGAACCCCAGTTCCCCTTAGATACCCAGACTAGATTCTAGGAGGATGATATTGTAATGACTCCTGGTGTGTCCAGGTGATCCAGATCTCAGAGATCAAAGGTAGACCTCCCAGCCTCCCTACATCAGTAACAGCCTCCAGGTGACCAAACAGGGCCAGGGCTGGGTATCCTGGCTGGAAGGATCGGGTCACAATATCGGATATGGAGGCAGTCTGGTATGGAGGGCATGTACCTGGTTACTTAAGGAGATTAGAGGATGACATTATGATATCCACGTATAGCCCAATTCTAAGATTGTAGGGTAAAGCCTACTGTTCTGCTTACTATCAATGTTTAGATCAAGTGTGATCTTCAACTATTTATGTTGGGTTTGAGACCTTCAACAAGTTTGATACGCCGGCCAATGACGATTTTGGTAGAATAGGTGTAGCATTACGTTCCTTCACTGCAACCTTTTTCTACATAATCTATCAACCATTGCATTTGTCTGTGTCCCTATTGCACTGCATATATACATGCATCTCTGGAGGGTGTTGCTCCTATAGTAAAAGGAAGAGCTGGCTAAAAATGCCCTCATTTCCAGTCCTTTCTTTTCATGTAGCTATAACTTGTCCCTTCTGTTTCTCACAAGTGGTCATTCAATTACTGTGCTCAAAAAGGGGGATTTGAGTAGGTACCTAGTTGGGAGAAGTCAGTCAGTATAATAAACTATAGAGCGTGTGACATGAGTAGGTACCTGGTAGTGCAGCTCTCTCTTTTTTAAACAAGGCAGGTGACTTTTCAGACTAATGAGGTGAGTGCAAGTACTTAGGTGAAGCAGTGCATGACTTGTTTAGAAAAGAGGGCACATACTCACTGCTCTTTTTACAATAGGAGCAACACCCTCCTGGACCTGTAGTTAGTTGAGGAATGGGGGGAAGGATAGAGGCTTATTTTGGGTCTGACAGAGGTTATCTAGGGCTAATATGCATCAGATGTAAGTTGTGTGTGCGTGTATATCCTCGGGGAGGGGGTTGGAGGTGTAGGGGATATACCCAACTTTCACATGAGATCCCAATATATATGAATCCCAAAACCCCTATCCCTCCTAGAACCATAGCGTGCACCTCTTAGATCCACAGCATAGACTAGAAGTATAGTTTCAAGACAAAATTATTTTTGATAGATGATGGAGATGCTAAGTGGGATTACCACAGATCAAACAGCCCATAACATGGAACTAAACAGACTTGTTTTCTATCCATCCGCTACCTGAACAAGTTGAGGTTTGGTTGATTTATAAGTTTATGAGCTTTTCCCCGCCTAACACAAGCAGGAAGGCCCATGAGGCTCCATCCAACACCCTAGCTTCTCCAACGCACATCAGTCAATAAATAGCAATACCTTAATCCTGCCTACGGCAAATCTGAAGGGTGTTGCTCCTATTGTAAAAAGAGCTGTGAGTATGTGCCCTCTTTTCTAAACAAGTCGTGCACTGCTTCACCTAAGTACTTGCACTCATCACATTAGATTGAAAAGTCACCTGCCTTGTTTAAAATAGAGAGAGCTGCACTACCAGGTACCTACTCGTGTCACAGGCTCTATAGTTTATTATACTGACTGACTTCTCCCAACTAGGTACCTACTCAAATCCCCCTTTTTTAGCACCGTACTGGAATGACCATTTGTGAGCAACAAAAGGGACAAGTTATAGTGACATGAAAAGAAAGGACTGGAAATGAGGGCATTTTTAGACAGCTCTTCCTTTTACTATAGGAGCAACAACCTCCCGGCATAGGCTATAACTGTCTTATCCATGTGTAGCTAATATGCACACACCTAGACTTACCAACCACCCGCAGCAATGTACTTCACAAACACTAGTCACCCCTCACATCAGTAGCAAGGGGCCTGCTGTTTGATCGGGTTAGTGACTTAAGGCTGGGAAAGTGTGTGAAAATCTTTGCTATAACTCTATATGTTTTAGATATTTAGTGCAAAGTGGTCATGGTTTTGTGTGTGTTGTTAAAGTTGTTTGTTTTTGTTGAACATTGGGTTCTTTTCAAATGATGTTATTTGTAATAATATCATAGGCATAATATGCTAAGAGGTAATGCATGGCGTCCAGCATCTTGAGTGGTGGAAAGCTAAAAATACTTTTTTTATATATTCCCTAATACAAATAAAGAAAAATGATGGATTGTAAATGACCCTGATTATCAATGTGAGCAGCAAAAGGAAGCAGATGAAACCTAGATAGTATAGCAATTCTAGGCCACATGAATTAGGAAGGCATCAAGATTTACCAGTTTCTGTACCTCCAGCGTATAATATGCCATTCACTACTAGCCTTTTACCTACACATGATAGGTTACATATGTGGATTGCATTTCTATTAGAGTCAGACTTTTCTTCTCCTTACTTCTGAACTTTATACCTAGGGCTGGTGCAATGTGTGATTAATATAAAAACAAGTTTCCGGATGAGGTGATTTTATGGCCCTACTATTTGCCGTTTCACAGAGAAAAGAAATGGAGTCACCTTGACTCCCAATTTGGAGTCCAGCTTCTATCACTGAGGCGACCCCCTCTGTGACTCCTCTGCGACTCCTTATATGTAGGGAGTCAATGATTGACATCTTAAAGATACAGTGTCAAGCTTATTGGACTCTCTGTCTGCACTATGACTCCATTGGGAAGTGGAGTCAGGATTGGTTACATTTTATATTGAAACAGATCATTTCTGGGGTATTTTCCTTTTGGGGTCTTCATCATTTATTCCATTAGAATGCACCATATTACAAGATGCCGAGATGCATCAATTTATATTGGTTAGATGCATCTATCTGCACCAATCATCAGCTTTTCTCATGAAATAACCTAGCACTCAGAATACTTTGAAATAACACCATAACCAAGGAAATGGTGTCTATGCTGCATTTAGACTTTTGTTGGGATATTCCAGGGAGTTGAGCATACTACCTTATTGTTCAGTTGTGTATAATTGCTGGTTTTTGTATTTATATAATACCACCATCTCTAGATGATTAGTAATACCCAGAATTAAACTAAATGGAACATGTTCTAATGTGCAAAATCCTCCAAACTGTATTGTGTGGCCCTCTGGTGAAAGTAACGAGAAGCATGCGCCACTTGTGTTATAGAGTCAACAGTGAAGTAGAGAGTCAAACATGTTTGACTCTATGTAGTAGAGAGTCAACCATGTTTGACTCTATATAGAGTCTGACTCCACACACTGACACAGGGAGTCCACCAGGCTGGGACTCTCCTCCTACAGGAGTCAAGCTGCAACAACTCCTTAGGGGTAGTCAAACAGAGAATAGAAGAGAGTCAGTCATCTTGGACTCCTGTCTTACCAGAGTCACTATAGAGTCCAGATCCACTGACTCCTTTCTTGACTCTATTTCTATTGGGTTGACTCCATTTCTTTTCTCTGTGTTATTATTTATTTCAATTACTTCTCTCATAATGGATTTTTTTTTGTATCCATCATATGTGTTAGATGTATACTTCAGCAAATACACCTGGGGTGAGGAAGGCGAACACGACAGCTTTGAGCCTCGTGTAAATACATAACTTTACCAAAGCTCAATGCCCCATGATGGATTTATGCATGACATAAGAGCTTCTTTCAAAATCACATGTATGTATATCTTTACAAGGATGTGTAGCGTATCTATCAAAATGATATTTATTAATTTTAGATTTGAAAATAGCATAAAGGTAAATTAAGACACTCGAGAGTGGCCGTTGTCCAAAAGACATAAGAGAAGTGTCATTGAGGACATCATGATTTTAAAGTAGGTATTCCACCAGATCGGTTGAATAAATTTGAGTCGATAGAGGAGTTCTTTTTGAAGTCAGGGATATATTGTATAAATGAATGCTCGACAGGTTTTGTAGTCCAACTGGTCCCCAGTGCAATACGCAGTGCTACATCATTTTAAACTCATAAAGTTACTCAGTTGATATCAATCGCAAATCTGTGCAGAGCGCCAAAGCTGATCTGTGCCAGGCGTGAATGGTGCAAGATTTCATGAAAGATTATAACAATTTGATAAAATGTAACAGGCCTATACCTTTAAAAGATACCATTTTATGTTTACCCACCTTGATCAGTTTTAAGATATAGGTGACAGGATCTGCGAAAAAAAAGCCCTTAGTGCAGGGTGCATTTAGGTCCCTTTTCCCAGTTCATGTCACTTTTAATAATAAATTAGGAAGTTATTACTGAAAGACCTGCACGCTGGTTCACCGATATTGGCGCTTTGTAGAGATCGGTGCTTTGTGAGGCAACAGTCTTACACAATTCGCAAACTGCGCTGATTGGCAGTTTGCACCAAAAATCAGCACAATCGGATCCAGGGGAAGGCCTACTTAACCTCACATGTTATCAGAAGGTACACTGGCGTCCTGAGTGCTCTACCCTTGAGATACATTCTCCTATATGCCTCTTTGTCTCTGTGGTTTCCAGGCTGTCGGATTAGATAAACCTGGGTCCGTTCCAGTTGACTGATCCTTATTCTGCAATTTGTTTCCCCACCCTTCCCAACCACAACATGCCCAGTCCCACAACAAACACTCCACCCTAAGTCCCACCATTATGCACTAAAATCCCGCTAGAGGTCACCACCTCAATATTTATCTGACCACAAAGGACCCCTGACACAATGAAAAAGAGCAGCGAGGCAACTGTGGTAGGCATTGTTTAGCCTTGTACTTTTTCATTATTATCCTTCTCTTTTATTTCTCAAGTTGAGTCTGACAATATTTTGGTTAGGTTGGCTGGCTCAAAGCCTTTAGCCAGCCTTTGAACCGTTGAACTCATGATTCACAATTTCTGCCAGAGCAACAAAATAAAATCTAGTCCAAAGGGAATTTCACACAGATATAAGACGTCTAAGACAACCCCTAAGATGTTGATGAACAAAATGAGTTAGTAAGTGTATGAATTTATCAGCATGGCATTTAGAGGCAAGTATGTTCAAAGGCCTTTTCTTATCAATCACCCTCATCTCTCAGGAGGGCATTTCTCAAGATGGTACGACTAGACACAGACCAGTACGACTTGAAACCCTCAATGTCAGAGTGGTGATCATAGGTAACACACTACAACTACTCTGTACGATCAGCACTTAAGGCAGTAATTACATAGGGTCTTGTAGGGCAGTCGTACCAGTGCAATTATTAGCGACCGCTAGATGCAGGGCTGTAATGGTATTTAAGTGAGGGATCTCACTACTACTTGAAGGGGGTCTAGTCGTACCATCTTGAGAAATGCCTTCCAGCCCCAGTAATACTGAACCACACACTAGACATCACTCCATGTACCCTAAGGCCAACCAAAAACCATTCCCAATAGACCAGCCATAATGGTAAGGTAGTTCATGTCTTTCTACCTGGGTGTACACAATACATATTGCTTATTGCGCTCCAGTTGTACTCCATTCATGAAAGCATACGGCCATTGCAACCGTCCCCTTTGTAACCTAGTTGACCTTTGGACAGGGTGCGTGCGCATGCACCTTTTGACGGCCAGCCTATGAAGAAAGGCCTAGTAGCCCTATCATTATCCTGTACTGGTTTTGTTACGTGTCATTTGATTGGACAAGGCTATGTGATGGCCCGTAAGAAAGGAGTCAGTGAACTGAAGCTGTACCCAAGAGTCTCAGGAGGTTAATTCAAAATATCCTGGGATTTCTACCCCTGTGATCTTAGTGTAGGCACATATCCTAAGACCTGGAGGTTAATTCAAAACATCCTGGGATCGCAACCTCAGCGATCTTAGGAATTATTCTACCTTATCCTATTAAGCGATCCTAAGATTAGACTGCGTTCACATTTCCTAGCCAGCACTAAGATCGCATCGATCTTAGCCTCAGCCCTCCTACACTATTCCAAGAAGTACTGACTGGGCACAGGGGTAAGAGTCCCAAAATAAAGGAATAGCTGTGGAGCCACTCTTCTTCACAACAGTGTTTATACCATCGTTCCCCATCCCCATATGGGCTAACAAAAGAGCACAGCGTGCAGTTGACCCCCGTACAGTATTCAAGAGTTGTTCCCATGAATGTATGATTAATGCTTGCCTATTAGAAGCATTGTGCCCTCCCCCCAGAACAAAGAGAGAGAAGGGAAGAATTACCTTACATTGCACTTAATGCATGAGTAGCCCTAAGAGCCCTCAAGGATACTCAGCAAACGTCCTCCCTCCCCTCTATATGTTTGCAGCATGCTATTCACTCTTTCGATCAGGAGTGTTCCCTGTAAGTGCTCTTGTACTCAGGTGAAAGCACTATGCATTTCTTTCACTTAGATCACAGTGATCTTAGTGCTGGAAAAGGAATAGTGAAGTGATCCCAGGACTTGCAATTCTTGACAGACCTGCAACCACTGCATTAGATAGGGTAGACCGGCCAGGTCTTATGATATGTGCCTACACTAAGATCGCTGGGGTTGCCATCCCAGGATGTTTTGAATTAAGCTCCTGGCCAATCTACCCTATCTAATGCAGTGGTTGCAGGCCTGTCAGGAATAGCAAGTCCAGAGATCACTTCACTATTCAGAGGCATAGGAAGCAAATCTTCTTTGCGGGGGCCCAGTGGGGCCCCACCTCGACCACCTTGAATTGTTGGCTCAAGCGCAATAGCACCTACACATACCTATATAAAATTTGTATAGAAAAGTAATTTTTGTTGAATTTTAGATCTGATATGAGGTCCAGGCCCCCATTTTCCCTCTCTCAATCCTATATCAATCTTATTTGAAATGCAAAGTTTTAGCTCTTGTTCAATTCATTATTGATTCTTGGCAAATTTGGGGGGGGGGGTGGCCAGACATACTTACCCACTGGGCACATCAATGTTGATTCAGTGTTGAAACAATGTTTGCAGATCAACGGTTGATTCAGGGTTGAAATAAAGTTGAATTTGAAAGTTGAAACAACATAATCAAAATCAACTGTGATTCAGCATCTAACCAGCGTTGATTCAACATTTGTATCTCTATGTTGATTCAACATTGATTCAACATTGTGTCAACATTGAAACAACGTTGAAACAATGTTGATAGTTGTTAGGGGATTCTTTGTTGACATGTCAATGTTGAATCAACATTAAATCAACATTGAAATCGATATTGTTGATTCAACATTGACAAATCAATGTTGAATCAAAGTTGAATTCAGAACAATATTTCAACGTTGATGTGTCAACTGTTGATTGGATGTTGAAATGGTGCTGGTTGACAACAGTAAAATAGAATCATTGAAAAAGTGTTGAAGACAGGTTGATCAACACCATTAAGACAATATCAACCGGCTGTCAATGTTGATGCAATGTTCTGTGCCCACTGGGTAGGCCCCGCCTCCTTTATGATTCGGGGGGCCCAGCCCCCCTGGCCCCCCCTTTTCCTATGCCCCTACTATTCCTTTTCCAGTGCTAAGATCACTGTGATCTTAGTGAAAGAATTGCATAGTGGTTTAACCTGAGTACAAGAGCACTTACAGGGAACACTCCTGATCGAAAGAGTGAATAGCCTGCTGCATACATATAGAGGGGAGGGAGGAAGTTTGCTGAGTGTAGTTGAGGGCTCTTAGGGCTACTTATGCGTTAAGTGCACTGTAAGGTAATTCTTCCCTTCTCTCTCTTTGTACTGGGGGGGGGGTCAGAATACTTTTAATAGGCAAGCATAAATCATACATTCATGGGAACAACTCTTGAATACTGTATGGGGTCAACTGCACCCTGTGCTTTTTTGTTAGCCCATATGCGGACGGGGAAAGATAGTGACTCCACAGCTATTCCATTATTTTGGGACTCTTACCCCTGTGCCCAGTCAGTACTTCTTCGAATAGTGTAGGAGGGCTGAGGCTAAGATCGATGCAATCTTAGTGCTGGCTAGGAAAAGTGAACGCAGTCTAATCTTAAGATCACTTAATAGGATAAGGCAGAATAATTCCTAAGATCGCTGAGGTTGTGATCCCAGGATCTTTTGAATTAACCTCCAGACCTACCTGAAGTGTAAGGGTAGTTCCCTATTATGGCGTGCAATGTTAATATACCTATATAGGTGTGCGGTGCTCTCTCTCTCTACATATACATGTAGTTAGAGCTAATGTAGTAAAGCCATGCTATTTGAATTACAAATGGATTTATCGAAGTTTGAAAGCCTCATATTACACTATAAAAAATGTTGTAGAAATAGCAGCGCAATCCTTGTCCCAAAGTTGTCAGAGATCCGTCGTTATTTTTATAGAGATTCCTTGTACATTTATGTGCCATCATACTGCCACCTTGCTTCTTGTTGTATAGAGAGTACCAATAATGACTTTCCTGGATAAATGTGTCACTGTCTACATATATTTTTGGTACAAAACGCATGTAAGGGGGGGGGGACAAAATGAGGAGATAATATTATGAGTCTTAGGGGTAGGAAAGCCAGTCCATTTTATGATAATGTCAATGTGATAGACATAATTCAGGCTGATATTTTAATCCTAATATTGTACTCTTAACTGTATCCAATAAACCCCTGACGTTACATTAGAGTGGCATGAGTAGCACGACTGACAGTGGTTTACATTCAGAGCCCCACCAAAATACACTGAATGAGCCATTGTCGTGTCAGCCTATATAAAACCACTTCAAAGTTATGGTGCTATATGACTGTTTTGGGAAGAGGTGCTGGTGTCTTTGTTGTGGGTAGGGTTGTAGGGGTATGGGGAGGGGGATGCTGGGTGGGGAGGAGTGATCATCACTTGACATACATGTGCATTTACCCCACGATCGTGCTCGGAACATACACCCTCACCCTGGGTCCCCATCCAAAATGTCTCACTTGGACCACACCCACCTTACATCTGGACGGTGGGCAGGTCAGGAGCACAGCACTACGATCGCACACAGCCCTACGGCTGCAAATATCAGTGCTATCCCAATGGGAATTTCGGTATGGCTTGAAGAGTGCAGTCGTAGTATGTTAAGAAACACCCTCCAGAGGCAGGCAGGGGCAGGGAGGGATGGGGGGCGGAAAGGGCGACAGCGAGGGATTATCATGTGATGTCGGAAGCGGGGGGGGGGGGGTGAAGGAGTAAAGAGGCAGCATATAAGAGGAAGGAGAAAGGGAGGCTGGAACAAGCCAGACAGATATAGGGAAGCAGCGAGAAGGCAAGCAGACAGGGAGGGGAACTAAGGGAGTATACAGGGAGGGGAAGGAGGCAGACATGCAGGCAGGCATACTTTAATATCAGAACGTAGAGAGGGAAAGGAATGGGAAGAGACAAGCACATTGGAAAGGATGATTTAGTTAGAGAGGCAGGCAGAAAGGTCAAGCAGGGGTATGTGGAGGTCTGCTGGGTTCAAGCAGGCATAACTTTGGGAAGGCAGGCAGGATTAAGTAATGGGGGGGGGCAGATAGGCAAGGAGGCAGGGGTAAGAGAGGAAGGTAAAGAGAGGGTAAGAGAGGCAGACATGCAGAACGCAAATCAACAATACAGCAGATATTTAGTAAGAGACAAATTTTGTATTGTGGGTGGGTGAGGCCCTGTGGGATGAGTTCAAAGCTATGAAGGGCCAAAGCTTTGGTATCAGGGTTCAGTTCTGTGGTTTAAGACAAATTGAAGGGGGGGGGGAGGTATAGATTGAATGCTTGGACTATGGATCAAGTCATGGATTTGGGGGTTTACTGCTCTGGACAACCCCCTCCCGCTTCCACACACCAATAGCATCCCCTGCCCCCTCTCTCCCATCCACCCACCCAGCTCCACCACACCCAGCTGCAGTTGTCAGATCAGGGTTAGTACAACAATACAGGCTGACACCACATGTACCTTCATATCTTCCCACACCCACACCCTCCTGCACCCCACCCTGCACTGTGAAAAAATGTTTTCAAAATCATTACCACACACCCCCACAGAAGTACACAAGAGTGTAATGGGATAATAAAATTTATTATTGATGAATAAATTTTATGTTGATAATAACCATTGAATTAATAAAATATTATGATATATACACATACAAATTAAGTTATGCAGGTTGGAACTTGAGAGTACCGGTACCTGATGAGTTAATATAAGTGAGATAATATTGACAATGGAATTATGACAATGAGTTTGTTGATATGTTAATGGAGGTGATATTTGTGATGTAATAGTACCTGAATTTTAATATAAAGGGTGGGTGGGAGAGGAAATTTTAGGTTGACAACATGAGGTGGTGGTGAACGATGAAGTAGAAGTAAAGGTGATAATTGAGTTGAGGTGTATTTCCGGTAAGGCGGTGCCAATGACCACCCATAGCCTCAAACCGAGGCGATGCGTTCACCATTACCACACACACCCACAGAAGTACACAAGAGTGTAATGGGATAATAAAATTTATTATTGATGAATAAATTTTATGTTGATAATAACCATTGAATTAATAAAATATCATGATATATACACATACAAACATAAAATACATGTAAAACAGTAGGCCAAAAGCCAAGAATTGTTTTGTATGTGAGAGTTAATGTGTAGAGGCGTTAGCCAGAGCCTGGGAGATAGCAAAGTTGACTGGTGATACATTGTCATTTTGTATGCATCCCCTATATGCCAGTGAGGACCAACCACCGTATACTTGTATGTCTCATTCAGTGCAACCTGCATTAAATGCCTGGGTTGTTGCAGCTGACCTGAGACTGTGCAGTGAAAACTTGAGAGGTGGCTGTCCTAGTCTCTTTAGTTGGTTGTGCCATTGTGTCTCGACACATGATACTGGCACTGGGGTATGGTCCATATTTGATATAAAAGGGTCTTGTGGGGCCTGAGTCGGCTGTGCCTTGTACATTTTGTGCACTGCGACCACTGGGCAAGTCAGTATATCACTGGAGGCGTGTAGTGTAACTACCTTCTTCTGATTGTACATCTGCATGTTTTTGGCCTTCTGGATCACCACCTGAATTCTGTCTTTGTTGTTGGGTGACATCTCCTCTTGTGAGGTGGGATATAGCGGAGAACCGCTTGATTGTTGGTGGCAGCACCTCTGATTTTCTCAGTGCTGCATGAAATATTACTAATATTGCGACCCTGGTAACTCGGCCCAGGTGTGTGTCGGGGAGACCCAGCAATACTGCTTTCAGGAGGGACATAGGGATTGCTGGCTTCTTGTTTGTTTCCACAGTCTTGTCGTGCACCAGCGCCTGCTTGGCCCTTGTCACCCTGTGATGTCTGAATGCCGCCACATCCAGCCTGCTAATATGAGATGCTGTGTCATGTGACTGATATTGTTTTTGAGGGTACCTGGGTGTTTTGTTGTCCTGGCCATGAACTCTATGAACATTCACACCGTTTGGTACATTGGGTTGAGTGGGTCCAATGCGAGGTGTCTGGTAAACAGATAGTATTGGCTGGCAGCTGAGTGACGGTTGCGATCGGTACCCTCTGCCCGTGCCGATTTCTGCCTCAGCGCAGCCTGGTCCTGGTAGAAGTTAAACCTTGGATCTGGAAATGATAAAAGGTGATACAGCACCAATTGCATAGGTGTTAGCCTCTGTGACAGCCAGATTATGGTCCCCTATCAATTGAGTGGCACTGCTCTTGGCGGCCCCGCTCAGGTGGGCTCTGCTTAATATGTCGGCGGTGACGTTGTCCTTGCCTGGCACATGGTCGTACGAGATATGGATGTCTAGTAACGCCTGTAACATCCAGCACATGCGTGCAGCGTCGGTGAGAACTCTATCTATGCCACGGCCCATCTAGAAGACGGTAACTGCCGCCTCATTGTCACATTTGATCAGCACATGTGTTCCGCGATCCACCTCACCCATAAACGTGTGTAATGCTACAACCACATTAATGGCTTCCAAGTGTGTAATGTTTTTAACTGGGTCATTCTTTGGTGTACACTGTGAGGCGTATGCTGTTGTTCCATCAGTGGCACCTATTCCAGACCCGCACGCGTCCACGTATATTGTGCGGCGTGGGGGGGTGGTAACCGGTATGATGGCACGGCTGTTCCACTGGGCACTGAATTCTTCGAACCAACGCAGGTCGGCTCTCATGCCGGCATTCAGGTTGATGTATCCAGCCTTCATATCCCGTAGTGAATCCAGTAGGCGTGAGACGTATAACCGTTCAGATTTAATGCATTTGGCAATGTAGAGTAGGACTCCTAGTAGTGACTGGAGCTGTTTACGTGAAATTGAGCGTCTCTTGGCGTAGTACTTGATCTTTCCCTTAACCTCAGCCAATTTGTCGTCTGGTACGGACACGGTCATGCCAGTCGAGTCCAGGACAACACCCAGCCATTGAATCCTCTTAGTGGGGGGCTGTAGCTTATCCTTAGCCTCGGGAAGGCCCAATGACGCTATAAGCTCTCTTGCTGCCGTGTAGTCTTGTTGTGCTCTGGAATGATTAGAGGAGAATTGAATCCTCTTAGTGGGGGGCTGTAGCTTATCCTTAGCCTCGGGAAGGCCCAATGACGCTATAAGCTCTCTTGCTGCCGTGTAGTCTTGTTGTGCTCTGGAATGATTAGAGGAGATAATCAGGAGATCAACCAAATACATTCTAGTGAATATATTGCGTTCCGCCAACAGTTCAACGATCATATCAGCAACCCTCTGCATATGGGACGCGCTTGCGCGCGACCCAAATGGTACACTAATGTCCAAGTAAAACTTGTTATCCCATGATAGGCAGAGGAGTGGCCAGTCTCCGGGATCTGAGATCAGGTTTCTATAGGCGCGGGAAATGTCTGGAGCTTCATTGTAGAAACCACACAACTTTACTGCAATACGATTATGGTGGTTCACTGTTCAGTTTTATGAGGATGCCTGATGGGATCAATAGTTATTTCTTAGAGTGTGCCACCCTGCCCTGTATGCCCCCGGGGTATGCCCACCTGCCACCCACCTCAGCTACCCACCTCAGCCACACCCAACATCCATCAGACACATAGTATGTTCACTATGTCAAACAATGTGTACCAAAGCAGCCCATATAAAAGGGTAGGGCGAACCCAGGAACCTGAGAACTCCTTTAAGCATTTTTTCTCAAATTAGAATTCCATTGTCATGGCCCATTTAAGCACTCGCTTTTAACTGCCCGTGTCCTTGTATAGTCCCGCTGCTTATACATGTATATATATATATATATATATATATATATATATATATATATATATATATATATATATGAGGATGGTTCATATTTGAGATTATGAATCAAATGCTTAGTACTCTTTTCAAGAAAACTGTGTCACCAGTGCTCATCTGAGACTGTGGGGCTTTTTGAGACCCCAGCGCTTTTACAGGAAAGTACATTAAATATATATATCCTTTGTGCTCAAAACTATTTCTAATTCTAGCTGAGATCAGGTGATAGGTACATTCTTTCCATTTTGGGAGAAAATCTAGTTTTCATATTCCAGGACTCTTTTGAATACTGAAATCTCTTTATAACCACATCAAATATAAGGAAATATAGATACAAGGATATGTATGTTCGAGGTTAGATGTATCCAGAATGGGGTCGAACATTGCATGCTTGTTGCTCTTACAAGTCTACATGAGATGAAACCCAATAGGTGGAGTTTGCCCATATGAGGGGAGAGGTGTAGGAGGGTATGGCAGGGCGTGGGTTAAGGAAATACCTTCTCTGTTAATCTGCTGCTACTCCATAAGAAATCTATCAGATGTCAGATTCCCAGTATTTTATTTTATTTTACTTTTTGAGGTTTGTGGCAAGGTTAGGCAGAAAACATACCATGCATCGTATACATGCTTTGGACTGATAGGGAGATACCATCAGTCTTCAGGTTATATTTGAAATCGAGTGATACCGTCTTCAATAAGATTAATTGTTGTTTTTTGGAACGATTATGTGTACATAATTCTTCTCCATTAGTCAAATTGTCCTGAAATGCTCTAAATTTATATTTTGGAGTTCAAAAGCTTAAAATAGCACTTGTTTCAAGTGATTTCAGGCTTAATCAAAAGTGTACAGTTGTTCTGTGTTTTGCATATGTAGACACCCATGTAAATTATTAGAAGTTTCACTAGGTTTACATTCAATAATGTTCCCTTCTATCTCCCTTGGGAAAGTAGTTCCTTTTGAAAAAAAAAGGATGATCTCTCTATGTTTGATGATAAAGATAAAATGTGTTATATTTGATAAAATCGTCCCACCCACTCGCTTTGGCTGGCCTGTGGTAAATAGAGTAAATAGAAAACAGATATGATCTCTATCTCAAAGATGTGAGGTTGCGGGGAAATAAAAACTCACTCTGATAGAAAATAATATCATAACAAATTTGTTTCTTGATACCTTAACATTCCACCACTGGGTGGCAACGTCAGTCAAAACGTGATGTAACTTGGGACGTCCATAGCTGCTTAGACCTTTAAGAAAGCGGGAAAATCTATTTTTACCTTTATGAATTCGGAGTTGTATATGCAATTTTTGCAAATTTGATTTGCCTTTTGTGTTATCATTAGCATGTTCTTAGAGAATAGTAGCGTACTATTGTCTATATCACAATATCCCATCAATTAAAGTTGAATTAATGTGTTTACCTTGGCCTTTTCTTTACTATGGCAAAGGTGATCAGTCTAAACTATCCATGGCCCCGCAAGGTATACCTCAGGTTTGTCTCATCTTGTAATATAAAGATGTACCATAGACCAATCATCACATAAATCTAGTAATCATCTTTTATTCAAACCTGTAATATTGCCCATAATGTATCTTGTTCTGTCCAGGTAACATAAAAAATAGCATCAGACAGATTTGCATCCATTTGCATTCAGCTCAACTACTACAAATAACAACCTGCTATGGTGAGACTATTAGAAGAGATGCATGCAAAGGAGAAATGGAGACTATGATACAACAACAGCTTCTATCTAGGCCTATACGTGATATAACGATCGATATAATTTTATGTCATACATTAAGACAATCCTAGGCATGTGCTGGGGATAAAGTACTGATAGTTCCTTCCTTTAATACACCTAAAGTCCACTAGGCCTTTATTGCAGGAATTTATATAGGAAATGTATGGCTCAATCGCGTGCGACAGAGGCCAAGTGGACTATCGACATTACATCGATAGTCCACTAGGCCTCTGTCGCAGAAATTTATATAGGAAATATATGGCTCAATTGCAGGACAGAGGCCACGTGGACTATCGGTTTTTTAAGGCTACAGACCAGACATATATATATATATATATATATATATATATATATATATATATATATATATATATATATATATATATATATATATATATATATATACTGAATACACCAATGCATGTCTGGCATAGTCCAAGGCTTACTTTACCCCCACAGAATGTAGAATAGACCTGTCAATAACCAGAAGAGCACAGTCAGATACACATAGTGCTTTATGCCATATTGGAGACCTTCCAAATGTACCCATAGGTCCTAATGCCATGCTGGAGAGCTTCCAATGGAGTCTGTATGCTGTCATCAGTCAAGGCTAAGGTGGTGAATGGCACCCTGGATGGTGCTGTGCTTCACCATGTAATGGAAGATCAGGAAGGCATTTCTCAAGATGGTATGACTAGACACAACCACTACAACTTGAAACCCTCAATATCAGACTGGGTGATTGTAGGTAAGACACTATGACTTCTCTGTACAATCAGCACTTACGGCAGTAATTACATAGGGTTTGTTAGAGCAGTCGTACCAGTACAATCCTTTGTGACTACAAGACACAGGGCTGTAATAGCATTAAAGTGGGGGATTCCACTACGACTTAAAGTGGGTCTAGTCGTACCATCTTGAGAAATGCCTTCCTGGGTTGTCTGGTACTGGAGGAGGCAATAATACCTACAGCTGCTTGTTGTATCTCCCATCTATATACAACCATGTTTATGGAGGTACACTTTCCCATTTCCTGACAAATATATTCATGTGTTTACCTCCAATATCACCATGCTCCCATGCTATCATGATATTGCACATGTGTCTGGGGAGTTCTTACCTTTCTTTCTTTTATTTTTCTTTATTTTATTTTTTTGCTTTCTATGGTTGTATTTGGTTTGCTGCTACCGGGTAGGGCGGGAACTGCTTTTGTTCCACTAACTTTACCAAAACGGCTATCCCGGAAGTCGTTGGCTTTGACGTGGGATGTTCCCGTAGTTGGTCACTCACAGTCATTCTGACAGCAACCAGCGAAAGTAACCTGGGGAGTTAGAAAACAGTAGAAGTTGCATGACAAGCATAGAGTTACAATGATAGGAGTTGCAGTGCTTTGGACGTGTGGTGGCGCTACCTCATCGCCACTCGTCTAGTCATGTGCTGTTCGCCACTGCAATAGTTAGTTAGTAGCAGAACCATGGTTTATTCAATTTTCTTTGTATGTGTGCCATGAGCCTTCTACCTGACAAAACCAAGATCGCATGTCACGCACCGGTTGGCCTCAGACAAAGACGTCGGGCTTCCCTAGCCCACTTAAAAGGGTCTATATCTCCTCTTTCCTATCTCCTCAGGATGTGTGTGGTGCACATATTCGCGGGCACTGACACATTCCTCTGTTAAATTATCAACCTGTGAAGCACGGGATAGCCACTTAGTGCCGCTAAAGTGCTGTAAAACACAAATCAATTAATCAATCAGACAAAGACGTGAGACCTTTAGAGCGAGACGAGACCCAACCCGACTACGGGAAAGTGCTGTGTCTCACGGCGATCTTTGACTTTTGCCCTAAGTTGCATCATACTCCCGATATGGCGCTGTGATTTTTTAGCACCTGCTAAAATGTGTAAAACATATGGGGGGGGGGACTTAAACCAGGGATCAATAAGAGAAAGAGAGATAGAAGTCTGCGGAAGGTGTAAAAGTGAGATGCGGGTGGCTTAAAAGTGAGAAGTGTCAGACTGAGACCCCTCAGTTTGGCATGTTTCAAGTTTCAATGACCCCATCCTGGAAGAAGAAAGTTAAGATATAACGATTTTAAGTTGGGGGGAAGGCATATGATGCAAATTTTGAACCTGGGTGTATTTCAATCTGCATCACTGCGAGTTTGGCATGTTTAGTTTCAAGTTTGCAGGAGGCCAAAAAATATGATCCTATCAAGATAGATTGGAAGTTTGTGAGGGGGGGGCATATGTCGCAACGTTTGAACCTGTGAGGCTGTGTATAACTGGCATATAACTGGAGATCGGCATGTTGAGTTTCAAGGCAGGGGAGGGCAAAAAAATGACCCCATCCTAGAAGATCAAGAGAGAGAGATCAGATAAAGCTTTAAAAATGGAGGACCAGAAATTTCATGATTCAAAGTTTATGTCCTACCGTATTGGCCTGTATAAGGGAGTGGTCATTTTTTAACAACAGGGGGGTTGGTGAAATTCCATGCGTGCCTCCGAGGGGTCTAAAAAATTTTCATGCCCCCCTTTTATTCTATAGTCATGGACAGGCTTTTTCTCTCAAAAGGGGCAAAGAAATTGTTGTTCCCCCCCCCCCCTTAGAGGAGTCTGAAATTTTTTTGTCCCCCCAAACCAAACCCTGTTGTTAAAAAATGACCACTCTAAGCGCCGGGTCTTGAATAAGTGTCCGTCTCGAATAAGCGCAGGGGGTACAGGGGCATTGGAATTTGAAATGTCACTATATTAATTTTAAATCTTGAATAAGCGCAGGTCTTGAATAAGTGCCAGGGGTAGAGCCAGGTTGGAATCAATGAGCGCCCGGTGCTTATAGAGGCCAATACGGTATATTTGAGGGCTGTTTACACTTCATGGGCTGTTTATACTATCCCAGCGCCGAAGGTGCTGGTAACAGTAACAAATAGGATCGTGTTGAACATTCTGTATATTAGAATGGTACCGTTGGGAGGAGTGGGTGGAGGTAGGAATGAAGTGGACAAAGGAAAGGATGAAAAGGATGAGACATAAAGAAAGACAAAGACCCTACAGAGGCAGAGATAGAGACAAACCCTGCTGGGCCTAAATAAAGATCGAGATAAAGAGAATAAAAGATTGGCTGAGGATTCTAATTCCAGAATAATTATGTTATTATCTAGAATAAAGAGCAAGAAAAAGAAATGAGAATAGAAGAATATAAAGAATGCCCAGCCAGTCCAATAGAAGTGTACATACATGTAGTATTGATTAGGTTTGTCGGATATTAGGTATGGTGCATTGTATAGAAACTTTAAGAGAAGCAGAGGAATTTACCATGGTGAAAAGATTGAATAAAGAGGCAAAGCAGACTGACATATTCCACGTGGTATCCATACATACTTCACATACCCGAAACCAAACTAAAAGCCCCTCTTGATTAAAAAAAAACTAAAACTAAATGAAAACAATTCCATCAAGTGTCTCCGTGACCTTACATCGTGACCTTGTGCCCAGGGTTACTGTTCACGGCTATGACGTCACGTCACCAGAACCTACGCCGTGACCGTGGAGGCTGATGACCATGACGTGGTTTACCTCTCCAGGGCATGCGTCCAGGGTTGTGACTTGTTATGAGGTGGTCTGGTGTGCTGTGGTGGTCCTCCATACAGGGTTCACATGATGAGGGTGGTCCGGGGAACAGGTGGATCACGAGTGGGTGGGGTTAGTTTTCAGGGTGGTCTGGAATGAAATGTTTTGGATACATCATCACCAGCCCTTGTGTCATTGGCAATCTATTATATCCTCCATTAACACACGGAAAGATCACCTCCCTTGAGTCTAGGAGTGGGTTCTCTTGGGGCCCCCAGACGTAAGGAACCCGCCCTGTCCTTGCCTTATGCATGGCAACTGGACAAGGCTTTAATGCTCTTCTTCTTTGGGACTCTGCTGGTCTCTGCACCATGCAGTTCATATGTCCTTAAGCTATGATTGTATACTAATTCTGACGATCTTTATGCACTATCTAATATCTTTCTAACACAAGGTGTAAGTAAAGGGAAGGAAATAATCCCCAAATTATTTTTCGTTATGTTTATATTGTTATCATGAAAATGAGAGAAGACGTCAAATCATAGCTTTGGGGTGATAACTGCATAACTCGATCACCTCGGGGGGGGGGGTCAATTCATAACTTTAAGGGAATACTTATTCTTTCATTGAAACGCAATTTCACACTCAAAGTAATTCTCTCATTTGAAACAAAACTCTTTCATGGTAGGGCCTGAAATAATGCATGTTGTGGATAATATCAAAACGATTATAAATGATAATCATTTATCACCAATGAATCCTTTTCAAGCAAATTGTATACCTGATAATCGTTTGACTTATGAATCGGCTTCCTGTTATAAGTATATTCCATGATAGCCTCCAGGTCAGAGACTCCAGGAGGGTGTTGCTCCTATGGTAAATAGGATAATAGCATGACCACTTGTGAGCAACACAAGTGAAAAGTTTTACTACATGGAATGCCAGTTTTGCAGAAGAAGCACTTCTTAGCCTGGAGGGTCTTGACAAAAAGGAAACGAGAACCATAAAATTTAAATGTGTACGTTTTTGAATTGCCAAAAGAATTCTGGTCTAGCCAGACAGTCAAACTTGCATGGCAGTCTAAGTGATTATATGTGCTCATGACATCCAAATAAGCTGAATTGGTGATTTACATGAATCAACCATTAATAATAGACATAGGAAAGGGGTAGATAGTTATCCTGTGCATGGCATGTCTATTTTTCAATCAGTTTATTGAAAATTTATTTGGAAATACTGTGAAAACGTGTTAGACCAAATACGATTGAGAATATTTAATAGGTTCTTCCTCGTTATCTTTTGGCAAGACCCTCCAGTATTACATTTTCCCATAGGAGCAACACCCTCCAGGTTGTGGCCCCCACCCTGTAGGTTCGCCACATGCCCCCTGTGTGTGTCTGACCGGTGTGTTAGATCAGTGTAATGTGAACTACACCAGGAATGTCACATGTTTAACTAACCTTAACATTCCTCTCCAGCCAATTAGCCTTACTAGTGCTTAGCTCATTTGTTTTTCGTGACAGAAAAGAGGGACAGTAATCAAAAGAAAAAGTAGATGAAAAGAAAGGAGAGAAATGATTTTAAATGAGAAAGGAACCTAGCCTATATTCCTTTGAGATGCATGCTGGACTGCCAGGTTTGAGCTGTATTATATCCTGTAGTTCTATTGTGAAGTGGCCGAGATATTGGTGTTTACAACTGTGGGTCATACTTATAATGATACTGTAGAGGTACACTTTACTAAACCATAGGAGTTGGGTACCGTCTGACGTGGCGGGTGAGTCGAGTCGTCGGACGTTCCTCAGGTTCCGGATAGGTGGCAGCACCGATCCGGGTCTGTGGGGACATCTGACGACGAACACCTGGGTCCGTATATAAAGCCCAGGGCTCAGCCGCTACGTCAGAGGCCCTTCTGGCCTCCACACTATGTAAACCACTGTCTTTTAATATTAGCTGCCTCTTTGATATCATTCGGCAGCCGTGAGTGTGCATTAAGTAATAAACCTAACCGTTGGCATACACTTGGAATACTGTCTTACTCTTTCTTTCCGAATCGTAAGACCCGAACCCCCCAGGTCCGTAAGGCCACAAACCCTTACACTGGTGCCGTGACCAGTTAATTCTGGTGTATAGCCCGGACGTTATAACGTCCGAACGGCTAGTACATGGGTTAGACACCCTTAGGGAAGCTAACCCAGCAGGGCAATCACTTGCCCAAGAGAATGGAAATGGATCGCTAATGCTCCAAGCCCATTCGGACTCACAAGATGCAGAATCAGCATCCTGGAGAGATCCCGGACCCCACTATAATGATAGTGAAGAGAATCTGCCAGACTCTGTACGACGCGAACAGTCCATACAGAGACATAGTAACTTAATAGGCCAGCATTCAATTGTTGACGAATTATGTGATTCGATGTTCGAAGTCGGTGGTAGTACTAACCCAGAACATCCGGCACCAATGCGAAAAAGGGTAACATTCGGAGAACTACCTTATAGGTTACCCAGGCCCGAATTACCAATATTAGATTATAGCGCTATAGATGGCGACTTAACCTATGCGGTACCGGAAGGTGAAGAATTAAAACGACCGGATGTCCTGTTGTTGAATGAAACTTATGTAACTTTGAACGAGAATTTAAATACCTTGGTCAAAGCTAAGGATGAAGTATTGCATGAAAAACTTCAAATGGAAGAGGACCTAACTGGCATGCGAAAGGAATTCGAAGCCAGAAGGAGCGAGTACATGAAAGAACTCGAGAGTGAAGAACTAAAACTTCAATCTATGAGAGATTCATTCAATAAAGAATATGATAATAGGCACATTCGTATCCAAACATACATAGATACGAACGACCAACTAAACCTTGATAAGACAAAATTCGAATCCGAAATTCGCCATTATCAGGAGGAGTTGGATAAATTGAAACTTCAGTGCAGTAAACAAGCTGAAGACAATGAAACCATCCGGGTAGGCATCATAGCTTACAACAAACAACTGGAGGAGGATAGACAGAAACTCACGAATGAGCTTCAGGAATTGCAGGCCACTGCAATAACTCTAGATAAATATGTAGAAGCAGCCCAGTTAACTATAGGTAATATAGACCCAGCTGTGGTATCTACAATGTTGGGAAAGACATCTAAAGATGCAACCCCAATTAGATACAGCCCATTCGTTGATGATGGGGCTGACAAGAATGTGGTATCCGGAATCTATAAGAAACCGGATAATGCTGCAGTAAATGGAACCGCATCTAAACCAGTAGTTCCAATGCTGGATACGATAGGACCAGCACCACCCATACCAGATTTGAGTCACAAAATCAAAGCGACTCACGATGGTGCTACAGGGAATAATAATAATTCACCCGTGGCACAACCAAGAGCACCCGGACCAATGAGACATATGTTGACACCACCTTCATATTTCCCCCAACCCGGCCACAGTACACCAGCAGTACCAAGATTACCGAATCCACCCCCAGGTTCTGGTAATGGTCCTACTGATGGACGTTTTCCGAGACCAAATCCGCCACAAAACAATATCAACGGCGGTACGTACCAACCGAGAACATCTTCCTATGGATATAGAAATAATTATAATCCATCGGGAAGTGGCAATTATCAGAATGGTAATAGCTATAACCAGGGATGGAATCAAAATGATTCTTACCCTAGATATGCTTCTTCTGGAAACACCGGTCACAATAGTGGATACCCTGGTGGTTCATCTGGAGGCTATAATAATAATGGTCCACCAGGAGGAAACCCTCCAGGCGGCCCAGGAGGATCCGGATTCGGAGGATCAGGATCAGGAGGAGATGGCAGGAAACCTAACAGGAGAACTTCTATGCCTGCAGGGATGCAAACCATCTTTGATAGAAGCCAATGTATACAAAACCTTGGCATTGACTGCTACCGAAAGGGAGCAGACGGCATGGAAGTCATGAACTGGAGCATGCGAGAAGCAGATAGACTACGCGGATGTAATAATCCGGCACGTAGGCAGGCACGGATACCCCCTCCATATGATTCTAATGATCCATGGAAGGACAGGTATCAAGCTTTTGTTGACGAAGTCAATTGTAGTGGCTGGACAAAAGAAGAAGCTCTGCCATATTTGATTTGTTGGTTAAATAAAGGCGGAAAAGTAGCTCTCAACCAATGGAGAGCAGCTTATGGAATATATGGTACCTATGATCAATTGGTCGAATGTGCCGCATACCTTTTCGGATCAATCGTTAGAGAAGATCCGTGGGTAAGCTTTAAGAAGAGGACACAAAAACCTAAAGAATCACACAAAGTCTTTGGTTTGGAGCTACAGGACTTGCTTTCGAAAGCACGTCCAAATTGGGCTCATGATGATGATTGTTATCTACAAGAATTGTTTATACAATTCTACAGTGGATTGCGTGATCCGGATCACAAGCAAGTGGTCTGGGACTCTTGGAAAGATGACACTTCCTTCAGTGATCTGTTCATAGCAATCGATGGACATGACATGAAGAAACGTCTGGTAGGTCTCGGACCTAATCCAATAAGAGCAGCTCCATTCCAATACGGAGGTACACCTGCTCCGGTATACGATACTTCCCAATTAGCTCCGGTTGAATCGAATGAAGTTGATGAGAATGATGAATATGTCTCCGATGAAAACGGAGATTATATTGGTTCAGTGCATGTAGCTGGAAAATATTACCGACAAAAGCGGTATAGGAAAGTACATTCGAGAGGGAGAGGAGGATCAGTTGCTGGTAAAACAGCTTCCGGATCAACTCAACCTGGCAGTGTAGCCTCTACGGCGAACCCAACTGTAGCAGCCACTGTTGCTCCGACTAACATGATGGAAACATTATTAGCCGGATTAACAGAAGCTCTAAAGAGACCGAGAGTTGACAAATCCCAGAGGAGATGTTTCAGATGCCAGAAACTGGGGCATTATGCTCCAGAATGTATGGCTGAAAAACCTGTCCCTCGTAGACAGGAGAGTGTCTCTGGAGTAAGTACAGAGGAAAACTAAGGAGGGGTCTCCCGAGGGGCAAAGAAGGGGATCCCAGTGACAAATCTTGCCATGATATCACCATCCGTGATGATAGTTCACATGAAGTAACAAGATCGCCTAACACCGAGGTGGTTGTAGACACCCGGAAGGTTAGGGAAGCTGATATAACAGGTGCTATGGGAGCACAGGGGAAACCCAATATCAGTAACGAGGCAGGCGGCTATTCGTTAGCCAAGGTCTGTGGTGCCCACCTGCCCCCGGGTCATCCTTGTCTGGAATTCTTAAAAGGATGTGGATTGACTCCTGGTGTGAAAAATGACGTTCCGATTGTCACGGACATGCCCTCTGTTCTAAACGGAAGGCGGTGGTATGTTTGCCTTACTGTTAACGGAAGGTCTGCCGAATTCCTTGTGGATACGGGAGCTAGCCACTCTTGTATCTCCAAGGGGTTCTACGACCTTATACCGGATGAACATGATACTCTCAAATCGGGAGGAAGTGCTCAGACGGCCGACGGCAGTACCTTGCAAACGTATGGTAGAACTTGTGTGAGACTACAGTTAGATGGTATACATGACTATGTCATGAGCGCCACCGTTGCGGATATAGCAGATGAGGGGATACTCGGGTTAGATTTCGCATCCCTGTATGGTGCTGTATTGGAACCCCAAACAGGAGTGTTGAGTGTGAGATACCCGTACCCCGTGAAGGTTAGATGTGCACTGAGACAAGTGAGCAGTATGGCTAGTGTGGCACACACTGTGCGAATCCCTCCGGGAGTAGCCTGTGATGTGCTTGTAAGAAGTGATCCTGCAATGCGTAACAAACCTGCAGTGATAGAACCGGATGTAGTTACTTTGTCAGGTATTGGATTAAATTCTGTAGACACGATAGTAGCGAATGCATCCTGGTCGGTAGTACCTGTCTCCAATACTGGAAACACTACTATCTACTTGAAAAAGGGACAAGTTTTTGGAAACGTGACCCTTTCGGAAACTGTAACGGATAGCAAGCTAAGCTTACAGAAGGTAACAGGAGATGATGAAATTTCGGAAGACTTACTTAAGTTGTATGAAGAAACTTCATTAGAAGATCCGGAACACCGGAAAGAGTTCTATGATATGCTCTGTCAGTATCATACTGCCTTTGCCAAACCTGGTGAAAAACTAGGTACGACAAATAAGGTATTACATAAAATAGATACTGGGGATGCCGAACCCTTTAAGATACCGTATAGACGGTTACCCTTAGCAAAAAAGAGAGTAGCTGAGGATGAAATAAATAAGATGTTGGAACAGGATGTAATAGTCCCTTCTAATAGTCCATGGAGTAGTCCTGTGTGTATGGTAACAAAAAAAGACGGTACTATCCGTTTCTGCATAGACTACAGGAAGTTGAATGGAATAACGAAAAAGAATTCGTATCCATTACCGAGAATAGATGAAACCATTGACTCCTTAGGAGGAAACAGTTGGTTTTGTACCCTAGACTTGCAATCAGGCTATTGGCAAGTGGGAATGAACCCTTCAGATATGGAGAAAACTGCATTTTCAAGTCATATTGGATTATTCCAATATAATGTAATGCCGTTTGGATTGTGCAATGCACCTGCAACATTTGAAGCAATGATGGAAACAATTCTAAGTGATTTATTGTGGAAAAGATGTCTTGTATATCTAGACGATGTCATTGTCTTCGGAAAAACATTCGAAGAATGTTCTAATAACCTAAAAATGGTACTAGAACGTATTATTTCAAATGGTCTCAAATTGAAACCTAAGAAATGCCACATGTTTAGAAAGTCCATAAATTATTTGGGCCGCATCATCAGTGATGAAGGAATAAAGGCTGATCCGGAAAAAATCGAATCAGTTACGAATTGGAATAGACCTAAAACACCCAAAGAAGTGAGGTCCTTTTTAGGATTCTGTTCCTATTACAGGGAATTTATTCCGAATTATTCTAGAGTCAGTTACCCATTACAAGCAATAGCTAACTGGACTCCAGGAAGTACCAAGGAAAAATTTCCTTGGACGCATGAACAGGAAACCGCTTTCCAAAAGCTAAAAGACCTGTTCACGAGTACTCCCGTATTGCAATATCCGAATGAGACGGATCATTTCATACTGGATACTGATGCTAGTAATGATAGCATTGGTGCAGCTCTCTCGCAAGTCCAAAATGGGAGAGAAGTGCCAATTGCCTTTGCCAGCAATACACTGAGCAAGACCCAGCGCAATTACTGCACAACCAAAAGAGAGTTGTTAGCAGTAGTCGTATATACCAAGAAGTTCAAACATTTTCTATGGGGAACGAACTTTACTTTGCGTACGGATCATTCCTCTTTAAGGTGGCTACTGAACTTCCGAGATGCTGAAGGCATGTTAGGCCGATGGCTAGCCCATTTATCCGAATATGGGCTTGAACATCAACAGATTCAGCATAGACCCGGAGTTAAGCATTTAAATGCTGATGCTTTGTCTCGAATACCAATCCGGAAATGTGATAATCCGGATTGTACTGATTGTGGAGCTCATAAGGCAGTGTTAGCAGGGATTCGAAGACCATTCGTACCCCTAGTTGCCAGTATACTGGATTGGTCTATGGATCACATACGACATTTCCAGGAAGCTGACTCGATAACTGCACAGCTACTGCAATTAGTACCAAAGGGTATACGTCCAGTTAGACCAGAGGTCTCTCTGGAAAATCGAGAAATGAGAAGGTTTCTTGCTCAATGGACCGAGCTTGAAGTCCGGAAAGGCGTGTTATACCGTTGGAAGCCATGTAATAATGGTGGTAGAATCATGCAAGTGGTGATACCACATGCCATGAGACATGACATTATGTACTTCTGTCATGGACATCGGAGCAGTGGTCATTTCGGAAGGAAACGCTCGCTAGCACGACTTTCCAAGAAATACTATTGGCCTGGCATGACACGGGACTTGCAAAGATGGGTAACCACCTGTCCGGATTGTTGTAAAAACAAACCCGGACCCGGGATGGGCAAACTTCCCCTATCCCAAGAACTTTTCGGAGTTAGATTCGCAAGAATCGGGGTAGATATTATTAGTGGATTTAATACAACCGCTAATGATAATACCTGTATGATGGTAGTGTGTGATTATTATACGAAATACACTAAAGTATTTCCACTACCGGACCACAAAGCAATTACTTGTGCCGAAGCTTTTGTAAAAGGTTGGGTACTAAGCTTCGGTGTACCATTAATGTTACACAGTGACCAAGGCAGAGAATTCGAATCAAATCTCTGGCAGGGTATGTGCGAGTACTTGGCTATTTGCAAGACTAGAACCAATCCGTATAGACCACAAAGCGACGGATTGGTGGAAAGGTTCAATAGAACCCTCATCCAAGTCCTAAAGTCACTCGTTAATGAACATATGGATGACTGGGATGAGCAATGTCATTTTGTGACACATGCTTATAATAGTACAGTACATTCAAGTACAAATTGTTCTCCGAACCTTTTAGTATTCGGAGAAGATTTGATAATGCCTGCTGACCTAGTTTTTGGAGTCGTAGGAATGGACCCTGAACTACCTTGCCATGTAGTTTTTGTGGAATGTTTAAGAGACAGATTTAGAAAAGCATATGAGTCTGTCCGAATTGATTTGGAGAAAAGTGCCAAATGGCAGAAAGTAGGATACGATACCGATCTAAAACATCGGAAATTCCAATCCGGAGACAGAGTCCTTAGATTACATGAACCACTTAGACACATAAAATTAGCGTCTAATTGGGACGGTCCCTTTACTATAACACAAATTATCAGTGATTGTACCGTAATTATTAAATCTGACCTTGGTCGACTCTATAAGTCAAATGTGGCTAGATTAAGGAGATGGTCTGGGAGGGAGACCTCCACAGAAATGTATGGTGAAGGTTCCGAAAGGATCCTGAATCAGAATCGCATAATAGACCAGGTAAAGAACACTACAGTGAAGCGTGGTCAGGGTAGACCCAAAAAGTGTTCCGAATCAGTAACACCCACGCCAACACCGATTAAGCGTGGGGGAGTTAAAAAAGTCTCGGCAGGTGAAGACAAAAAGAAGAGGAAAGGTGTTTCTAAGGCTAAGAAGCACCTAGAGAAAGCTCTTCAGACTGTCAGGTCCGATAAAGAACTATCCGAGAAGGGGAGATACGTTCGCCGCAGCCCCCGAATTGCCCAGAGGACTGCAGTGACCTAACCTGTATACACAACGAGTGTAATGTTTACATTTAGAGGAACGGATGACAACTGACCCTAAAGGCTTATTTGTCGCCCCCGCATGATGTACCAATGGGTAGTGGACGGATAATCCGGTGGATTTGCTTAAGCTTTCCATAATCTCCACTTAAATCCCCAGTCGAGTCATCGGGGTGAGCGATAATTACCTAAAAACAATCAGTTTGTTGATGTACCGCCTGTAGCACGTGCGTTTCCGCATGACGTCACCGTGTCCAGTCTCGGCTGACCTCTCGTGACCTCGCGGACCGCGGGGAAATGACGTCACGAAAGCTGGCCTGTCGCCATATTTGTTTTCGGTAACGTCCAAGACGGTCGAGCTCGCTCCCTTCTTGGATTTTACCGGCTAAGCAAACCCCCCCGCTGCTCCTCCAGAGTCTGTCTCCTGGTAGACAGACTCCGTTTGTGCCGGCCCCGGCGCCGTAAAAGCCGGAAAAAGGAGTAGTTTACTCCCGTGGTCGATTCCCCAGTCATGGCTGAGGAATCCGTAGCTGCAGCCAAGCTATCCGGTGACCCGGATAAGCTGACTCCGTCCGCAGAAGCTTTTCCGGAAGCTTTGTCGCCTGTTACACAGGAAGAGAGCGAGATGATGGACGTGGAGGAACCCACGGATCGCTCGTTCGAGGAGAAGCTGGCTTCATTCTCACTCAATGAGCCAGAGAAACTGCTATCTCCACTCCCAGCAGAGGGATCCGGAGCGACTGCGAGTGCTGAACCCGCAGCGACAGAGTCCGAAACTACCCAAGTTGACGGACAGAAGGATGAGTGGAAGCCAGCAGTGGCGGAGCCTTTTCCAGCTAGTTATGATGGTCGCTACCTGTATGTCCACCCGGAACTGCAGGCACAAGTGACCTACGCGGACGGGACACCAGTCAGGATGGACCCGAAAGTCAGGATAGCTATCGAGGGCGTCATGGCTCCCGAACAGCTGACCAGGATGCCTCCCGAGTGGCTTCGAGACTGGCCGTGGTTCCAACGGGGACTTATGGTGGACGCCGGTTTCCGTGAAACCGTGTACGCAGCTAACCGAGCCTTCGAGCTCGGAGCGTATCCGAAGCCTGACAAGTCCCTGTGGAACGTCAAGGCTACGAACATTAACTGGGTAGGCTGTGTCTGGGATACCGATGGCCAGACCTACCCACGCCCTAGTGCTATCCGGACGCCGTGCCGGACCACTAAGGAATTCCGGGAGGCCGCTGCTAACTTCGAGCAGTGGGACGACGGTTACTACATAACCGAACAGGAATTGGTGGATGTCCAGAACAATTCACTAATCGGATTGGACCGAGCTGCAGCCCTTCGGACGGTTATTGTCCGCCGCATGACTGCCGAACAGGAGGCACAGGAAGAGGCTAAGAGCGCCGCGGAAGCACCCGCACCTCCTATCCCCGACCTGAAGCTTGCCACCAGAAGCTCCGCCAGTGCTACATCAGCTACCGGCAGCACTACTACTCCAGTAGAAGCCACGACCTCCAGCACATCCGGAACCCAGGAACCGGAGGAAGACTGGAAGGTCAGTAAGAACCGACGATCCGCTGCTCGGAAGCTCAAGAATCTCCCGGATTCTGCGAGAGCCGAGCCGAAACCCAGCACCTCAACCACTGGTAGTACTGCCATGGAGGTTGAGTCGTCTGACGAGGAGTCGGTGCACGAATCCTCGGTTGAGTATGATGAGAAGGCCACTCCATCAACTCAAACCGAGGCCGAACGTTGGGCTAACGCCAAATCCGGATTCAAAACCCGGATCCCGACGTGTTTCTCCGACTGTGCGTACGGAGTTAAGAAGGACGGCTCTACCCTCTATGCCTGTCCAGACTCAATCAATAAGAACGATGAGTCGGATGATGAAGATTGGATGCGCCTTTCGGACGAGGACCCCAATCCGAGCAAAGCCTATCGAAAGATGTGGCTTATGCTAAACCACACCGAAGGGTATTACACTTATACCCAGAGGAGGAAGCTGCGTTGGGCTTTAGAGAAGTGGTACGGTGACGATCAAAAGTCCTGTCCCTTCTCTATCTGCCAGGATGCGAGTGATGTCTCGATCCGGACCTGGAGTACTCCAGCCCGGTTCCAAAGGCATCTGGTAGAGGCCCACTTCCACACTCACCCGGTTTACATTTGTGATCCGAGTTATGGTAAGAAGGGCAAGAAGTGTACTACGAAGGTGCAATACAACCGACGTAGTGATCTGGCTAGACACCAGAAGAAATGCCACGCAGAAGGTTTGGACGGGGCCCGGAAGCGCATCATGGAGCTTCATCAGGAACTCATGAAGGAGTTCGATAGCCTGAGCGAGGATGCTTGGTCTAAGATCCGACCAGGGGACCAAGTCCTCTGCGAAGTTCCGAAGACCAAGGATTCGAAACTCCGAGCAAAGATAGTCCTGACTCCTGGAAAGGGTAAATTGGACATGCACGAGTCTCTCTGGCAGAAATGCGAGGAATCCGGAAAGGATGCAAAGAGAGCTCGTGAAAGGAGCAGGAGAGACCAGAACCGTGGCGGCAACGGCAATGGTCAGAGCACGACAAAACCAAAGGTCAGAGCAGAGGACCGTTCCAGGTCCCCTCTGACAAGGCACCCCGCAGAACAGGCTCAGGGCACTCCGGTGTTCAAGAAGCCTGAACCTGCCGGATACGCTGGAGCCGTATCTAAACCTGGGAAAGTGAGTTCTCGAAACTTTCCGTCCTTAAACCAGGGACCTGGACCTGAGAGCCAGACCTTGGTGGTAGGAAAGGATGGTCGCCTTATGCCAAAGAAGACCACCGCATCTGCTGCCGCCGGATCTGCATCCGCTCCAGCCGCCCCACCAGTTACCTTTACCCAGGAGCAGTTAAACATGTACCTGCAAATGGGACTGAAACAGAATGTACCACCTGCCTTCTGTGTACCAACGACAGGTGTGTCCGGGAGTCCTAAACCCGGAAGTGGTCCACAGGCCGCCTCGACTCCTCCCAAGGCTGTCGCGGCACCTGAGAAACCGAAGGACGCCATTACCATTAAAACTGGTAATGCGGAAATTTGGTTTGAGAAGTCTCGCCAAGGGGAGGCAGATGTCCAGAAGGCCATCTACACCCATTGGGAGAAGACCGTTCGGGAGAAAGCGATCGAGTTTCATCAGGGTCTCCTAAACGAAACTCTGTTGTGTATGAAACAGGTGGGCGACGCTGAAAAGCAACGTCTCGAGACTCTCATCCGGGACGATGTAAAGGCCCAGGAGGAGGCTGCCTCAGCTGCTCAAGAAAAAGCAGCTATGGATGTACACGTGTTGGAAAAGCGTGTAAAGGAGGAGATCACTCGGAACACCAACCTGAACACTAAGTTCATGAGGGTGTTCGGAGTCGACTTGGACGAGTGGGACGGCACTCCCGAGTCGGCTTTAGCTCTTCTGAAGAAGAAGCATGCTAAGAAATCCGTTTAAAGCATGCTAGGGTTATTTCTTCCATAATTTTTTTTCCAACACCAAATGACCAGATATAGTCTTTGCGGAACCCTAAAGGTCTGCGAATGCTTTTACTAGTGCATGAACACCTATGCTATGTGTTCCGGGTTCCTTTGACCAGTCTATTATTCAGGTTGTATAACATTTATTACACCCTGAATAGCCTATTCGGATTTATAATTTCATCCATGAACAATCCGATAGTAGACTTGCTGCTGTGAGACGTATCCGGATGCCAGTTCCAGACTCCTGCTGTTACCCGTGCTAACCAATTACTAGGATGGACTTTACGATTTACCTCTACAACTCATCTGTACTCCCGAATGGACTTATATCTCTACTACTATTACTTCCGGATCAACCTATATCGGACTATTATTTTACTTATGTCAACTAAAACTTAAAAAGGATTACGTTCTCTACACAGTTGACACATCCGGACTAATATTCTACAAATCTACACCATTCGGATATACTATAAACTTTAGCACTACTAGAGGATTGTGGGTAGCTGCCCCAAATCAACTACCGTGTTCACTCAATATAAGGAAACTATAAACTTTAGCACGTCCATCCCGTGGTTAGCTGACCACACCTACCTACTAGTACCCGGAGGATACAGCAGAAGACTCCAGCAGCATTTATAATTCCTGTATATTGTATATAATGTCATATTTCTATTTTTCTATAATATTATATGTATGTACATATCCACTAGATACATATTATAATACGGGTACATAGACATTTCCTGATACGGATCTCTAATCACTATTAGTATTTATATTATAAGATCCGTTAAACTCCACCAGATAACACATATTATTGTCCTGCGAGACAAAATATATAATAAGTATAATGATCTGGTACTATAAAGGTTATTAGGTACACGGTGATAATATATTATTATATTCATTACCACACCGTGATGTTTTTTTTTCAAGTGTATGTTATAAATAATCATATTCGTACTACTCACGGAATCCTTAACGGATTCGTATAATATTAATATACGACATGTCATTAGATAGTGATGTTACTATAACAGTCTTCTTTAAGACTACATATTCAAATGTGTTGTCAATGACTACAAACACACATACGGATGTTATTTTGTGATATGTTTTATTATCGACAGTTCCGTTACATATAGCTGTCATCATCACATGTATACGATTCATATTACTTGTCTTATTAATTATACCTGAAATATAATACAATATTATGTGGTATAATAATTAAATAGACAGTTCCGTTTCACATAACTGTCTCTTCTTCAAGTAATTCGTATAATATTTCAACATCCTAATCGTTATATGTAACTAAAATTCACTATCGAATATATATATATGACATCTGGTTCACAATTTATTTAGTGCTAATGTTATACCTATGGTTGTACCTCTATTACTAAAGGTTTAGACATGTAGAAATGTTATCCTAGTAATATTATACGTATAACACCCTCCTAAATGTCTGGGGGAGTGGTGTAGAGGTACACTTTACTAAACCATAGGAGTTGGGTACCGTCTGACGTGGCGGGTGAGTCGAGTCGTCGGACGTTCCTCAGGTTCCGGATAGGTGGCAGCACCGATCCGGGTCTGTGGGGACATCTGACGACGAACACCTGGGTCCGTATATAAAGCCCAGGGCTCAGCCGCTACGTCAGAGGCCCTTCTGGCCTCCACACTATGTAAACCACTGTCTTTTAATATTAGCTGCCTCTTTGATATCATTCGGCAGCCGTGAGTGTGCATTAAGTAATAAACCTAACCGTTGGCATACACTTGGAATACTGTCTTACTCTTTCTTTCCGAATCGTAAGACCCGAACCCCCCAGGTCCGTAAGGCCACAAACCCTTACAATACATATACTCTAATAAATAAATGTCAAATCCACCAGGCATCCTCCTAAAACTTAAGAGGGAAGTATGGTAATTTTGATCATGCAGTGAAGTAGTGTTGTTTTTTCACAATGAAGCCCCAGTTCGCTGTACACTAAAGTTCTGTGGTAAAATGAATCTCCCTGAAAATAATGGTAAAATCTTTGTCGAAAAGTTGCAAAAGACCACCATTATAGTTTTAACAGTGTAGGCCTCCATGTATACACATTATGGTACCTTCTGTTGCCTTCAACAAGTGCCCGTCTCCTCCCCATTTATAAATATGTATGTCCATGTCTGGTATTTGGGAAACGCCGACAAATCATGCAAGCTATGTAGAGCTCGTCAACTGATACACATATCCATCCAACATCGTTGCCAATCCAGCATGCTAACCTACCACAAGGAATCTCTGAAGAAAAAATGGGAAAATGAAGGAAAAATAAAGAGAGAGCAATTCGCGGCTGCCGTCATTCGACACCGGAACCACATCGGTTGTCGTAAAACGACACCCAGAACTTATCTGCAGCACTGAGGAGACGATTGTCAGGTATGCCAGAGGCCACGGGGCCACCCGGAACTGGCAGGAACCCATGCAGGGGTGAGAGTTCTGGTAGCGCGTTTTGAGTGGTTCTTAAGTGGTTATTGTATAGGGGCCTATTGTTTCAATTATCACTGATTATGCCAAAGGTAAATATTTTGTATGAGAAAAGTGCTATGTAAAAGTCTTAATAAGCATTGCCAAGCTGTGAAAAGAAGGAAATTCAAATATTGAATACCGACTGGATGACATAACATCATGAGGCCAAGTCGATTATTCCTGTTTGAATCTCTCCTCCTCTCGTTTTTGTAAAGTTTTCCTACATCAGATTGGCTGAGTTATCCTTTTCAATCACCCTATGGTTTTGGATTTTCTGGTTTTCTTTGTGTTGCATATAATCATGTTCTGTAGAATGAATGGGTGTCCTCCAAGTGTCCATTACCATATCTGCTCCTAGAGATGACCCCCTGATGTTGTTTCCAAATTTCGTCTGCTAAACGGGGGCCATCTTGACGTAAAAGTGGCGGGAATCTTTGAGTCGTGATTTGATTGGTTTGTTTTGGCATGATGGTGGACTGAGTGGGCGGGGAGTTTATACCATGGTTAACCCTTTAAGTTCAGTTTTGTATCATGTCTTTAGTCTTTATGATGCATGTAAGTAACACTCGCGAGTAACTTGCCATTGCTGCATGCTGGCATCATGCCAAATCTACAGGCTTGATGCATTCCCAAAGTGTCGACATGATGCACAAATGAAGAACTAACAAGTAGACTCACCAGCACTGCATTAATGCATCATGATGAGCCAGGAATGATATCCTGGAGCCCCTTAAAGATCCAATTGAGCAGAGGGTACCTGGGAGGGGCACGAGTTGGTACGGGGAACTGCTCGTCCATTAAATAGGAACTGGATAGCCTTCATCTGGAGATGGAGGTACTTAATTCTGCTGTTGTTCTCAGCCACTTAGTGATATTTACTCACTCAATGTACAGTCTCGTGTTGGGTGCCCATGCATTAACAGATCTTGTGGCCGTTTTAGTTATTACCATAGCCTGATATGACTTCTATGAATTGGTTTCCCGAGCGGTAGATTTTCTGAATTGTAGAAGATACTGTAGGATTTCATCCAAGACAATGGCAAATAGATTTATTCATGTTTTCTTACTTTCTATGTTTCAATGTCCCTTTAATTGAAGTTAACCCTTGCAGAAAGATTGTAAAATGTAGCAAAATTCAATTCAGATCCAATTATTACATTCCCCAGTGATATAGCAATTCACTGTGAAGGAAGGTCAAACTAGGACCGACACAAACCAGATTAGATTGATGGAAACAATAAGCGTAGCTGTCTGCCAATAGTAAAATCTTTTGTGAATCTCCTTTTCTTTCTTTTTTCTTTACAAATCGTCATCAAGCCAGGGGGTTCACAATGATGACCAAATATCTCAAGTTCTCGCGTCCCCACTTCACTTTATAGAAATAAGTGGAAATCGTTTACATCTCAACTCTTGAAGGCAAACAAACTGAAAAAGGCCCTTGCCAACACCCAAATTTTACACCTTACAGGGGCCCCAATGCCCTCAGGTAGGCCCTCTGGCGGCAAGTCTTTAAAGTAGCCCCCACTCTTAGATCTGATAGACCCTGAGAGACCCACCACAGAGAACAACACCTAAATACTCACACCTTGGGGCATACGTAACCTCCCATGTTTATTTAGGACAACAAATCGATGCCCTTTGCTTCATTCCCGTGTCCATGTCGCCATTTGCATTTCACACCACAGAACGTCAATTGCCTACCTGAGATCCCCTGGGCGTTGATAGTGTGGGGATGCACATGGATCGGCTCGGAGATTGTCCCAGCGCGCACCCCGTGGGCGTGAGGCGCATGCGCGCGCATTGCACCTTGGGGACAGTGTCTGCTGACCTTTTGACCTTGGCGCGCTGCGTGTGATGTGATTGGTTATTGGTGGTCACGTGGGGATTGGGATGGAGGGCTGCTAAAGTGCTGTTAGAGAGAATGAAGAGGGCATGCTGCTAAAGAGAGTGCGTGCTAATCCAGTAATTAACTCATATGGAATTAGTGTTTGCTGCCTGGTGTGGGAGCTTGGATTACAGAAGCAAGATATGGAGGTGGGGAGGGGGCATTGGTATTGATTGGTTGATCAACAAATTCTATCCTCTGGTACAAGGGGGATCTTGATGGTGAAAAGGCTGGACCTGTGTCCCTTAGGCAATGGGACAGGCATCCCCAAACATAGGCCACAGGAGCTAGGCCCATTGAGTAGCCTATACTTTCTTTGGAATTTCTGGTATATTTCTCGGTCATTCTCCCGAAATATTAGCATTCGGCCTTGGCCTTAGGCATACCTTACTCTTGAATTAAAAGGAAAACTTTTATTTATAAATTTCCAACCATCTCATAGTCTAATATTATAAACCATTTGTGCCTAGAAGTATGGATTCATTTCCATCACATCAAATTAATAATACATCATTGCAGTAACAGACCCCCTCCCTATGGGTCAGTTGAAGCCACCACTCCATAATTGATAAGCAGGGATTTAATCTCAGGTGTAAACGGTGCCCTGAGATGGCTATCATCCAAACCCACTCCCCTGGTGATCACTGATCCCCAACATTTAAAGGATCAAGTAGGTAGGGTGGGGCTTAGGGCGTGTGCTTCAGGTGACCTGGTCATGCCTCCAGCAAGTCAGAGAAGATTATAAATGTGTTTTACCAAAGTATTTCCAGGAACAAAGTCCAGATTTCATTTAGACAAACCAATATCAGGTCACTTGGTTGTGTAAAATGATCACCTCATTACATGGAATATTAGGCTAGCTGCCTTAGAAGCTATTTTCTCTGCATAACCCAGATTATGGCTCTGTAATAACTCAGTTCTTGTGAACATTTTCTATTGCACCTCATAAACAGAATTGTGTCACACGAGAATGGAGTTCCACCCTCCAATAAAAATGTGCATCTTACATCCCTGAAATGTTAGCTGAAACACACTTTGTTGCAGGCAAGAGCCATACAACCATCTGACCTCCTTACACCCTGCCCCACTCTACCCTGATCCCTCACCATCCTCAATACACCCCCCCCCCCACACCTCCACAACCACACCCTCCACCCATTGGATCCCTATGGTGTGCGCCTTGGCCACCAGGGGGTACCACCTGGAGGATCAATAGGCCCCTGGGTCATGACCCCAGACAAGTTCCCCCCTGGTGGCCGCCAGACGAGCTATTGAGAGCTGCTCACGGCTAGTCTCTGTCTCTGAGATCATAGTTTAAGCTCTAAGTATAACCATTATGCTATGGTCATGATTACTACAGCCCTTTGTATACCTAGTGAGTATAATCAGCCGAATTACACTTGATGTCCCTATGCAGCTGCTATAGCAAAGCCAGCACCTCTTTGGCATATTATTAGGACTTAGTTCCTTGAGGCATCATGTGGCCCTTGAAATGGTTAGAATAGACATATATGTCTTAAGTTCAGAGTTGTGGTTGCTTCGTCTAGGTCCAAGACTATACTGATAACTGTGTCTTAATCGGTCCTTCATATATACACAACACCTGTTTTGAGAGGAGAATATTGGTTATCAACAAGGGTGCAGTTCAAATACGGTGTAGGGGCCGGCATCATTGTATATATATTAGTGCCGTTCATCCGAGAGACGTGTTCGTGTGGTGCTTGTTCCTTCTATGCTAGCTAGGTGTCGCTTTGCGATACCTCGTTGGTACAAGAGGGGGCAGCACCATGCCTCGCGTCCAGCTCCTACTAAGGAGCCGGACGAGCGGCAGAAGGGGACTGGACATGGTCCAGTCCAGACGCTAATACTTTGTCATCAGAGAGATTGAATAAAGTCCTACCCGAGAGGTAGGGGTTTCTGGGGCTTTGCCCAACCCGAACTACTCGTGTTGTGTTGGTACATCTAGTGGTAAGCGAGCCAAAGAGCCACCCAACATATAAGTCAATACGAACCATTACACTGGTGCCGTGACCAGTCGGTTCGGGGGTGGTGCGCGGCCACATTGGCCGAAAGCCTCGGGCAACCCGAAGCGGATCCCCCCAGCCCTGGGCTAGAGGGATTCGAAGAGGATGATTACACATCCCAGCATCTGTTGTTAGACTGGAAACCCGGTCAACAACAAATGTTTAACCAGGAGGGTGTACGAAATATTTTTTCTACACCCGACCTTAGGGACAATGCCACCAGAGATGGCATCGTAAAATTGTATCCGGCTACACCCCAGACAGGAGTACCGGATACCGGATTGTTCAGGGGAGTGTTAAGACCCCCAACTTTAGACTTGAGCGATTGGTCCCAAGTTATAACTAGTAGACGCCAGCTAGGTCCTATGGTACCAACAGGCTCGGCTAGCGGCTTGGGTACACCAATTGCACAAAGCCCTATGCAGCGTACTGCAACCCCCCAGGGTTCAGCACCCGGTGGTGGAACCGAAGTAGCCCCACTAATGACATCGTCGGATCATGACAGCGACGATGGTAAAACCAAAAGGGACGCAATAGTCCCAGACGCGAAATCAAGAGATAAGCCTAGTGGTATCGGACCGAAAAGCTCGGAAAGGCATCACCTAGGCCGATCTCTAGACGAAGGCTTGTCTGACTCCATGTTCTACCCTGGAGGCAATCGCAAGTCTATCTACGGACGTCGGATGGGTCCCGGGTATAAAAATACTCAGGCCTATTTGAAAGCCAAGGAACAGGTAGAGTTACAGGCAAAGAGGCAACATGAACAATTCATGTTAGCCCAATCCAAAATAGAGGAGGAAGCTAAGTCCCGGATCGGAAAATTACGATCCGTGGAGCAGGAGGCGATTCTAAAAGAATCCGACCTCAAATATCGTCTATCCTCCGTATCCCATCGGTTGGAGCGGAAGGAAAGAGACGCACAGGAAAAAGAAAAGAGGCTGGCTGAGTTGGAAATCGAGGAAGCCAATAAACTTAGAGCAATCGACAAGGCTAGAGCCGAGGAGGTTGCTAAGGCTCGGGATGTAAATAAATTACAAACTGAGTTGCACGCAATGGAGGAGAAGCTTAAGAAACTTCAACTCCGGAAAGCTGAGACAGAAGCCAAGATGGTCTCGGAACAAGCCGAGATTAGGAAGGAGACTACTGAATATAACAGGTCTCAGAAAGAGAAGGGTGAAAAGTACCGCCTACTTAAGGATACTTTTAAGCGAGAGGCAATGATCGCCCAAGAAGAAAGAAACCGAGCTGTGACTGAAAATGAAAAGATTCGATCCGAAATCTTGGCAGAAAACGCACAGCTTAGGGAGGAACAGCGAAACCTGACTACAGACGTAGCTACCCTCACAATAAATAAGTCCACTATGGAGAGTTATTTACAGGAGCAAGAGGAAACACATGCCCCTCCGGCGAGTAGGGTGATAAACCCGAACTCGACGTTCGTGAAACAGGGCGACCCGGTCTCCTGTTCTACACCGAAGAATCCGCAGTATAATCCTTTTGTAAATGATAATGCTTCGCGGAACGTAGATCAAGGGGGTGTTTACATCAGAACCCAGGATAAGCATGGCCGAACTAGTAGAGTCCGGATAAGTGAGGTGCCCATAGTCCACAACCTGGACCCGGACTATACCCCTAGAGAGGCTTCCGACAGTAGTGCGGAGACCAGTGGGTTCCACATTCATGTGGATCCCAGTAACGACCCGGGGCTGGGTGCTGGTAATGACAACACCCAACCGAATCCATCAAACGATGGCGGCCAGTCAACGGGAAACCAGCCATCCGATGGCGGGTACCAAGGCGCGCAAGGGGGGGGCGCTACTTCGGGTGCCACAAGCCATAGTGGTACCTCGGGTACCGGCCCCAACCAAGGTAGTGCGAGTTATACGAACCACGGTGGTACACAGTGGACGTATACTCAACCTCCACCACCGCCTCCACCTGGCAATTCTAGCTTCGGTGGTATAGGGGGCAATCGGACCTTGAATGAAACCAAGGCGATTGAATGGAGCAAACAGCAATGCACTAGATTGATGTATGCTCCCAATTCTGCCCGAAGGGTAGCCGTTATTCCTAAAGAATATGACGGTACTCGACCATGGAAAGAGTGGTTTGAAGATTTCATCGATGTGATGAACTGTAATGGATGGACCCCATACGAGGCCAAGCCACATCTGGTGAGATGTCTGAAAGGCGGGCCGGGTCGCATGGCTGTAGAGCAATGGCGAACCTGGTACGGCCTCATTGGGAGTTTTGAGCAGTTAGTAGAAACTGCTAGTGGACTGTTATGTAATATGGTCAAGGAAGACCCGATGGTCCGTTTTAAGAAACGCACACAGAAGCCGAATGAAGCTTTCAGAGCATACGGTATGGAACTCCATGCCCTGCTAAGTAAGGCCAGACCCGGTACTGAAAACCAGGACTGGTATATGGACGATTTGATCACTCAATTCGTCAAGGGTCTAAGAGACCGAGATGAACAAATAGCAGCGAGGGACGCCTGGAAGGAGGGCATAACACTACATGGCATTTTTAATGGTATAGATATGGCCGTGAAGAAACGAGCTATGTTAGCTGGGGACATACCTAATGCCAGCGGCTTGGTACCCCTAGCATCGGTGACCCAGCAGTCGGAGGTCAATACTCCATCAGACGACTTCGAATTGATTGATATCGAACAGGAAGACGGCACCTTCTGTTCGATGCAATTAAGGAAGAATACTTCAGGTAGGAAGTATATTCCCAGGAAATCTTTCAATAAACAAAGGGACTCTAGACCTCCATCCGAGGTCAAGAGTGACCCGAAGGCTGTCGATAAGGCGGTCAAGTCCATTGTAAGCACTGACAAAGTGAAGATTCAGTCCCCGGACATGACCAAACTTCTGGAAGACATGTGTAAGAAAATTACAGATGCCATCCAAGCCAATCGGCAAAGACCCCGGGTGGATCGCCGAACGGTTAAGTGTTTCAGGTGCCAGCGCATGGGACACTACTCATCTGAATGTACCGCTACTAAGCCGGTAATGGCTGCCTTCTATGAAGCCGAAGACGACGGCGTAGAAAGGGAGAATGCTAGGGATTCCACAGATGTGGAAAACTAGTGGGGGTTGTGTCAACGGCATCTGACATGGCCCCGAGTGGGAACGAATGCCAAAATGCTACCGGGGGTATCCCGGTGGAAGATTTCGAGTCAATTACACCTGGAGGCCGGGTGGCTGAGGGTGCGCACCCCTGCACCTCGGCCGGGGCCAGGGACCCTAGTGTTGATATGTGCAGGAGTGATCATATGGAGGCGAGTGGCCGCACTAGGGGAGAGGAAGGATGGATCAAAGAGTTGATTCGAGTGTGTGGGACACACCTTCCCCCAAGTCATCCGTGTCTGGAATTCCTGAGAGGACTCGGGTTGAATCTTGGTGATTCGGGAGACTTTCACCAGTTTACCAGTAACCCCTCGCCTTTAGGGGGGAGACGGTGGTATGTACCCATATCTGTGGAAGGCCGGGTAGGGGAATTCTTGGTGGATACTGGAGCTAGTCATTCATGTGTGTCCAAAAGATTCTTCGATTCGGTGGCCGGCAGCCATGAGAACCTCAAAACGGGGGTAAATGCTTGCACGGCCGACGGAAGCAGTATGCGTACATTTGGTAGGACGTTTATGCCTATCCATATAGGAGGCAAAGAGTTTGTTCTTTCGCCAACTATAGCAGAGGTTAGTGATGACGGAATCCTCGGATTGGATTTTGCAAGCTTATACGGGGCCGTCTTGGACCCGAGGGACGGTATGATGAGTATACGGAACCCGTATGGCTTGCATGTCCAATGCGTATTGAGACAGGTGTCTTCGGTCGCAGCAGTGGTACATACGGTGAAGATCCCACCGGGTACCACTTGCGATGTCCTTTGTGGCGGATCCATGGCTCAGAGGAATGAAGCTGGAGTCTACGAACCCGACACGGTGTATTTGTCAAGCATCGGGTTAGACTCAGTGGATACATTAGTGGCTAATGCAGCTTGGTCCGTATTACCCATAACTAACCGAAGTGGTTCAGTGGTTTATTTGAGGCGAGGCGACAGTGTTGGAAGGATGAGTTCGGTAGAACATGTCGCCGAGGCTAAATTTAACAAACCACTAAACCCAGTTAGTCAGCATCCTATGGATGAAGAATTCCAAAAGCTGATTGATCAGTCAGATTTAAAGAATACGGACGATAAGGATTGCCTAGCGAGACTTCTACAAAAGTACGAAGGTGCTTTTGGTAGGGAAGGAGGCCCGGTGGGTAGATCCGATAAGGTGTTGCACACCATAGATGTGGGCAGCGAGAAACCTTTTAAAATCCCGTATCGTAGACTTCCCCTTAAAAAGAAGTTAATCTGTGAAGAGCAAATACAGAAACAGTTGGACCTAGGGGTAATCGTGCCTAGCTCGAGTCCCTGGTCCAGCCCTGTTTGTATGACTACTAAGAAAGACGGTACAATCCGCTTTTGTGTCGACTACCGGAAATTGAACGGTATAACAAAGAAGAACTCGTATCCTTTACCAAGGATAGACGAGACTTTAGATAGCTTGGGCGGAAACCAATGGTTCTGTACCTTGGATTTACAGTCCGGATATTGGCAAATACCAATGCACCCCAAAGACAAGGAGAAGACAGCATTCTCCAGTCATATGGGGCTGTTTGAGTATAATGTCCTACCCTTCGGATTGTGTAACGCCCCCGCTACATTCGAGGCCATGATGGAATCCTTACTGAGTGACCTTTTGTGGAAGAAATGCCTGGTTTACTTGGATGATGTGGTCGTGTTCGGCAAGTCATTCAAGGAATGCCTGGCAAATCTGCAACTAGTCCTCGACCGGATACTATCAAACGGTCTTAAACTTAAACCCAAGAAATGTAATTTGTTTAAGAAAACCATTACATACTTGGGAAGGATCATTACTCCTAACGGGGTAAGAGCGGATCCGGAAAAATTAGAAGCTGTAGAAAATTGGGAAAGACCCACGAGTGCTAAGGAGGTGAGATCATTTTTAGGATTTTGTTCCTATTATCGTGATTTCATACCGAATTACTCTCGTGTCAGCTTCCCCATGCAGTGCTTAGCTCACTGGACTCCGGGTAGGGCACGGGACCCATTCCCATGGACCAGCGAGCAAGAAGAGTCTTTTAATAAAATAAAAGATTTATTTAGGAATACACCCGTGTTGAAATATCCCACTCCCGAGGGACATTTCATCTTAGACACCGATGCGAGCAATGATGCGATTGGGGCAGCTCTCTCTCAGGTCCAAGAGGGAGTCGAAGTGCCAATAGCATTTGCTAGCAACACGTTAAGCAAGACACAGCGAAATTATTGTACCACCAAGCGAGAACTCCTCGCTGTGGTGGTGTATACGAAGAAGTTTAAGCATTTCCTTTGGGGAAGTGACTTTACTTTAAGAACGGACCATTCGTCTCTTAGGTGGCTCCTTAACTTCAAGGACGCCGAGGGGATGATTGGACGTTGGTTAGCTCACCTATCCGAATTCGGATTAGAGCATAAACAAATAGAGCACCGACCCGGTGCTAAACACATCAATGCGGATGCCTTGTCAAGACGGCCTATCCGAAGGTGCCAAAATGCCACATGTGAAGACTGCGGGGCCCACAATGCTGTGGTAGCCGGGTTGGTATTTAATTATACCACCCCCCGTATCCCCTGGGAGGAGGCTGTATGCAGCTATCTCGATTGGTCCCCGGAGACCATCAAGAAGTTTCAACAGTCAGACCCCACCACTGCGCGCATAATGGAATACCTACGGTCAGGCATTAAACCGGCAAGGCCTCTAGTTTCCCTGGAGGATAGGGAAGCGAGGCGGTTGCTGGCTCAATGGGCCGAGCTAGAGATCCGAGACGGCATACTATGTAGGTGGAAGGCAACTCCCACCAACGGTAGGCTGTTGCAAATAGTGATACCCGCCCCGATGAGGAGGGATATCATGTATTATTGCCATGGCCACCAAACGAGTGGCCATTTCGGTAAGAGAAGGTCGATAGAGCGTCTACAAAGGCGTTACTACTGGCCCGGTATGAGAGGCGACCTGCTCCGGTGGATCGCCACTTGCCCGGATTGTTGTAAAAACAAACCGGGACCCGGCCTGGGTAAGCAACCCTTATCACAGGAATTGTTTGGTGTCAGATTTGCTCGAATAGCGATAGACATCATCAGTGGGATTAAAACGACGCCGCGAGACAATACTTGTATGATGGTCGTAACTGACTATTATACTAAGTACACTCGGGTGTTCCCCCTTCCCAACCACAAAGCCGCCACATGCGCGGAGGCATTTGTGAAAGGCTGGGTGCTGCATTTGGGTGTTCCCCTTATGATGCACAGTGACCAGGGAAGGGAGTTCGAGTCAGAACTTTGGCAGGAAATGTGCCATTACCTAGCCATTTGTAAGACCCGAACAAACCCGTACCGACCACAGTCGGATGGGCAGGTAGAACGCTTCAATAGAACCCTCATACAAGTACTAAAGCCCCTGGTTAATACCCACCAGGATGACTGGGATGAACAGTGCGAGTTTGTAGTACATGCCTACAACAACACTGTCCATTCATCAACTAACTGCACCCCAAACATGCTAGTGTTCGGCGAGGACATCATAATGCCCGCCGACTTAGTGTATGGAGTGGTTGGAATAGACCCGGAGGCGCCCTGCACGGTGCTGTTTGTAGAGTCATTAAGGGACCGGTTCAAACAGGCATACGAGGCCGTTCGGAAAGAACTGCTGAAGAGTGCGAAGTGGCAGAAGGTGGGCTATGACACCAATGCTAAACGAATTCGTTTTAATGTTGGGGACAAAGTACTAAGGTACTACGAGCCGCTGGATAAGCTGAAGCTCGTAACGCCTTGGGAAGGTCCATTTAAAATCGTTCGCGTCATCTCCGAGTCCACGGTGATGATAGAGGACTGCCTGACGGGTAGGAAATGGAAGACAAATGTCGGAAAACTTCGGCCCTGGAAGGGGCGCGAAGAGGCGGAGAGGGAGTTCGGTTACAAACCACCTGAATCTGTCCCTAGCGGACCGAGCGTGGTAGTACCGACGAAACGCCCTAGAGGCCGGCCGAGAAAGACGCCGGGAGACGAGGTTATAGTAAAAAAGAAGACGAAGGCCAGGAAACGACCTAATCGTAAGAAATGGAAGAAAGTCTCGCTGAGTGAAGGCATTACGTATGGGAAGGGTCCCGCTCTGACCAAGCGAGATCCAGAAAAGGCCGTACGTAAAGCCAGGAAAAATAAAATGCTAACCGAAGGCGTTAGACGCAGCCCCCGGTTGAGGTCTGCTGTAACCTAACTCAGTACACAACGAGCTGCTGCGTGTTGTCCGCCATAGGCAGGCAACATACGTTCCACGGCCTGAGATGTCGAACGCGCCCTCCCCGGGTGGCTGTATCCCGTGAGTGGCGGTCGGATTAACCGGTACATTCGCTTTGAAGCGTTGTATACACCGCTAAGCTCCAGACGATAGCACTCGGGTAGTAGGCCGCGTCTCACATGTCGAGTCGAATGTTGGTTCGGATCTAGTTCCCTAGGTGGCGCTGCTGGTGTGGCGGGAAAGCGCGGAACTAGGTCACCGGATAGCCATGGCGGGATCTCGCGAGACGAGAGGTCTGACGTCATACTGGTCATAACTAGAGCGGACTCGTGGTGGTTAGACGCCACCCGTTTTTGCTCTAGTTATTTGTCGGCGGTTATACAGCCTGTAGCTGTCGTGTTAGCCTAGCTAACCCCCCAAAAGCCTTTCTGTTGGACGAATCCTTCGGGAGGAGTCCAACAAAACTTGCCAATTAATTTTGGAAGTCGAACCCGGTGCCATGGCACAGGGAACGATTGACGCTGCGCGTCAAACAGCCAACATTCCGTTGGAACAAGACGAGGACCCGAAGGTCCCGTCTCGGGTCGAGGAATCTATGGATTCTTCGACAGAGGAGGCCGCCCGGACGCTCACGGCTATGGCCGAGGTAACCGACCGGGAGAGGATGCCACCTCCACCCCCGCCACGCCCGGAGCGCCCGTCAACAACAGACGCTTCGGGTAGCAAAGTGGATGTCCTGGACATTCCAATGTATCCTCCGGGATTCAGGACGCCGATCAGACGTCTAGCACACGTCGATCGCCAGGAAGGTATCGTGTATACCTCCTGGGGTACGTACATCCCTATGCACGCCTCCATGTTCGGATGCGGGCCCATGGCGGTGGAGCAGGGCGTGCCCGAGCCCATACCAGATGAACTCAAAACTATGGTAATGGACTCGTGTAGTGACGAGCTGGCTGACAACATGCCAGTTTCTTGGCTCCGCAACTACCTAAAGTTGGCGGAGAATATGGCGACTAACGAGAATTTAGCTCGAGCCGTCTTGATCTCTGCGGGCATCATCCAGAAGGCCACGGAGTTAAGGGAGTCCGAATCCGACATGGATACAGACTCCACGGTAACCTTGTCGTCGGTGGAAACCGACCGGGTCAAGCGATTGACCCGTAAACCTGCACCCAAGGGTCCTCTCACTGAGAGCGACCTGGAGGCTGAAGATGTCCGCATCGCCGTCGAGAGGTCCACGACCGAGACCGACCCAGCTGCCGACATCCCAGAGGCACCTGGCGAGATCTCTGAAGAGGACATCTCACGCCAGCAGGCTGCTGTAGAGGCAAAGCGAATCGAGCTTGCCAAGCAGCAGAAGGAGCTCACCGCAGCTCGCCGGGCCCATCGCAAGCAGCAGGCCCAACGAAAAACAGAGGTCTCTTCCGACTCTGACTCCCCAGTCAGCGGAAGGAGGAGCCCTCGGACAGGGGACAGGAGCCGACGCGAGTCGGATTCCAGTCCCGAAGTTCCGGCCCAACCGACTAAGGTTGTGCGCCGGAAGAAGAAGAATGGAGCGAAAGCGTCTCCGGTAGAGCCCACGCCCCCCACCAAGCCGAGGGGTAAGGGCAAACCGAAGACGCCCGCTCCCACCACTACAACCACCACGGTAGCCACCTCGGTTACTGCATCTTCTGCAGCCAGCACGTCGGGTGCAAAGACGAAGTCCCCTACCAAGGCTCCGACTGGTACTACCACCTCCAGCCGAGCCGGCCGTAGGGGAGCTGACATATACACGGACAGCGAGGAAAGCGAAAGCGATCCAGAGCTGCCCGAGTCTGCCAAATCTGATTTGGAGTCCGTGACAACGTGGGAAGAAATGACCACGGATGTTCCCAAGGACGACAATCAGAAGTGGATGTGGAAGAATGCAGCCGAGGGGTTCAAGGAACGAACTCCCCGCTGCTTCGCGGACTGTGCTTACGACACAGTCCATTATATGTGTCCGAACGCCGTCAATAAGGACGGTGACAGCGATGACGAGGAGTGGATGAAGTCCGGCCCCTCAGATACGCCAGTAGGCAAGTTCTACCTGATTTGGATTGACCAGCTCAAGTCCAAATTAGGCTCGACCTACAGCTACGAGGCCCGGACGAAAGTCCAGTGGGCAATGACCCAATGGGGACCAACCGGCAACCGCCGAAGGTGCCCGTTTGAGTCTTGCCAGCTGTCTCTCACGGGTGAGAAGATGTTCGAGACGAAGCCCCGCTTCGCTCGACACATCGTTGAATTTCATATGCATCACAAGCCTGTGATGATGTGTGTGCTCGGGGACCGCCCGGGTAAACATTGTGATGGCTCGTTCAGCACTCACCGGCGCCGAGACATGGCTCTGCATTTGCAGAAGGCCCATGGCATCGGCCTGGAGAAGACCAGGAAACGAGCCATCAAGTGCTTCAGCGAGCTCCTTGCAAATTGGTCCGCGCTGAGCATCAAGGAAGTGAAAGAGCAGGCATTCGAGACCGGATTCTGCTCGTGGAAGAGCGGCAACTTGCTGACTTACTTCCAGACGAACTCCTCGTCCACAAAATTCGGGATGCCCAGCGAGGTGCACCTGAAGGTGAAAAAGTGGCGAGGAGACGACAAGCGAGAGAAGGCCAAAGCCCGCTCTAAAGGTCCAAACGGAGGCACAGTCACGACTACTGCTTCCAAGAGGACCCGAGCAGACCGGTCCGTGAGCCCTTCGGGTGGCAAGGACCAGCCCAGACCAGCCAATCCAGCTGATCGTCGCGAGTCGGGACAACAGGTCTCGGCTCTGGAGATGCCTGGCAACCAGGCCCGCAGGTCGGGTAGCCAGGCGACCGCATCGGCGACTCCAGCCACCTCCACACCTGCACCCGCGGAACAACGCCCGGGCGAAGCCTCTGGCGGCCAGGATGATGGGGGCGAACTGCTCGCTCCCCCATCCGGGTATTCTACTTGGTGGGCTGGAGAGGGATCCTCCGGCAAACGCCCCACGTACAGTGAGTACGCGGCGAAGTTCCCTTCAATGGGACCGGCTGGACCCGAGTCGCAGGTCCTTACCCCCTTGGGCCGGGCCAAAGCTCGTGGTAGGGGCCGCGGTGGGCTGGAGTCCACCCGAGGCTCTCCGGGTGGTGGCCGAGGCCGAGGAGGCATCACGGTAGAGGGCCCGTCTGCTCCTCCAACAGGCACCCCGCCTGTCTCAGTGGAGGCCCCAGCGCCACCACCAGTGATAGTTCCACCAACAGGTCCTCGGGTACCCCTAATGGAACTAATCTCCGGTACCCTGTCAGGTCTTCAGGATCCGAACACGTTCGTCGACCACCGCGATGTCCGAACGGTTCAGATCCAGAATGAGCTGATGGAAGAATGGCAGGCATTGCACCGCCAGAAGTCTGTTGACTACTGGCGTGTGATGACTGAAGCCACCGTCAATCTGGTCTACGAGATCCAGAGGCGGGAGGAAGATAAAATCAGGGAGCTGGAAAGGAAGAAGGTCGAGGAGGCCCTCGAGTCCTGCCGGCGAAAACAGAAGGAAGCCGAAAAGCTTAAAGAGTTTCACGAAGCTGAAAACTCCAGATATATCCATCGATTTAAGGAGGCGGACCTCAAGTTTTTCTTGGCATTCGGGAAACATCTGGAGGAGTGGGACGGCTTACCGTCGTCTCTCATCTTCGTTCCAGAGATACCCCCGGATGCCCCGCCAGCCCCGGCTACTCCACCGGTCCTGGCCACTCCACCGGTCCCGGCTGCTCCGCCGATTCCGGCAGCTCTCTTGCTCCCACCCCCCACTTGGAACCGGGCTGTCCCAACTGCCACGGTTGCTGCACCAGCATCCGAGGCAATGGACAGCCCGTCCGCAGTGATGAGGGCCTTGAGCTTGGGGAGCGAGACTCCCAGCGAGGCTTCAGCGGCGCTCTCTACGAGCAGCTGTAGCAGCTCGGCTCCATCTGCCTCAGTTGAGCCGGCTGAGAAGATGGACACAGATCCTGAAGATCTTTGAGTGTCCATCTGTTGGTGTCTCCTGGTACCCGAGGGTAAATGCATTTAATATGCCAGAGGCACTGTTCCTTACGCTGGACTCCTGATACCTGGATCGTAACCTGCAGCGAGGATGGACGCTAACCCGAACACCCAATGGACTACAACATCTAACCGGGTCTCCATCTTCCCATCTTCATCAGGGCACATCATAACAGCAACGTGGTTTGCCACCACACATATGTCGCCGGATGGAGCTGCAGAAACCAGTCGTTCCAGGTTCGCCGGAAGTCCGGTATATTGTAAGGGTGATCCTGCTACCCTGGTAGGACACCTATGTTTCATATTTTGTATAAATTTTTTATATATATCGTATATTATATTCTTGTAAGTAAAAGTCAAAATTTTTTTCGGGTTATTTACCCCACCTCGGGTCGGTAAAAACATTGTAAAAATTTTTCAATATCACCTTACTACACATCGAATATTCTTCGTCGCGTCTCATGTTTAATAATAACACACGTGTAATATTATCACCATAGGTCGATGGTCCATAAGGGGCCACTTCCTATTTTTGTTATTATTTATAAACACTTCGGGTTATATACGATGATGCCTTATTGTGTACATATAACTTATAATGCCCCTTAAATGTTCTATATTTAATACGAACTGTGTATATATAGACTTACCTATTTATTTATAACACCACTATATAAAGTCAACAATAGTTACTTGTTAATTACACACAACCCTAGGTAAAGTCTAGTGGGGGTGGTGTAGGGGCCGGCATCATTGTATATATATTAGTGCCGTTCATCCGAGAGACGTGTTCGTGTGGTGCTTGTTCCTTCTATGCTAGCTAGGTGTCGCTTTGCGATACCTCGTTGGTACAAGAGGGGGCAGCACCATGCCTCGCGTCCAGCTCCTACTAAGGAGCCGGACGAGCGGCAGAAGGGGACTGGACATGGTCCAGTCCAGACGCTAATACTTTGTCATCAGAGAGATTGAATAAAGTCCTACCCGAGAGGTAGGGGTTTCTGGGGCTTTGCCCAACCCGAACTACTCGTGTTGTGTTGGTACATCTAGTGGTAAGCGAGCCAAAGAGCCACCCAACATATAAGTCAATACGAACCATTACAACTGTACACGTGTTACTTCAAACTGCTCCATCTTGGTTGGAACTATGTGGAAAGTCGTAGGAATAGCATTACCTGTATTCTGAGAACGGTTCTCTATAGATGAGCCCAAGGTTAAAGGTTACTTAGGGGTTAGTTCAGGAATTTCAGAAAAGAGGGCGGGGTATAGAGAAAATAGTGGTGCACAGACAATCAAAGTTGGGCATTAGGCTCTGATCGTTGCCATCCTCAGTAGGTATTCTCTAGGTTATAGGTAGATTCAACCAAAGATAGGCCCTCATTCCCATATGTACTAGGAGGCCTAAGTCTACATAGTGTCTTGATTTAAGAGGCTGTAAACGATTCCTAGTCCCTTGTATACACAGTTTGTTCTTGGCGGAAATTCCCCAATATTTCACAGCCTCTCCCCAGCTTCTTTGTTTAAGAAAGCTTGAAAGGCGTTTGGGTAAGCATGCTGACTATTGAAAATACATGCATAACATTATTGCATTGGTCTAGTGATAATTACCAATGAAGGTGAGATCTGAACACAGAGCTTTATAGGATATAATTGGGTGTAGACCGCATAGAATGTAAGGACATTTCGGGTTACTAATTATTTACTCATTAAAGTACATTCATAATTATCGCGCATTATGGGCTAGGTCAAAAAGATGCACGATGAGGCAATGGGTGACAGGTGCAGCAACTGAAATGGTTATTAGATGGTCTTACCTTATCATTAGCTTGTATTAGATGTCAGGCAGATACTTACTAATTATAGAGTATGCACTAAGAGGATAGAATGATATAAGCATTACTTAAGACTGCACGATATGCCTCAAAATCCCATGCTCATTTTTTTTTATTATAAATGCACCAACACCACCAGCTAGTACCTAAGCAGTCCTCCAGGAATCAGGCCATATAGTGAACTACATGTACTACTATATATATATATATATATATATATATATATATATATATATATATATATATATATATATATATATATATATATAGTTAACCCCACTCTGATGCCCTACATATATATCCAATAAAACAGCAAAGCTTAATGCACTTAGAACTGGGTCTTTGTACTAACCCTAAAACAGGGGACAAAGGTAATACCCTTCTACCTGTTTGAGTTTAGGAAGGATACACACATGATACCCTAAAACCTTGGTTTAGAACTCCTCTTAATGCAACATCAAGGTGGAAGTGCACTGAGTTGGCCTAAATGAAAGGCATTTGTCGCCAAATATGTAGGTCATACTTAGGAGAAAATTACCACAATTCCATTAGGTTGAATAACAAATGGATACTGGTGTGCATACATATGGACTGTTTCTTAGGATTTCTTAGAAAAAAAACTATCATGTATTTAAAGTGGTGCGTCTCCTTCAACCCTAAAGTGATAGATGAATTAACTTTCTGGAACCAATTATGGTCATGGATTGATAGCAGACTAACATAACATTATTCAGATATCGTGTGACCCAAGACTCATAGAGCTCTTATTCAACTTATGATGAAATGATGGGGTTGTGGAGGTTGTAAGGGTGAGGTGAGGGAGGACGGAGGGCATGTAGAGGCCGACCCCCAGGTGCGCAGTGTTTAAGAGAGGGTAAGGACTGGTAGTATGGGTCAATGGCAGACACTTCTAGTTCTAGATAATGATTTCATGGTAGATCTTCAAGTGCCACATCAAACACTTTTTGCTAGGTGTTCTATTTACTAACGGTTCTATATTCTTCATGTACTTATGGGCATACACAATAAAAGGAAATATACAGATGCAAAGATCATTGTCATTATATTTCATAATGGTATTATTATATTACAAGCAATCGATTGCCATATTCTTGACAACATTTATAACCATCTGTAGAACTCAAGTATTATATACATATTATGGTTATAAGATTTAACTTCTAAGATCCATATTTCCCTTCCAAGCAAAAGAGAATTTGATAATGACAAATGCAGAAAAGAAAATCAAGGAGCAGTGTCAGAGGGCATATAGGGATAAGAGGTCAAGAGGAGTAGAATATATTAAAATAATAGTGACATGAGAGGAGAAATAGGTGATGAAATAAATAGAACTAGATAACACCTGTGCCAGATAACAGTATCCAAGATCCCAACAGGAGGATCACTGCATGGCCATGGGTGGGGATCTTTTATGGATCCCTCCCTGCTGACTCCAGTGGTGTAGAATCCTGCCTAGTGTATATTGTATATGTGTAAAGCATCCACCCTCAGGTCAGGAGTGGGTCTGGATGCTGTTTGTTTTTATTTGATGCATACAGACGACTGCTTCCTGCATGTCCTGCAACTGATAAACTGGTTTATTTCTGAGAATATAGAAAAGGGAGCTCCCCTGGGGAGTTTTGGCAAGGTGAGCATGTTCTGTATAGGTGGGGTGAGCAGCTCATGAAGATGGAGGGAGCAGCTCATAGAGAGGAGGGGTAAACATCAAACAGCTGGTTGTTGCTAGGGCCCGGCCTAGGGTGTAGAGATCATGCAGGCCGTCTTGCTGAGGTGTTGGGTATGACAAAAGTAAAATTTAGAAATTAAGACTAAAAATGAGATATTGGGAAAAGTTGATGGAGAGGGAGAACAATTCGCCGGGAATACGAGAGGAAGCATCTCGGGTAGTATACAGCAGCCGATAGAACCAGACCGACCAGACCACTGAGAGAAGCAACCTCAGCAAGGGGAGCAACTTAGGATAGGGGAAGCTCCAGATAAGGAAGCAGGTTATGCTGGGGGCAGCCCCAGGAAAGGTACCACTGAGATCAGGATCGGTAGCAGGTTAGCCTTTGGGCAGTTTCAGGAAGGGTAGCAAATTAGCCTTTGGGGAGTTCCAGGAAGGGTAGCAGGTTAGCCTTTGGGCACTTTCAGGAAGGGTAGCAGGTTAGGCTGGGGATAATTCTAGGAAAGCTGGGAGATTAGACTGGGTACAACTTCAGGGAGGCTAGTAAATTATCCTTGGGGCAGTTTCAGGAAAGGTAGAAGATAAGGGAAGTCAGCAGATTATTTGGATATTGATCTAGGCAGCCTTAGAAAGGTTGGAAATTTGTGCCGATGACAGCTTCAGGAAAGTAGGAGATTAGAGGCACCTCACGAGGGGGATTGAGCAGTTTGTGCAAGGTGAGCAGCTGAGAGAAGGTGAGCAACTCTGTGAGACTGGGAGCAGTTAAGGGAGGTTTGAGTGGCGGGGGGACTCGATGGGAAGCAGCTGCAGAATGGGACACATCGAATGTAGGAGAGCAGCTCACTCAGTGTGGTTAGCCAGTAGCCACACATCACTTAGGGAGTGGTCATTATTTATCAACGGGGGGGGGGGGAAGGTGGGTTTGAGGGGGGGGGCGTAAAATTTTCAGACCCCTCCCGAGGGGGGGGCTAAAAAAATTTTGACCCCTCTTGAGGGGGGGGGGCTAAAAAAATTCACCCTCTTTTTAGCAAAAAAGCCCGCGCGCTACTATAGATCAAAGAGGGGCGCGAAAACTCTCTGCGCCTCCGGCGCGGGGGGGGGCGCAAAAAATTTTGACTGCCGTCGAGGGGGGGGCGTAAAAAATTTCTGCGCGTCCGCGCGAAAACCCACCACCCCCCCCCCTGTTGATAAATAATGACCACTCCCTTAGTCAACGTTACAGTTGGTTTAATCCATGTGATGTTGCATACGATGATAAACCTCATAGTTTGCTCAACACGGAAACCGACATCTATGAATAATACTAAAGCCTTACTATCTCAGGTACTCAAACAGCCTTGGCCGGGAATGAGCAAACAGTATCTTAAACATGTCGGGTATACTCCAGAAGCCTAACGCAAAGCTAATGCACAATTTGTAACATCCGTTGGGGTATAAATTCATATTATCTTATTTTACTCAGTGGAAACAAAAATGAAAATAATGTTTCGACAGGTATGAAAATAAAGCCATTGGCTAGAGCTATCTATCTAAGTAGCCAGAGGCGTGAGGATTATGTGTTTTACGTTACAGGAGCCAAAATTGAAGAGCTCTGGTGTCTATCAAAAGTGACGAAATTAAATATTGAAAGGTTGAATAAACGATGGGTCTAGATTGAAACATATGCGTTGAATTCATATCGATATTAAGTTACTACTATGATTTATTGTTAACTTAAATTAAAACAACTTAAAAATAACTGACTTTGCAACTTTTTTCACCATGACTTTCTAGAAGGCCACCCCCCATCCTTTAGTAACCTACCGGGTTATACCCCTCCAGTGGTGTTTGTTGTCTAATAGACTAGCACTAAGCAGCACAATATACATGTAAATATCTACTAGCTACAACACTTAGGGGCTTAGTGAGGTTGCCAAGAAGGCATTATAGAAAATGTATTTGGTTCAGACTGCAAAGCAATAGTTGATTACAGGAAGAATGGGACTTTAGCTCTCATTTTTTGTAGTGATTCAAAATAAAAGTAAAAATAGACTGACTAGTCAGACCTGGTAATCAGTTTTGTGTCTATGGCTGTCTTTATGACAATATTCCTCTTGGTTATTTTGGGCTTATCCTGCATGATTAGTATAATAGAATACTGCCGATTCCCGTTCCCCTTACTCGCTCAATGTCCCTGATCTGATCTGACAACCTTTCTCACCATCTATTCGCCAACTTTCACTGGATTAACTCACACACCAGAGAATTCTGCTTGTGAAGCTCTCTGACAGACTGCTGACACAATAAACACTTCCATGTCCAGACTCTTATCCAACACTTAATGTAAAGTTAGGGATTTACCCTAAACCCTGAAACCCTTCTCTGAATACCAGGGTACCAGGCTGGTTCCCCTACAACACTTAGGTTTACCCATTGGGTACTGGGTACTATTCATGTGTGAATTGGACAAAGTTGGGATTTTAGATAGTTTCAGCAAATCTCTCTTGGAGGTGCGGTAGTTATGGGCGATTAGCATCACTTAATATTTGGCATTAAAAGGCCAATTACCTGAAACTACCAGTGCTGTTCAATATTTTACTAACCTACATGCACTGTTGAATTTCGTCCACAACTCTGTAATAAATCCTTATTTTTTTCTATTCTGAGAGAAAGAGACGTCATAATGCAGCAATGCCGTGTTGGCGCATGCCGCATCAATCGCCAGGTCAGCATTGATGCACAAATTCGATTACGACGATGGTACATGATCTTGGAGGCATCAGGCTGCCCTTGAAGGATTACAATCAACCCTCACTTCCTCGACCCATTGATTCCTCAGATCCCTCTTTATACCTCTGACAGAAAATCTGGAACTATCTCTATGTTTTCTATTATATTTGGACTCATCTCCTCAGATAATTTGCTTTCTCAGACAATATTTTCATATTTGAGGAAGCAAAGGTTGACTGTAGGTGTAAGGACCTGCATATAGTGTATGTGGTATCTGCGTCGTCTTAATGCACCTCTGCAATGCAGGCAGCACTGCATAAATCATTTGATAGGCCTACATCATGCTGAGCCTTCCAAATAGATTACTTTAATCATGTCAGGTTATTGCCATGCCCCATGAATGTAAGCTAGGTTAAGCTAATGTAGCACCAATGGGTTACTTGTCAGGGCTACACCCATGAATCGTGACGACATGGGCATTTTGAGACCCTTCAAGGGTTAAATCAACCCATAACTGGTGGTGCCCTCTATCACCTGACGTACTTACTGACGTAGTGACGAGGTGATGACGTAACGTCAGGTGTTACTACCAAAGGGCGTGACCTCTTGCCTGCAGGGTCACAGAGTGCAAGTTGAGACGCTGAGAAGTTTTAGTGTATTAGTCTTCCCAGAGTGCAGCTGCTGTGCGCACGCGCTGTTGAAAGGTTTTAGAGGCGGACGTTCTGTCCAATCGTTATGTTTTTGTTTTTTTTGTAATCTGACCTCTGCTGCACCAGCTAGCAGGATCCATGCCCAGTGATAAATAGGTATGGGAATATAATATTATTATGGTTATTCAGCCTTTTATATTATATTATAGATATATTTTATAATAGATGAGTTGAAATTGGAGAATCCAAAATTTATTAAGACCGTCACTGTGTTTGTGTGAAGCTTCTCAAGAATGTCTCAAGACCCTCAAAGGTGATATTTTCTTAATGTACCGACAAGTGACATGGGACCCCTCAATAATCTGGAAGGCATTTCTCAAGATGGTACAACTAGACCCACTTTAAGTCGTAGTGGAATCCCTCACTTTAATGCCATTACAGCCCTGTGTCTTGTAGTCACAAAGGATTGCACTGGAACGACTGCTCTACCAAACCCTATGTAATTACTGCCTTAAGTGCTGATCATACAGAGAAGTCATAGTGTCTTACCTACGATCACCCAGTTTGATATTGAGGGTTTCAAGTCACACTGGTTGTGTCTAGTCGTACCATCTTGAGAAATGCCTTCCTGGACCCCTTTAGTAACACTTGCAGCACCCAAGGAAATGACCTCCTGGAAGTTGTTGAAGATCCTAATAGCCCATATGGTTTATCAATATTATACCACTAACTATAGTTATTTCTCTTTCCCTTTCAGACTGTCAGTACGTGTATGAGAGCGGTGGTATGAAGTACCCGGGTTACTACTACATTATGGTACAACCTGCAGTGTCTCAGGACCCCTTTAAGGTCTGCTGTAAGATGACCAACAACTCAGGTGAGTAGTACTACTTATTGTTCTCTGGAGGCCATTTCCTAAGGCACTACGACTGCACACCCCCACTACGATTTGAAACCCCAAAACTTAGTGTCAGCAATCGTAGGTAGTACCCTACGACTGCTCTGTATGATCAGTATGATAGCGTGTTATGAAATGACCTCAAGAATTTATTGTCTATGAGTTAAATGTTTATTAGATTGCTAAGTAGATGACTTGGTGTTTTTCTTTTTTTGTTTGTTTTTTTTTTACCTGTTTTTTCTTTCTTTCTTTTTTTTTTTTTAATCTGTCCTCAACCAACACACCCTTGAAGTTGCAGTCGCAGGACTGTGTTTGATTGTGATATCGGTACCTTGAGAAATGACTCCCATGCTGTATTTTAGTCTCCCTGTCCCTGTCCCTGTCCACCCATGCCCCACCGAGAGCCAATTTTCACCCATCACCTCCTCCATTCCTGACAGTAAATGCCCGGCCAAAAGTTTCATTAATACTCAATAGTGATTACCATGGTTGGCTTTCCTAATTGTTCACTTGCCCTGTTGATTGGGGACAGGGTTTACCAATCTCCGTAAACTATGGTCATTTTCAAGGTCTCATCTACTTCTGCCAAGGTAAACTCACGTCTGATACTAATAGTGATACATCCAAATACCAACTATGTGCTCTTGAATCTGACACATCTAAATACACAAGGTTAAGTCTATGTGGTGTCTATTTCTGTGGTGGAATAAATGGACCCCACACAAACCTATGTTGTGTCTACTACTCACAACCTGCTGTGCCACATGGCCGTGTTGACACTGGGTGGCAGCCCTGTGAGGGGGTCAGGGTGGGGAGAGGTATAGGGTAAGCCTACAAGATTCGACCACCAGAACATTTTTCTACTTATTTGAACCGCTGGAGAATAGCTTTGCCTACATTTTGTCGAATGATTTACCAACCAGATCCCACGAATAACGAAGAGGAACCACAAAAAGGCTACAAATTTCATAAGAATCTATGTTTATCAACCTCAAAATGCTGTGGATGATATTAGGTGCTCAACAGGTAGGCGATCGAGTGTAGGTCAATCTCCCTAGACTGATGGAGGAAGAGGCACCCACTCATATCATAACCACTCGGCATGCCATTTTATTACAGTAGGAACGCACTATTTCATGGGGAATCGTTGCAAACTCTCCACGTGCCTCCTATAAATAAATCAAGCAGAATGGATCATGTGACAGATGCTTCCATTTCTGTTTTATAGAAAAAAGACGAGGAATGTGATTTCACTAAGGAATGTTGTAACTATGGCCATCTATATCTATAGATCATAGAGGGACACACAGAGGAAGGGTACACTGTTGGGCTGGAAGTAGGCCTGCTACTCAGGAGAGCAGCTCAGTGGCAGAGGATGAGTGTGTTTTTGAACTGCAGGTAATGCTAAAGGTATGACAGAAAGAGGAAACAGCCGGAAACAGTTGGAGGGGGGGCATAATAAACCTGCACTGATTTAGTGAGTGTGTTCTGCTGTGCTGGCACATAGACCCACACAATAGAAATTATGTGCAAGGCATATTCTAGCTTCACGTCTTGGGCATAAAACATGGAAGCTAAAGCTTTTACTAGGTGATACCCATTTCTAGAATTTGCAATGATTGGATTCTATGTTAGTGGTTCTAGATTGATTGACAGATGGTTGAAATGAATCTCATCTTTGGATGGGAATGTGGGATGCCTAAAACCCTCTTTTGCCTTTATCCTTTTCTTTTACCTGAGGTGCAGAATCACTGATCCCACATTCACATGCAGCAGTTTAGCAATGGTATAGAACACGTGAAGAAGACTGCCTTACATTTTTGTCTCCACTGATTTGAAGTTCTGGCATTCCTGTCATTCCCACTTCCCTTTCACTTAGCCAGATCCTCATTTCCTTCTCTCTGTCTGTGTCTGTCTGTCTGTCTGTGTTTACTAGAGCTACACTGTGGGGTTTTTATCAGTACAACGCTACGTTGTGGGGTCATTTCTTGCTTGTGGGGTTGACCCCAGAAGCAATGTCCTTAAAACGGTTCAAAATGACCTTGTGGGGTGCACGTGAAGAGATTGTGGTACAACCCCACAATGATCGTGTCTGTCAGACGGACTCCATTAGTCTGTGCATATTACAGACAGTATCACCACCTACTGCCCCCTAGTGAGTAATGCACATTGCACCCCACATGTTCAGACGCAATGACCCCATAACGACAGACATAACACCCCACATGCACAGATGTAATAACCCCATAGCGACAGACATTGCACCCCACATCTTCAGACACAGTAACCCCATAACAACAGATCATTGCACCCTGTGTATTCAGTAACTGAGAAAGTTAATTCCAATTTGAAGATTGCCTGATAGCCCTTGCGATAAGCTTCGATTTGCACCCAGTCCCGTGTCTCTAAGTTCAACGGTTCACGGGTTAGAGCAAAAACAAACAGTTCTTTGACGGGCCCCATTACGCAGCGGAGGCACTTTTTCCCAAATAGTCCTACAGTGAGCAGATGAAGCCTGCATCATGTAGGTGCAAGAGTGAATGCCCACTGAGCCATGATCCAGTCTCCACCCCCAATAGCACAGCCAGAAACTCATATTTTGAATAGGGACTCTTTCACGATACTTCCGCTAAAACTTTCAAAACTAAATATCTCAGCAACCGCTGGTCCGATCGCCTTGATCTTAGGTGCGTTTGGAAGCCCATGAAAGCTACTTTCTTGTTTTGCCATTTAATGAAATATATTCCTGAATAACAATATGACCCCACTATATTCAGACATTTTAACCCCATAATGTACATATGTACATGTATGAAATGTGCACCCCACAATGATCGATTGTACCCGTTACCCAACCCCACAGTGCCCAGACCAAATTTTTCCCCACAACGTAACTCTCGTTTGTCGGGCTGTCTGTGTCTGTCTGTCTGTCTCCCTCTCTCTCTGTCTCTCTCTCTGTCTCTCTCTCTGTCTCTCTCTCTCTGTCTCTCTGTCTCTGTCTGTCTCTCTCTCTCTCTCTCTCTCTCTCTCTTCCTGTGTTTCCCTATATACACTTATATTTCTAATGGTTCCTTTCCTTTCTTTCCCACTCCTCAGTTTCTCATCAATATCACCAAGGGTATACCTCCAAAGTAATTCAATTAAGGTAGATGTAAAAACTGGAAATTCAGTTCTCACATAAATGATACTGAACAGATAATCCAGTAAGTCTTGAATTGAAATTCTTAGAAAAACTGTGTAAGAATTTGGAGGTTAGAGGAAAGGAAAGATACATTATCAAAAGAATTAGGTAGCCTTCGTCCTTCACATGCCAGATCAAGAACAGTATGAGTATACATAATAAACTGGAAAGTAACTATCTGCTGACGTATAGAAACTGTCATGCAAACCATGTCCTTGGCTTATCTGCAGGAGGCCTACCTTCCTCGCTGTCCTTACTGCTACTGTAACTGTTGATACCTGAACATGTTACTATCTGGGTGACATTGATAGGTACCCAAGGTCATACTGACAAAGATAAGGAACCGATAAGGCTCAAGGGAAAGTGTGTCTTAGGTTCAAGGGTGGATATTCTATGATAGCGTGACCTTATCCTTTTACTATCAATCTATCTTATATATGAAAAGGTACCTGAACGTAAGCCAAGTCACAGTCCATACCCAGCAAATTGTCGTGAGTCCTCGTCAACCTGTGTGAAGTGGCTCACACATGTCGCTAGATGGAACACGACGTCGTTATAGCACAAGATCACCAGGAATAGCAATTGCTATGCCAAGTGAGTCTAACACACAGTGGCGAAAGATGACGGAATGAGTTATCACTCAAAAAGGAGTCACCATTGATGACCAATCATGGCGACAGATGACGACAATTTCCTGGGTAGATTCTGTGAGTATCTTAAAGTCCCTTTGACAAATAGAGGGAAATGCCTTTCTACAGTTCTAGAGGCGCTTGAGATGAATTCACATCAGATTCTTCTTCCATCTCTTTGGGTGTCTATCCCATATCAACATTTGTTGTTTGTGTTATTTCTTATTTGCATTTGTTGCTTTGTGTGTCTGTTGCAAGGTTAAAAATGAGCAAGATGCAACATAAGCCAACATACAATGAAAGTGTAACTCCATGTGAGTAGAATCGTAGAGATCACCTACCATTCACTAGGTTTCACCACTAGAGATCTGGCAAGAGTGGCATTTGCCAAGGCCTAAGCAGTGAGCATCCATTGAGCAGCACTGAGAAAATATTCTTACTTACTTGAGTCTGTATCCAGACTCAGACAATGTCGCCAAAATGAGTATGATTTGAGACTCAGCATAACCCTGTGGATGATACTCAGGCAGAACCAGAGTATCACCCCAGGCTCAGCCTGGATCAGCCTCAGAATCTGCCTGAGTATCACCCCAGGCTCAGGCTGAGTCTCAAATCATACTCATTTTGGCGACATTGCCTGAGTTAGAATATTTTCTTAGTGAGGTCATGAGCAGTAAGGAGTTACTCATGTTTCAGGTCTACACGAGGTCTTAGAGATGATCTGGTCCGTAAGCCCCTACCACAACATCTTATGTCAATAATCCAAGACCAGCGCTATGCCAATATTGGTCTAAAGGCCTATTGGGGTAGGGATAGAGGGGATCTGATTGACTGGATAACCTGTAAGTACTAAGATAGTGTCATAGTGTATTGTAACCTGGTACAAATGGTCCGCAGAGTTCATTTTAAAAGATTGTTACAAAATATTTCAGAGAAGGGAACACTCAGAATTGAGGCAACTACTATAAAACGTGGAGTCGATTCTGGAGTAGTGTAGCGGAGCAAGGGAAATATGGGACATCTTTTGTAAACTAATTCTTCTATGTCATGTACACTATATAGCTTCAAATAATTTCAATTGGAATTAGCTTCAACAACTAGGATAGTGCTACAGTACTAACCAGATCTCTTCTACAGCCAGTCCCTTGAGAATAGGAATTATTCATGTTTGGAAAGTGCATAATGTCACAGTATGACATACAATTTGTGTATTCTCCACCTCCATCAGTGTGAAATATCGGAGAAGGCTTTAGATTCACACTTTAAGGGCTGCATGATTTCTCCATGGTATTGTTCCTTTTTTGTATAACCAGTATACACGCAAGTACCATATTTATGCATCATGCTACCCGTTAGAAGTGCATAATCCTGTAGGATTGAAAAAAAAAATTATCAATGCAGTACAGATGAATTACCCACTATACTTGCATTTATGCATCATGGCAACCAAATGCTACAATGTATTAAAACACTATGCTGTCCTTAGACGGTTAAGGCCTCATCCATACATCACATATGCATTCTGTTCACAATGCATCCCTCCCAGGTGACATCCCAAACTTCAGTCCCTCCTCCCCAGGGCTGGGCATGGAATGGATGGATGACAATACCTGTTGTTGAATAATTCACCTTGTACGATGAGACTACCGACAGATCCCACCCTCCTTAAGTCCAATTTCACAGGGACTGTGGCTTATCATGGTAATTCTGCTGCTTTTCATGGTGCTTCAGTGTCCATGGGTCTGATGGCTTTGTAGTCTGCACACTGTATGAGTGATAGCCACTGTAAGGGCATACCTGACCTACAGATAAGAGAATTAGACGGCTTTGTTGCACTAGCTTGCTATTCAAATGTACTCAAATCAGACCTTACCATAAGCTGTATCAAATTATGAGTTCACTTCTTACCAATATCGAACCATTGATTCTTTAACAAGATAAAGAAATTTGACTGATTATGCTTAGCTTAGTGATAAGAGAATAAAGTGGCTCATGATAAATAATTACCTGTTCTTTCCAGCCAATAACAACAGAAGATGTACTTACTATGGGCCTATTAATTTTGTCCATTTAATTCAGGCAATCTTTTAAACTTTGCAGCAAAGGGATGCAAACGACAATTATGGCCAATTATCTGCCACCAATTATGTGGTGCAACAACCCTACCCCACTCCGAAAAGAAATAAGCCTTGCTCCACATCCCCCACCCTTTTAAAGTAGCCCCATGCCTATAGATGCAGGTACCTACAGGTTTACCTGATCCCTATTGCTGTAGAGCTATGCCTGGGTATTCTAGGCAGGAGTCTGATGTTCCACCATCCTCCCCCCTCTTCCTCCAGCCCCACCCCATGCTCCAGCACTGCCCCATAAGTAACAAGACCCAAATAATGATCGGCCCATCCCAACAACAATCAAGGAGCACGCCGCCATTGTTTGCCGCCATTTTGTAACGGAACCCCACAACAAAGAGCCCGGATGTAAAACTCTCATGGTGATCACATGGCATGAGAATAAATGAGAATCGGAAGGTATGAAGGTAGTGCAACCTTTTATACTACGGTTTTATTTAAAAGTGGCATTGTAAATAAACTGCATTATGGCATTTCCTTCTCTGTAGAATGAGTAAATACTCATAAATGATTTCAGCTTTTTACTAAGTGTGGATATGCCCAGAGTGTATCTTGATATATCCGCGCTGTATCTGGTTGCAATGACCTCAAAAGGGTGAGAATACAAATTTTGGTGTTTGGGGGCTTCTTCTTAATATCAAAGATTTAAACTTCTTGCTAATATCCAACACTCCCGCTTCAGCTTTTCTGACCTTTGTCTATAAGGGCGGTGTAGATGGGGGGTCCCCATGTCCCTTGTCGATTTTAAGAAAAGTCCATGTCAAATGTCTCTAAATTTGTATTTTCCTCTGCCCTTGTCACTAAGTTCCATGTCACATGTCTATTTCAAGAAAAGTCCATGTCCCCTGTCACTATCTTTTTTGCCCTATGTCCTTGTCCCTTGAAGCTCCATGTCCTTTGTCGATTTTAAGAAAAGGCCATGTTACACTGTCGATTTTAGGGGTCTAGACCCATTATAAGAAAGACGTTAAGAATGAAACAATGAGAGGAATGAGATAAATGAGGTACAATATGTAGGTGTAAAGCTGTAGGCTAAGTCTTTGACTGGATGGTCAAATGGTGGATAGATCAGCTCATGGCTATTCCTGGTATGATAACCACGACCACGTTTATATGTGCCCCAGGTATGTGGGTTACATGTACAGGTACAAGGATGAGGTAATGAGTGTAAGGGATACTGACAAACCCTATAATGTGTGCTCTTATACATAGTCCACACTATCCTGCCAAGTTTAACATGCAATTTTACTATACCGTGAAGATAGTCCATAAAAATATAGAACAGAATTTTATCTTTAAACCTTACAAATGTCTGCTGTGTACAGAAATACACCGAAATTTATTCACATCTGTGTATAGGAAGTGTAGGAAAACAAATTATTTATTCCCATCGCCACTACAAAATGAAATCCATGGTAAATGAAAAATATAATGAGGGAGAAGGGTCAAGTCAAGCTAAAAAGATATGCATATATTTCAGGTTAATGCAACTACATTTGTACTAATAAAACCCTCTCAGATTGCCGGTTTTTTTTCAGATTCTTCGATTGTATTTTCTCTTTGCATTAGACCCCAACGGTCCCTATAGGCATAAACATGACTTGTCTTGCCATCCATTGCTTAAAAAAAGAGACAACCGTCTGACCTTGTACAACTTAATGCTCGTTTATAAGTAAGGCAACCAGTAATAAAGAAAAACTAAAGTATAATATGTATATCATAATTCTTGCATATCAGGGATGGTAGGGGAATTGTGTCTGGCAGTTTCCCTGATAAACCACCAATATGTAGTTTTTATGAGTGCCAGATTTAGTTGCCCATGTGCCATAAATCACTGATAACTCCTCTTACCAAAACTTAGTGTTTCTTCCTTTTCGCAAATGAAGGCATTCCTTGGCACATAGCCTCACCAATCATGTTTAAACATTTATGGGTGGGTTAATGCATTCATGCATCATGCCTATTGGTTGTCATGATACATGAATGCAGCCCTGGTGAGTAATCTGCCAGTGCTACATTGAGACAGCGTATCAACCCTATGACTCCTGAAGAGTGGGTATGATGCATCAGTACTGAGCTGTCACGCAGACTCTCCATCACTGCATTGGTGTATCATGACAACCCAGTTTTGATGTATCATGTGGAACTTAAAGGGTTGAGACAGGATGATGTGGTAGTCGGTAGGGACATTATCTAGTATTTTATAGGTGGTGTATAAAGTGGTTGAGGTATACTAATGAAGGCATAACGTCTGATTGGAATGTGGGAGTTTGGTTTATAGCACAATATAGATAGCTGGGCCTAGTATCTAACCCAAAGTGTCTAGGATTATCAGTGGCTGGTCTGTGAATATTGATGTACACGTTTACTGCACTCTCCCATTGACTCTTCACAATGTATGTCTAAGCCTACTTTATCCACGACCTGTCTCTATCTGTCTGTCTCTCCGTCTTCTGTCTCTCCCTCTTCTCTCTACAAGAAAACAAGAACCTATGTTAATTCACTTTATCTTTAGGAGTTCATCCAAACGTATTCTCCTCCATTGCCCTAGCCATCCTAGGGTGCACCCTACGCAGCTATAAAATACTGCCATATTCCCCTTTCATTCCAATACAAACTATATCCCAGCAAAGAGCCTCGACCCTCCTTCAGCGTTTTGAGTATAATGTTTTCGAGTCCTAGGTCTTCATATCTATCTGTTGTCAGATAGATCATGATATTCCAATCCAGTGCGTGTAAATATTTACTGTGCCTCTAAGTAAAGTCGAGGCCCGCAAGCACCCACTCAAAAACTAAGAATTCTCAAAGATTCCCAGGAATATGAATCTCTAGGTTTATCCAAAGTGCTCCTTATTTTCTAACCTTCATCATGAACGCAGTCGATGAAATCAAGGTCAAGATTTCTTCTTATAGGCATTGATGTAAGAAGCTGAAATTTGAGACCATCTCTCATGATGAGTTTCTCATTTTTCATGAACTTATTAAATAAAACCTGATGTTACCTATCCCTTTCTCGTTGTGAGCCTGAGGGATAATATTATAAGAGAGCACTAGATAAACAATAATTATAGATCAGCTATATGATGATTGAGTACAGAGCCTGGAGGTGCAAGGAAACACCAGGGAGTCCATAAGCCAAATCTTGGATGATCTGTAAGGAAAATGGAGAAAGCAGGTTCTCAATACGAGTCCGCATGTGGAGTGTTTCAGTGGACGGCTCAGTATCTGAATCCTCAGGAATCCCATGGAGCCACATCTTAATGGTATCAGATTATATTTTGTCAAGAATATCTAACTCATACAATTGAACCCTGACATTTACTTGGTGCACCCTCATTTAGCCCAATGCTCTGGGCATCCTAATATGGATGAGCAGTTCATGGGGTGTGATCTGAGTGCTCTATGAGCAGCTCTGAGTGGTTTGTCTGGAGCTCCTCACTAACCATTCAAAGGCAGCTAATGCTGGAGTGCATCATACCCATTGGTCGTCATGATGCTCCAATGAAGTGCTGGCGAGTCTGCTCGCCGGCCCTTCATTGGAGCATCATGCCGACCTCATCATGCATGAATGTAGCCCTGGCGAGTTTAGTGCATCATGCAACATAATGACCATAGGGTATGATACATCAATGTATCAGCAGCCCTCAATGGGTTTATACAGGGCCCCTGTGGAGCTGCTCAGACAACAACCAACCATGCTATTTACCGGCATGCACCTGCTGAACCTATTACACCATACCCCATGTTGTCTCCACCGGAGTGGTGGATTTAGAGTTTGCAAATAGAGATACCAAAGTCTCAAACTGGGACAGTACCTCAGATTGGACTGATTGGGAGTGTAGAGAAATATTTTAGTCTTTTCTTAACATTTCCTTATATTTATTTTTTTTTTTTTTTTTCTTTTTCTTTTACTTCATTGGTTTTATTTCGCTTCATCATTTCATTGGCTGATCAATGGAAGGGTCGCACCCCTTGCACACCCCAGCTGAATCCAATGTGGTGCTGACCTGGAAATGTTATCTATCATTGCTCTAAAACCTCACGTACAAGACGCACGATTTAAGTACATCTATTAAACCCCCTGTCATGCTGTCATACATTTTCTAGGGTTAGTACAATCACCTTGTACAATTTGATTTGTACAATATAGAGAGTAGGTGGACTGCACACTGCATTCATGCACCTGTATCCAGGAAGTGTAGACACAAGGATATTCTTATTCCGGGTGGCAATCTTTTATCAGAGAGGTCTTCTTTAAAGCAGTTAAGATAAGTGCATCGCCTGCACAAGGGTGACATCTATGGTCCTTTCATGTTCCTTGCCAACATATCACCACATATCACCATTCTCTATTAGTATCTATTGAGGTGTCCTAGCTGCATCTACTACCTTTTATCTATTGTCTAGATATAGGTGTCTTTTCTTTATATCTATTTGTCTATGTCTATGTCTTTGTCTGTCCTCTGTTTCTGCATGGTCCTCCTCTCTCCTATTTGCTATCTCGCCTCTGCTGTTTTTGCCTCGCCATGCCCACCCCCCCCCTTGTTTTCAACCGCACACCATGCCTCAGATATCCAACATTATTATAAGGGAAACCCGCATCAGTTAAAAAGCCCTATTCAGTCAGTAAGTTTTTCAGCCAATTATAGTCAGTGATAGATGCTGTATAGGTCAATGTACCCCAGCTACTTTTACACATAGTTCGATCATTTAATTCTGATAACTTGAATTACAGACCTTTTCAACTATAATTTTGGTTAGCCAGAGGGAAAAAATAAAAAGATCACACTTGCCCCTATCTGACAGCCCATATACCCCACTGCCAGGAGCAAAGAAAGCAACAACAAAAATGCCATGGAAATACGTATAGAGGCAAGGAGAAAGGGTGCTCTTATTCACGGGAGGTGGCTATTCAAGGCCCAACAACAAAATGTGACAATATGATATATCTTTTGCACTGACCTTGCAACAGCTGGTGTTATCACTGAGTTATGTAATGAACTGATAAGGCTAATGACTGTGACCTGGAGGGTGTTGCTCCTATAGTAAAAGGAAGAGCTGGCTAAAAATGCCCTTGTTTCCAGTCCTTTCTTTTCATGTAGCTATAACTTGTCCATTTTGTTGCTCACAAGTGGTCATTTAAGTATGGTGCTGAAAAAAGGGGGATTTGAGTAGGTATCTAGTTGGGAGAAGTCAGTCAGTATAATAAACTATAGAGCGTGTGACATGAGTAGGTACCTGGTAGTGCAGCTCTCTCTATTTTAAACAAGGCAGGTGACTTTTCAGACTAATGTGGTGAGTGCAAGTACTTAGGTGAAGCAGTGCACGACTTGTTTAGAAAAGAGGGCACATACTCACAGCTCTTTTTACAGTAGGAGCAACACTCTCCAGGTGAATAGGAATAATCAGGTGCCGTTAAAAAAACACGGTGTGTGGCCATTTCCCGGCAGTGGGACGCGGTCAATACCTGGCACGTCAAAACCTGGTACATGGTCAAACCCGGCAAGACACCCCCCTCCCACATTGCTACACCCTCTCTTTCACAACTCTCTTACTGTCTCCGTTATAACTATAGCCCTACCCATGAAATATTACAGACATTGTGCTGAGTAGGCCTACACAACCCCATCCCAGCATCACTCACCTTCTCATCCTCACCAACTCCATTTTAACTATACATTACCGCCCCAGCAATCAGGCAACACAACAACACAAAAACTCAGTAATAAATGAGCACATAGAGCAGCTCATGGTGATGGTCGAGCAGCTCATGGTGAGATGGAGTCTGTTGTTGATCAGTGGACGTGCCTGTCTTCTCCATACCCTGCACACTCTGAGTGCCTTACTTTGACTTGATTTATGAAATCTCTGACAGCATTTTTAACAAAGAATATAAAAACACCGTGAAAAATGTCGTCAAAATAACGGTGAAATACCCAAAGTTGCCAGAGATCTATCATTATTTTCACAGAGATGCTCCTTAACATGTTTCTTTTGCTTTACACATCACACGATACATCCTGTCCTATTTTGAATTAGTTTCGAATTCTGAAGCATTTCTTCAATCTTTCAAGTTTCCTTGTACGTGATGTAATCCCAACCCTCCCCTCTTCCTCCAGATCCAACCTGGTATGAATAACCTGGAATATACCTTATCCCGTGCCGCTAAATTGCAGGTATATCTAAACCTTTAAGGCAGCAATTCTCCTACCTATATCCGCCAAGCAAATTGTTGTTATCTGTTGCCATGATTGGTTATCAATGGTGACTCCTTTTTGAGTGATAACTCACTGCGTCATCTTTCGCCACTGTGTGTCAGTCTCACATGGCATGGCGATTTATCACAACAGTCGCCAATATGATCTCACTCACTGCGTGAGTATGTACCACCCCTTGTCATCCCTGACAAAGCATGGTGACTTATCACCACCATCGCCAACATGGATCTAACTCACTGCGTGAGTATGTGCCACTGCCTGTCAACTCTCATTCAGAATGGTGGCTTATCACAACCATCGCCAACATGGATCTGACTCACTGTGTGATTATGTGCCACTCCCAGTCAGTTCTCACTCAGAATGGCGACTCATCACTAACATCACTAATATGTATCTCACCACCTGTGTGAGTATGCGCAACTCCCAGTCAACTCTCACTCAGAATGCCAGCTTATCACCACCATCGCCAACATGGATCTCACTCACTCCGTCAATATGTGCCACTGTCTGTCAACTCTCACTCAGAATGGCGACTTTTTACCTGCATTGCCACATGGCTCTCACTCACTGCGTGAGTTTTTGTCACTCCTAGTTAATCTTCTCTCAAAATGGGGACTTATCACCACCATCACTGACATGTCACTCGCTGTGTGAGTGTGTGCCACTGTCATCAACTCTCACACAAAATGTCTACTTATCACCACCATTGCCAACATTGGTCTCACTCAATGTGTGAATTTGTGTCAATCCAAGTCAATGCTCTCTGAGGATTGCATCATCTGTCACTCTCACTCAGAATGGCAACTTATCACCACCATTGGCAAAGTTGTTGAGACAGCACCACTGTTCAACATGTAGCCTATCTAGGAAGTGTGGGCATGAAGTATAAGTCCCATATGTATCAAATGTGCTTTGTTTCACACTGATTTCCATGTAATACTTCAGAGTTGAATCAAACAAGATTATATAGAGAAAATATCGATTGAATTTAGATAGAGGTATCTCTAAATTGAAAGCAACTATCCATAAACACCTTTTCTCTGGTTACAGGAAAAAATACATAGGGAAATATCTACATGAACACCTTGTCTGTGGTTAGAGGGAAGATACATAATTATGGCAATACCTTCTCTAGCAAAACATACTTTGATCTGGCAGATGTGAGGTGAGTCTGTGTGATCACTACTCTCGCCATCCATGGTGAACCTGCGCTATGACGTGGTGCACGTTTCATCTAGCAAGGTGAGTGATCAACCGCCTTGCCACCCTTGGTGAGTGTGACTCATCATAATCCTCGCCAACTGTGGTGAATGTGTGCTATGGCATGGTGTGCGTTTCATCTAGCGAAATGAACCATCACTCATGTCGCCATCTCTGGTGAGTGTGGATGATCAAGTTCCTCACCATCTGTGGTGAACCTGTGCTATCACAAGGTATGCATTTCATCTAGCGAGGTGAGTGATCAACTGCCTTGCCATCCCCCGTGAGTGTGAGTGATTACGATCCTCGCCATCCATGCTGAATGTGCGTTATGACGTGGTGTGCGTCTCATCTAGTGATGTGAGTGATCACTCATGTCGCCATCCCTGGTGAGGATGACTGATCAAGATCCTTGCCATCTCTGGTGAGGATGAGTGATCACGATCCTCACCATCCCTGGTGAACATGCGCTATGACGAGGTGTGTGTTTCATTTAGCGCAGTGAGTGATCACCCGCGTCACCATCCCTGGTGAGTCTGAGTGATCACCATCCTCGCCATCTGAGGTGAGGCCATGTGATCACCACCATTGCTATTCCTGGTGATCTTGTGGTATAGCGAAGTTGTGTTCCATCTAGCGACATGTGTGAGCCACTTCACACAGGTTGACGAGGAGTCATGACAATTTGCTGGGCTGAATACAACCCTATGGCTAGCACTGTATTTGGAGCCAAATGCTGACCCTACGTGACTGTACCAACCAGTGTAGAGTTGTCATAGTACATAAATGAAACCCTGGCAGGTAGATCTACCAGAAGTTCATTTATGTATGCATCAAGACGACCAATGGACATGAAGCACCAAGGCACTTTGTGGTTCTTGAAGGGTTAAGTCCAGTTTCAAACCCCCTCCTCCAGAGGGTGTGGTTTGTCCATTACAAGCTACATTAACAGCAGGTTTGGGGCCCGCACTCCACAAGACATAGTACTTCGAACAGCGTGAGGAGACATGTTTATATTTATATGTCTTCCAGCCCCACTCCTGCAAGTGCTTCAGTGCTTCCATTATGGAAGGATGCACTGAGAGATTGCTCTCTTGCTTTATACAAAGTTATTAGTGAACAGAATTAAGAAAACCCTACAGATCCGATATATTTTGGATGGCTACAGTTTAGTCTTGAAAGGTGCCCCAAGAACCGTTCAATACATGTTGCCTAATAACCAAAATAACAAATAACGACAAATGCCTTGTAATGGGGTTGTGCTGTCTGGAGCCCTGGATGGTAGTTTGTATATGATGTGTGAACTGATGCTTGTAACATCTGTGATAAAGATTCATAGGAACTGCTATTTTAGAAAGAGGGTTAGAGAAAGTGGCGAACTTAAATCTGCCATTGGTCTCAGATAATCAATCATTTTTAAAATTCCAAAGCTGTTATAGACAATTTCGTTTCAATTGTGTAATTCCAGGGCAAATCGATATGAATAAAGGTAGAGCTATTTAAAATGCATCTAAACCTAGTAGATATTTGTGAGAATTAGTCATATTTGAAGACCATGAACACTTCATCTAAACTGGTTAGATTAGAATAGCTTATGGTATGGTGATACACCTACCTAGCCTAGGCCTATTGGCCAATCTGTCTATCTACCCATGTGCATAGCCTTCCCTACTTGTCTGCACATCTGGGTCTCTTCTGGTGTTTTGTACCTGGCCGAAAGTAGAATGACATCACACTGGAGACAAACATTCACGCCACCTCACTTCCTCAGGAACGTGGTGGGACCATGCTGTCACACACTTCCGACTGTTTTCAGATGAAATCTCATCTGAATAATAAGCTTTTCCATAAGTTTCAGATGATCTCATCTGAAAGTAATTCAAATTCAGATGAGATCTGGCATATATCCTTGATCGGGTGCTCTGCCCCCAAACTCCCCTTTGGCCAGGCACCCCGGGAACCGCGACGGCGTCAACATTCGTCTCCGCGGAGGGCCAGGTACATTCTCCAAACATAGACCCTTTTGCCTTGTCTGCCAGCACAAATATATACATTATGTAGAGAGGTGTCTTCTATGTGTGTATGCACAACAGCGCTGTACCTAAAGAGAGAGACAGGGAGAAGGGGAAAAAAGAAGAAACATGGCAGGCGTGGAGATATGACATATTCTGATGTAGTAAAATGAGAAATCCCCTCCTTGCAGTATATTACACTGTCAGAGTCCATTTCCTTTACATGTCAACACTTATGAGTCAAATAGTCAAATAGATAGAGCCTAGTAAAGCTGAAAGAAAACCTAAAGATCTCTGGGGGGTTTTGCAAAAAAAGAAACGTGAACCCAAAATAGAAACGTGCACGTTTTTGTGTTGCTAAATAATTGTTTGGAAGATCGTTTGGATAAAACGTGCACGTTTTTCACATTTCAAGGAGAATATTCCATGCATTCTGCTATTGAATTATTTGTCAATATTATAAAAACGAGTTGGGCCATGCACGTTTTAATCAGTGCTCTCTGAAAAGATTTAGAGAGGTTCTTCCTCATCTCCTCATCTCATCTCAGTATTTCAAAAGATGTATTAATTGCCTTATCCCGGTTGCCTTATAATATATGCTCGTTGCACATTTCAAGACACTTGAATATTGCCTGAATATTGTTTCCACCCAAAGGTCTGTATGGTCCCGACATGTTTCATTTGTAATTTCAACAGCATATCATAGCCAAGCCTTTGCTAGCTGAATCTTTGAAAAGCTGTAAATATCTTCTTTCTGCTGCTGATACCCATAGAGGATGATTGGTGGGGAGGGGCTGCTATACTTGTTTTCATACCCTCTTGTACACCACCACCCTCCCTACGCAATACATAGACAGGTGATAAATGGTGGACACCTTCAATAACTTTTCCCTACTATACCGCAGTGTCCCCTCTCTACTTGAACGGACACACTTATCCCACTAATGGCCGCTGGGTGCATTCATGCATTATATCTATTGGCGGTAATGAATGCACCCCTACCGAGTAACTTACTAGTTTTGCATTAATGCATCATGCAAACCCTATGGACCTATAGATAGGGGGATTGATTCATTCACAAAGGGTGGCCATGTGGGGCATGATGCAGCAATACAGTACTTGTTAATAGACTCGCCAGCACTGCATGGGTTCTTTATGACGACAAAGGAGCGTGAATTATGCCACCTTTAAAGTGTTAAACTAGCCCCAGGCAGCTTACTGATAGAGTCATCATGTGACATTTTTATTGGGATCGAGTGATGTTAAACTCACTCCCCGTGTCCACACCACATGTTTTTGTATTTTTCTCTCTGTCTTCGAGACTCGGCGAGATCTGGTTGTGAGGTTCGCAGGGGAGTCAGTAAAGGTTAAAGCTTATGTCAAGGTCAACAAGTTATTTTCCTCTCCAGATCTTTTTCCCTCATTTTGTTTTGATCCACTCAACTCCAGAACCCTGCCCCTCAGGTTACTATTGCATCCCGCCTCCTGGTCTCCCTTTCTATTCTAGCATCATTCTTTCTTTCTTCTCTGTTGAAGACTGTTCTTGTTACCTGCCTCTCTCTCTCTCTCTCTCTCTCTCTCTCTCTCTCTCTCTCTCTCTCTCTCTCTCTCTCTCTCCAGCACCCTTTCTACTCCAACCCTCCTTTCCCGCCATTTCTCCATCTTGATTTTGCTGTGTCTCTGTCTATTCCTCTCTGCCTCTTCCTCTGTCTGTCTGTCTGTCTCTGTCTGTCTCTGTCTGTCTGTCTCTCTTTCTCATTTCTCCCTCTGGTTTAATCTTTCCTTCTCCCTCCCTCCCTCCCTCCCTCCCTCCCTCTCTCTCTCTCTCTCTCTCTCTCTCTCTCTCTCTCTCTCTCTCTCTCTCTCTCTCTCTCTCTCTGCCTGTGGTGTAAAATATTGCTGTGTTTAGGACATGCATGATTTGGCCATTACAACGTACTTTCGTGGGTATGAAATAAACTTTATAAAGGAGTTCGTGGTACATTGATTAATGAGCTGCGAAGATAACTCTATGATCCAGACATCTATTGAGATGTCAACCTGGTGTATCACACCTACTTGATTTAGTAACCTCATGTCGCCACCAAAAGTAAATGTATGAGGAAATTATGCAAAGGCTTTGTATAACGGTATTAAAAAAGATTAAGAATAAAACAAGCAATACATCTTGAACACTGACCTGCGCTAATGGACCACTATCAATCCCCTTCACAGGGGTACCTCATGCATGTATGATAGTCTTCTTATCTATCATTGATCTGTTATTCAGTAAGGTGACACCTATAATACTTGCCGACTATCAGTCTGAGAATCTGATTATATTTACTTTCCCCCAGCAACCCACTTGGTACAAGAGACACATTAATTCCTATACAGACAAACAGATCCTGTTTGGTTTTGTAAGAGGTGATGTCAAGAAGTGATTGACTTAGATCTGGACATTTTTTCAACAGTTTCTACAGCATGTTCAGGCTTCTACGACTTGAGATATGCCAAATCTTACCTGGTGATCTTAGGACTTTGACCATAGTGACTAAATGGCTGGCTACATTACTGGATGATCATACTGTCTGCTGGCTAAATAGCCACCACAACAGTGACTCAACAAGGGGCACTGGTATGACAACCCTGTGTGTGAATATGATATTATATGGGGTAGTCATAGCTGCTGTTGTGTGCACTCCTTTGCCCAAAAGTACCCCATCTATGCTCTTTCATTGTAACCATATAGGGTAGATTCACCATGAGCCAGGTTTGTCTACAGGTTCAGTATTTTGTGACTAAAGTCTAAAACTGGATTTTTCAATCTCTACTTGTCCCAATAACATTTCAAAAGATAAACACATCAAAAGGTACAGGCCATTATCTGAATATACAATGATGTGTGCATGTGTAATTTTGCCATCTGTTGTGGATTTTAACTAATAACATCAAACTTCTGCTATCAACTATTTTCACCTGAACTCACCTAAGATTCAGATTAAGGTAACCACACAATGGTCCAGGAGATATGGAAATGATGAGGATGATGCAGGGAACATATATATGAATCTACACGCAGTAGTTATATTCCTTGCTAAAAGGAGGGAATGTGGGCTACATAAAAGGCTAAGGTATATGGAAGAATCATCATAGGTAGAGTGAGGTTATTTTAGGGGGAATTTTTAAATGATATTTAATAAAAGTAATGTGCTGCTGAAAGTGGTTGACTGTAGGTATGAGGTCGGAAATAGGTGAATCTACCCTAGATACGCTAGACTCATGGGCTTTACTATATAAAGCATGGAGTACTGCAGCCCTCAGAGCTATCTAACAGTGGAGTGCAAGTCAAACTATATGGGAGGTAAGACAGGTCACTATTATGCCATTAGTGGTCCCTACGACAGGGTGCTATGACTTCATAGTAGTGTGTATTGAGCCAGCAGTTGAATAAATAGCAGCTCCTATTTTAAGGCCTGTACTGTAGTTCACCTTGTAGTCACTGGTATGGAGTGATTTCTTACACCACCCACTACGATTTGAGGGTGTCTAGTCGTGGAGACTATTGAAATAAGGTCCTGGGATTAAAGACTGTCATCTTGACATCGTCATCTTGATCATATTCACCCTATAATGCCAGAGTAATGCTATAATATAGCTTGTCCTTTTCTTGATTGCAGGTATTTTCAAGTTCCAAAGACCCATAGATTCCAATTATTAAACTTTTTTCAAAGGGTTTTAACTGAGCATTTCAGGTTGTTTTCTTTTTGTGCCGAGTCACTTTCATGCCTATATGATGCATGCATGGAATGCTGAGGAGAAACCAAGAGAAACCCAGAGTTTATCCTTGTGCTACACTGACCTCAGGAGGGCATTTCAAAATGATAGATATAGATATCATTTTGAAATGCCCTGCTGGTGTCCATCCCATTGGGTGTAAGCGGGAGTGGAGCTGGTTCTAGTAAGCTGCACTGGTAAGCTGATAAGATGGCAACCAGCATGTCCCTGGAAGTGGATGTTATCCAGGGACAAGTTATCCATCATAACAATGCCTTATCAGTGTGGTTTGCCATCTCTGGCATAACCAGCAAAATTCAAAATGGTGGAACCACTGGATATGGCTCCAGGCTCCTATAGACTTGCTTCACCAGCAAAATAATTAAGATGATCAGGTATAGTTTTGGCGGGTCACTCCCCCTGGACTGCATGGGAATATCTTGATGTGTAAAAGCATAGAAAAACATTTCAAAGAAGAATGAACAAAACAGTTTTACCCTTTCTTCCATAGCCCATTTGTCCCAACCGAAGCTACCTACCAATTGCTATACAACACATACCCACCATGTCATACTTAGAATTATGATGTAATATTTGTACTGCAGGTTGGACGTTACTGCAGCGGCGGCAGGACGGTACCGTAGACTTCTACAGAGACTGGCAGGCCTACAAGAACGGCTTCGGCAGCCTGGAGGGAGAGTTCTGGCTCGGCAATGAGCACATTCACCAACTCACTAACCAAGGTAAGCTATTTAACCTTTTTAAGAGCCGCTGATGCAGGAGTGCATCGTGCCCATTGGTCGTCATGATGCACCAATGAAGTGCTGGCGAGACTGTTGGCCAGCACTTCATAAGTTCATTGGAGCATCATGCCGATCCTCCGGGATCGAGTATATTAATTCCGTAAGGTCGGCATGATGCATTAATGCATCTGCAGCCTTTAAAGAGTTAATGTGTAAAACAAGACAAAAGCAGTATAATAGTTGGTAAATAAATTTTATGCATTTACCCCCAACTGGCAGGTTTATATCAACCAGAAAGGCATCTGAAAAAAATACACAGAGGTTCATGCGATTCACAATTAATACAACACGATTGAGCACTTGTCATCAAAGGAAAGCTTGCTCCTTGTGACCTATGTTACGATGGTTCAATACACTTCTGAAACTTCAAACCCCACACCTCAACACTAGAGGTCAAGTGCCTCTGACCTTTAACCCTTACCCTTACCCTCCAGGCACCCCATAAAAATGTTATGGTCTTTGGTGAGAGTGGGTACATGAATCATGGATCTGGGGAGGGGGGGGGGGGGTCGGTAGCTCAAGGGTTTGTAGTTAATGTCCGTTAGTCTGGAGGATCTAATCTATCCAAGTGACCTTGGCCAGGAATAGAGAGCTCTGGTACACCATTATATATCATAGGAAGGACAACTTGTATATTACATTCACTGTAAAATATAACTGTTCATTCTACCAGAGTGTTCCACCGTAATTGAAAAGCATTGCATTGTAGTTTTTACAAGAAGCCCCAGGCAACTTTGGGGAGAGGAATGTGCTGTTATTTCGACCCTTTTTTTTGCAGTGTTGCAAAGCATGTAACAGAGCATGGTTATACGTGTGCTTCAGTGGTAAGATAGTCTTCTGACCCAAAAGACACAAGGTGCCTGGATCTGTAAAGAAATCCTAACCAACAGAAAGTGTTGCTCTGCACTAGAAACTATAATGCAAATGGTGACTACACTTGTTATGGTCTGGAGATATTCAGAACACACACACACACACACACACACACACACACACACACACACACACATAGGGAATGTGCACCGCCTGATTATCATTCTTCGTGCTATGTGAATAATATCCATGTGTCGATGAAGTTCTACCATGGGGCAATTCAGGGTATTGGTATTGCAGTTGGCGAGGGATCGATGCTACCAAAAAGGCATTGCAATGTGTGTCCTTTCATTCTTATCAGTAAATATCAATGAAGGGATAGAACTTTATTTAGATTTTATTCAAATTTATAAGGAACAATTTATTTGAGACCTGTATAAACTCTATTTATAAAGGACATTCGTTTCCGACATTTTTTTTAACTGGGGAAATGGTGCCTCTTAAAGGCTTGTCTTCGATATAAGAGATGCCAGTTCGGTCAAAAAGCGTGCACAATACCCTGCATGTTTTCTTTGCCTTTTTGGGTTTTGTTTATAAAGATAGCAGAGACTTGCTTTTTTCGACTGATGGGTAAATAGAATAGAGAAATACGTACAAAAGGACATGTCTGGTGAGTTATAGAATTCCCCCTGTTTTTTTGAGGAAAAGCTTAGATAAGGATTAGATAGATCACAAGACTGTAATGTTAGGTTGTCAATGATAGAGATCGCCACATCTCGAACGCCCATTCACTGGCGTATCTTGTATGGTCTTTCAGTCTCCTTATCTTATTAAAACGTTGGTAAGCATCTAAAATGAAGGCTAAAAAAGCACATCACCCATTCACAACTAAATGAAAGCTTACGGTACTTTGAACTTAAGAAAACTACTACTTTATGCAGGACCTGAAAGGAGGAGGCTCACTTAGGCTAAATTCGGCCCTTTTCTCTCCCCCCAGCAAATTGTCGTTATCTGTCGCCATGATTGGTCATCAATGGTGACTCCTTTTTGAGTGATAACTCACTGCGTCATCTTTCGCCACTGTGTGTCAGTCTCACATGGCATGGCAATTTATCACAACAGTCACCAACATGAACTCACTCACTGTGTGAGTATGTGCCACCCCTTGTCATCCCTCACAAAGCATGGTGACTTATCACCACCATCGCAAACATGTATCTTACTCACTGCGTGAGTATGTGCCACTGCCTGTCAACTTTCACTCAGAATGGCGGCTTATCACAAGCATCGCCAACATGGATCTGACTCACTGTGTGATTATGTACCACTCCCGGTCAGCTCTCAATCAGAATGGCAGGTTATCACCACCATCGCCAACATAGATCTCACTCACTCCGTCAATATGTGCCACTGCCTGTCAACTCTCACTCAGAATGGCGGCTTATCACAAGCATTGCCAACATGGATCTGACTCACTGTGTGATTATGTACCACTCCCGTGCCACTGGCATCAACTCTCACACAAAATGGCGACGTATCACTACCATTGCCAACATTGGTCTCACTCAATACGTGAACTTGTGTCACTCCATGTCAATGCTCTCTGAGGATTGCATCATCTGTCACTCACTCTCACTCAGAATGGCAACTTATCACCACCATTGCCAGCCTTTGTCTCACTCAATATGTGAATTTGTGTCACTCCAAGTCAATGCTCTCTGAGGATTGCATCATCTGTCACTCACTCTCACTTATAATGGCAACTTATCACCACCATTGCCAAAGTTGTTGAGACAGCACCACTGTTCAACATGTAGCCTATCTAGGAAGTGTGGGCATGAAGTATAAGTCCCATACTTATCAAATGTGCTTTGTCGCACACTGATTTCCATGTAATACTTCAGGGTTGAATCAAACAAAATTATATAGAGAAAATATCAATGGAATTTAGATAGAGGTATCTCTAAAATAAAAGCAACTATCCATAAACACCTTTTCTCTGGTTACAGGAAAAATACATAAGGAAGTATCTACATGAACACCTTGTCTGTGGTTAGAGGGAAGATACATATGGCAATACCTTCTCTGGCAAAACATACATTGATCTGGCAGATGTGAGGCTGCATGATTACCAATGTCGATGATCATGAGCTTTTCATCTAACAAGATGAGTGATCCCCAGCATCGCCATCACTGGTGAGTCTGAGTGATCACCACTCTCGCCATCCATGGTGAACCTGCGCTATGACGTGGTGCGCATTTCATCTAGCGAGGTGAGTTATCAACCGCCTTGCCATCCCTGGTGAGTGTGAGTCATCACGATCCTCGCCAACCATGGTGAACGTGCATTATGGCATGGTGTGCGTTTCATCTAGCGAGATGAATGATCACCTGAGTGACCATCCCCCGTGAGTGTGAGTGATCATGATCCTTGACATCTGTGGTGAACGTGCGTTATGACGTGGTGTGCGTCTCATCTAGCGAAGTGAGTGATCACTCATGTCGCCATCCCTGGTGAGGATGAGTGATCACTCATGTCGCCATCCCTGGTGAACATGCACTATGACGAGGTGCGTGTTTCATCTAGCGAGGTGAGTGATCACCTGCGTCGCCATCCCTGGTGAGTCTGAGTGATCACCATCTTCGCCATCTGAGGTGAGGCCATGTGATCACCACCATTGCTATTCCTGGTGATCTTGTGCTATAGCGACGTCGTGTTCCATCTAGCGACATGTGTGAGCCACTTCACACAGGTTGACGAGGAATCACGACAATTTGCTGGGCCTTTTCTATGTTTGCTTTTATTCATCAGGTATTCATAGTGTTACTTTTACCAGAAGATACATACCTACGCAAGTCTATCACTTCAAATACACCGACAGGGAGATACAGACCTCTGTTGGGGGTGATTTTGGATAATTAGCATATATATGTCACTGACTTTGGATCTATGCAACCCTGGGGGAAAGGGAAGAGGGAAGGGGTTAGGGCTCAACATTTTACAGACAAATTATGATCTATTACCGACCTCTGTTGCGCCCCCTACCTCCCCCTCCATGACCTTAGTGACCTCTGCCCCAATGTAATCTGCCCCCTTCCCACAATGCCCTGGTCCGCGTCGCCGATCATAGCCCCACCTACAGGGAAAATTGGGCATCCATATATACATACTGCTATTTGCCGCGAGGCAATTGTTTGGGTGGTTGAAGCATGCAGCATCGAGGAAGTGTGATAACGGTATCCTACATGCAGGCATTGCTCGTTTCTCTACTTATTACATGTAACTGTTATTGGTAATTTGCAGCTTAAAACACAATTGCATTTCTTTTTTCATGCAATGGGTGGAGGCATCTGTAACATGTCTGTCTTTAATGTATCCACGATGGTTTTGTGGCTTTCTAAAACATACTCATAATCGTAGGGCAGACAGATTTATTATTTGCATTGATTCTTTGATAAATATACTAGTCTTTTATAAGTTCTTTTATGGCATGGATGGGGAGGGGCTACTGACTCTTTGGTATTAGGTACACACTGCGAAACTACAGCCCCTATTTTGGGCCATTTATTAGCCCTCACCCCTGATAGGCTACAACTTATTTACAGCCCGCCCCCCCCACCCGTTTTTCAGCTGGCTGAGACTGATGAAAATATTATTTAATTTTTGGTCAACTTTCACATTGGCAGCAAACTGAGTTTTTAAAGATTCATGATCAGCTCTGATGAAGGTCCCTTTGAGCGCAATTAATATCAATTTGATTTAATTATTGTACCTGAAAGAATGCTACCATTATCAAGTGATCATGTTGAAATAGTATGTAAAAAGGTAGGTGGGTAGACCCATTTTTTTCCCTTGAAAAACTTCCCTCCTCTAGGGGAAATTGAAGAAAGAGTGCCTATACATACACTAAATCTGATGCCATTTCAGACCAGTCTACCTGCTTATTCCAATAGATCCAGCAAGTTTCTTCAGATGTCCAGGAATTCCAGATTGCAGGACATTCTGAGACAGAATCTGATGCTGCTGGATATATTTTCCCAAGACGTTAATGTACATAATAGATTTGCTAGATAAAATAGGACACAGCAAAATCGCTTAAGATCCTGGAGAGCCCTTCAACCATAAGTCTGTACTGGAGCACCAATGGGTTAAATCCCAATCAAACTGGTGTATTTTGGGTTAAGCCGTGTTCCTCTCTGTTCCAGCCCAGGGGGACCCACCCTGCCCCCAAGTGGCACATACAGAAACAAACAGAGCTGTTATCTTATCAGTGGGGTTGGCATGGATTAGGTTCTACACTTTTCTACTTTGATAAGAGGACCTTGGAGGTGCCAGGGCCTGCCCGTGTAAAGACGTGTAGAGTTGTATATATGCTTCTGTTGTGTTGTGGGGTAAAATAGGGAGATTAGACTGGTGACTGATGGTGAATCACCACAGACTGCCCATTTGATACCACGGTGTGCTGACCTGACCATTAGGTTATAGAACTACTTCTTTTATTTACAAGAGGGAGTAATCAGGATGGTTTCCTGGTGGAGATATGTTGGTATTTGTAAAGAAAATCCACAACCATGCAGTGAAGCAAAATGGAGACTCATTATATCTAGATAAGGAGCCTGAGCTGACAAGTTGATAAGTCTGACTCCATTTCTCAGAATACACCATTCATATCCAACATAATTCCACATACTTATCTAGAGTCTATACGTCCAAATTAGAATAAACCACTAGTTAGCATAAACCAGACTTTAGGGAATCATTGGACTGTGTAAGTCTTTTTGGTTTGACTGATCACCAAAGCACCACAAAGGGATACATGTAGGTGATTAAAACATGAAAGACACACTGAAGATTGGCACATTGAGGGGATGGGCAGGGGTGGAGAGGTTTGCATCTCGCTCTTGTGTGTTTGCTATAGGAGGAAAGGTAAGGGGCAAAATCCTCTGTGTTCTTTTCCTTTGATCCCTCCCAACCAGACTAACAAAATAATATTAGTCTACCGAAATGGGTTTTCATACCATGCAGCATTATCATTTCACCCTAAATGCTCACCATACTAAAAAAAAACACCTCAACCTGTGGCTTTATGGTGAATGTAACGAATCAGCACAAATGTCTAAGAGACATGAAGTCTTTAATTCTAGATGATTTAAACCAGCATAAATCAGAATAAAGAATATCCCCATTCCTCCGAGATACCCGAATGACCATAGAGGGATAAAAGGGGGATGGTATAAAAGGGGGATAGTACACAAAGACGGAGATAGATTGGTTGACTGACTGTTTCAGTGTCTGGTGGCGGCAATGACCTCTCCTCCTGCCCTTTCCCTGGCACCCAAATGGCGGCACCAGTTCACATTGTCTCTCTAACTATGGATTAGGGGGATTTACCTCAAAGAAACCATAGCCCAACAAAACATTAAAATGCCGCCTCTAATCCTCCTCCGTCTGTCTGACCAATCACACACACCATCCTACTCTACTCAACGAGCAATCCTTTTTACCTTTGACTCTATCCTTGTCATATTTATTCTCTGTCCGACCGTCTGTCTGCCTGTCTGTCTGTCTGTCTCTCTCTCTCTGTCTCTCTCTCTGTCTCTGTCTCTCTGTCTGTCTGTCTCTCTCTCTCTCTCTCTCTCTCTCTCTCTCTCTCTCTCTGCGTGTCTATCTGTCTCTGTATGGGTCTTTCTCTCTTCCCCTTTCCTTTTCTCCCTCTCTCCCTCACCCTCTCTCTCTCTCTCTCTCTCTCTCTCTCTCTCTCTCTCTCTCTCTCTCTCTCTCTGCGTGTCTATCTGTCTCTGTCTGTATGGGTCTTTCTCTCTTCCCCTTTCCTTTTCTCCCTCTCTCCCTCACCCTCCCCCCTCTTTCTCTCTCTCTCTCTCTCGCTCTCTCTCTCTCTCTCTCTCTCTCTCTCTCTCTCTCTCTCTCTCTCCTTCTCCATCATAATGTGGAAAGCAAATATGTTGGATTTAGTTGTTATGTGCCCTGGTTCCTTGTCTTAAAGTTCCAGTTGTCCTTAGTAGGGCCTTTGTGATACCAGTTGGCTGATTAACGTTGTGCGGAGTTAATTCATATTAGGTTAATTAGGACAAATAGTCTGGTGATTATAGCGGGATATGAGTCCCTAGAAGGCCAAGGTGAACGACCCTACCCCCTTGATCATGTTATACCACCCACTCCATACACCTTCAGTAATTTTGGCGCATGTCTTATAAATGTCGTTCTGATATTGTTTCATTACAAAAAGATCCAAATCTGTGGACGTTGACAACTAATGTGATGCATATTATGCTACGCAGTTAAATCTCGTCACATGACCCAGCAAATTGTCGTGAGTCCTCGTCAACCTGTGTGAAGTGGCTCACACATGTCGCTAGATGGAACACGACGTCGTTATAGCACAAGATCACCAGGAATAGCAATTGCTATGCCACGTGAGTCTAACACACAGTGGCGAAAGATGACAGAATGAGTCATCACTCAATAAGGAGTCACCATTGATGACCAATCATGGCGACAGATGACGACAATTTGCTGGGGATAGACCAGTACAAAGGGCTTCTCTCCACCACCATTTACAGTGCCAATTTTCCATTTGTAAGGCCCATTTATAAAGCATTGGTTTGAGGGGGGTTTCTTATAAAAGGAGCAGATTTATTTGGCCCCAATGCCCTTTCCATGCGCCTAGCTACTGAACAGACCTTATTGGAAAGGAATAAGATGAGGAACACAAGTTAAACCTTTTGTCTTCATCGCTATACTTGAAATGCGTGTTGGGCACATCCCTGTGTGTTCACATAGGGCAAGTTGACAACAGAGGACAACGCCTACTCTCACCACAAAGCCACAAAATACAGATCTAAGAGCTGTAATTTGAAATGCAGTCCCTCACAAAGCCTTCCTCCCCAGTTACAATAATGGCACTACTCCTGCTGATGCAGCAGGGAAACCCCTAGCAACATTAAGGGATTAGAAACTCTTCTTCTCACTGGTCCACTAAAAGGCATGCATTTTGTATAGGGCTTTTGGTGGGTGGGGCCTGTAGGGAAGGTAGGAGAGGATCCCATACTGATTCTATACCTTTGCGACAACAAGAATTTTGTTAGCAAACGGATGACATTAAGGTATACTTGCATATAATAAAATTAAACATCTATTAAATTTTCTAGAATATAATCAGCAAGAAAATCTCTTAATTCATCATTCTTCTAAATCTAGATACACTGTGACACTGAAATCTACAATTTCAGTGTCGCATCTCCAATCAATTTTTACTAAAACCAACCAATCACAAAAAGAAAGAAAATTGTTCTAAGAAAACAGCATTTCCAGGAAGACAACAATCAAATAAGCCATTCAGGCACATCACACAAAACATTGAATCCATCAGATAAAGTCAGCTAAATCTGGTCACCATCTGGCTCTCCTGGCACTCCCTCACCCTGGTCCTAATTGCTGATGTCTATAGATCTCACAGATATACAGCTAGATTCTGGAGCCACTCAGCAAAGTTGCTAGTTGAGTGACAGCTTGAGGAGAATACAGCAGATTGGACCTATTACTTGTCCTTCCAGCCCAAGGCTCTATGCTAGCTAAAATACCATTCTGACTTGCTGAGACTGCTTTGAATGAATATGCTTTCCTAACCTGACTGGGATTCCTCCTTTCATCATACTGTCCAACTTCTGATCTTTAGATTGCAATTATATCACGAGCTCTACCATACCCTCCTTTACAGTGTTAATTTAATTATGACATTCGAAATGTTCTGCTTGGATAACAATGACATTGTTTCATCAAAATATGAAGGACTTAAGAGAGTATTCTTCATAATTATTGTCTATCAAATTATTCTCCAATTACAACATTGACCCTTAATACATACTAGACCTTTGGCTGTGCTATATAAAATCCCACTATTTGTATAATCTTGTACAGAAATATCATTTTAGAGATTTAAACATTGTATTTATAAATATCATGGTAAACATGAGTTTGGGCTCTTAATGTTCAACCATGATATTGACGAAGAAGCAGGTGCAGTCCAGGCAAGAAAAATTGGAAAAAGAATAATCCTGACAGGACATCAGCTTTGGTGTTTATCCAATACATTAAGACAAAAAAATGGAAAGAATAACAGAGACAACTCACTGAGGGATATAGCCATGAGGGTCCCTGTGGAATAAGATGTGAAATACTGTCAGATATAAAGTGACTAGAGTTACCTGCAGGGTGCCCTGAGTGTAACACCTGAGTTATAGATTTACCTGTTGGTGCTTTGATACTACCACCTGCTGTCTACCTTCATCTGTACCTACACCGGGAGGCTGCCAACCCCCAGTCTCCACCTGGAGGCTATTGCGAAAGGAATCAGATTCGGATTCTCACTGTTATAACTCACCTTCAAGTTCCTGGCTGTTCTGCTGCTCAGAACCCACATCCCACCTTACACTCAGAATCAATCCTCTTAGTGTGAGTCATACTGAGATGCATTCCCAAATTCATGAAAACTTAAAAATCAATTCTATAACCTATTACCTTGCTGAGAAACAGGGGAGAAGTCATTGCCTGAGGGTAGTCCGTTCCGATTTTGGAATAGCACCTCCAACAGAATTGAGTTCCTGTTCTTTCGCAACACCCTCCAGGGGATCTCTTAGTAGGCACCCCAGGTAAGCACACTCTGCTCCCACACTCATTTGTGTATTTTGATGGTGCACATCTTCAGTGTAGGCCCCTATTTGATTATTTATGTCTCTGTCCCAATTATAAAGGCCCTAGGCTATTCACACCAAATATCTGCATGGGACATGAGGTCGTACCTAGGTAATCTAGATAGGATGTATAAAGATACTGTCACTCTCATTACACAGTCTGGCATATACAATTCATATTATAGTATGCCCTTAATTTGACAGTTCAATGTTAATTGCCAGGTTTAATAATACCAAAAGAGAGTATGTTAAGGTTAGAATTTGTTAAAGAAGGAGTCTCACATTGAATATACACTCTGGAAAGAGGCATTCTGTTAGGCAATATAGACATGCCTTCACTGTTCACTCGGGGAGATATCATTCAGATATCAACATATTTTCATCATCATTTTCAAAGAATTGCATAATTGTGACCAGTCAAGCAAAAACACCCCTCTGCAGGGAAATTCATTATCAAAGTTCATCTCAAGATCTTTAAAATGAGACATCATTGGGTTAAATATTCCTGGTAGTTATTTAAGAACCCCTCCTTGAACATAGGTCATTATTCATATCTGAAATCGATGATTAAGCTCTAAATAAATTATAAACCATAATCATGTCTAAAAACAAGATAAATCAGCCTTTTTCATAAAAAATTCATAATAATATGGTGATTTTTATCACAGATTTTGATCTAGAAGGAATTTTCACTTACTGTTTTCAGTTTTGATGAGTATCCCCCAAAGCTGGCATAGAAATCTGCAAATCCTGATTATTGGAATGGTTGCCATGGTAACCAAGAACAGGCATATAGGTGGATTTCTCATAAAAAATGTTCATTTTACCATCCAAATATGGGCCATTTCTACCGAAAATGGTGCATTTTAAATGAAACCATTGAATTCTGCATCAAAAATTAGCTTAATGTATTTTTATAATGATTTTAGAGTAATTTTGCCCTCCAATGCCCCCTGGTAGCCAAATGGGGAATCAAAAGTCCCCCTCGGAGGGGTGTTCTCCCTTGATGGGTCCCACAACCAGGTCTTTATTATGGGCACTAACAGCTAACCTAATGCAGCATATTAGAAGTTTGTATAACAAATGGAAGCTAGCCCCTATGGTTATAACTATAGTTTCAGTGGCAAAAGAGGTGTCTATCATTACACATACTTATGCCTTTGATAATTTTGTCCAAATTTCTTTTCTTTTATGATCAACTTATATTCCAGAGTGTATCATTCTTCATATCTTATGAAGGCCCATGATCAAAAGGATTGAAGATAACAATAATTATAACCCACAGCGTGGGTATTGTATATCCCATTGTTGTATACTAGGGTCCCCTGGTGGCAAATACCATCAAAGTGATGACCCAGGGTAATCATGATGATCACCTTGGGTCATCATTTTGATGATGTTGTATGCCAGGGCTCCCTGGTGCCAGAAGAGCATCATCAAAATGATGACCCTAGGTGATCATCATGATCACCTTGGGTCATCAACATGGAAAGAGGACCTTAAGTCATCAATACAGAGCACCTTCATAAAGGCTTGTATTCTAGTGTCCCCAGAAATTGAGAGATAATTATGTCAACTATATAATTGAACATTCTGATTCTGATTGATCTGAAAGCACATTTTTCCCATATGGAATCCTTTGATAGTCAAATTATGATATAATGATTATGATATTTTCTAACCTAATCAGTTATCATAGTTTTGAATTCCACGACAACATAGCTCTGTCTGAAGAGCTTCATCTTAGCTTGAGACAGAGGTCAAACTATACAGGTACAGGAATGTTGTCAGGTAAATGATGGAGATTATCCCTATACCAAACTCCAGGGTGTCCCTGTGTTATTTAATAACCTCAATGGTGGGGGGCTGGAGAGGACTATTTGTCTTATGGCCTGCCAAGCATGAGAGTGATGTATGGTATGAGTATACATAGATTCATCATAGTAAGCATGTGGTTTATGAATTAATATACTGACATGTACATCATAATCATATATTAGCCGCATTTCTACAGATTATAAAGTGAGTCCTATGTAGAAGGTAGAAAATGGGAGGGGAAAGAGAGGGAGTAGGAGGTGTTGGAAAATAAGAGAGGAGCAAACTCAGTTTGGCAATGGTACAAAGTGGTAAACCTGATGCTGCCTTGTGTATATTACAAATGATACATTTATTTAAGATATAAATTTGATTAATTAAAGTGTTTTAGCTCTCTAATTGATCAAAATCAGTATGGTCTCACCGTTGGTTTGTAAATCCTGAGGTGTATAGCACTGCCTATGAGGTTGATGGACTTTGTCTCATAGACCTACTCCCTATCCCAACAAAAAGTGAATGTAATTTTGATGGTCCTTTATGTGAGTCAAACTCAAAGCAGCATTTCTTCTCTATTCCCGTTTTCACCTGTTCACAAATAAGGATATTCATAATCATAATTCTTGCACTCAACTTTCTAGCTTAGGATAATCTGTGAGCTAAGAGAGGAAATAAAGGCATTAGACCTGTTGTCTCCCAAATGTTAATGCACACAATATGCAGGATCATATATTGATATCCTGACCACAATCATATTCTTACAGCACCCAAACAGACAACACCTAGTATCTTTTTCTTTCACCTTAGGCATTCCCTTCATAATAAACACCATTTCCAAATCCCTACCCTTTCTGCACTTGTCCCTACTAAATGATGGTCTCCCATGTCTGTACTTTCTCCTAGACCAGGGAGACCTTCACTTCTCTCTTCCTCTTATGTCTGTCAGTATGTCTCTGTCTTTCTGTTCAGTTGAAAGTTCTTAAGCAGCTCTTCCTATTGGTTTCTCACCATCTCCACTAGCCTTTCATGTGCCTTCACCACAAAGGTACTTCTAAACTTTCTGTTATTATGAAATCACTTACAAGTTACATTTTCCCTTTTATTCTTATCCAGGTAACTACAAGCTGCGTATAGAGATGAGAGACTGGAATGACAAGGACTACTGGGTGGAGTATGACCACTTCCGGGTTGACAGCGAGGCTGAGAACTACCGTCTCCATGTCCATGGTTACCATGGCAACGCAGGGGACTCCATGACGTCACACTGGCAGAGTCACAACGGCCAGCCCTTCAGCACCCACGACGCAGACCACGACGACCGTTTCTATGACAACTGTGCAGAACACTACCATGGGGCATGGTGGTTCAAGAGTTGTTTTGAGTCCCACCTGAATGGCATTTACTACCACAAAGGCTCACACAGCAATTACTTTGTGAGAAATGGCATCCAGTGGAACACCATCCACCTTCACTCCTCACTACAAAGTGTGTCCATTATGGTGAAGCCAAATCCTGACTATGAGGAGGATGCTGAGGCTGCAAATGGTATCTGAAGGGATGGGAGAGAGTAGGTATAGGACAATATGATAATAGATACCAAGTATTTCATTGTAAAGGAGGCATTATTGCTGTTCACAGGAAATGGTAGGGTCTATGCCGGCCAGGAAGCCAGTATTTTGAGGTCTGTTTAATATAAAAACCTGGAAATTTGAAAAAATTGAAGCTAATCTATTCCAGTCTGATAATATCATAGTGAACTGAATTATTATGAAGGGAATAAACCTTTTTTTTTTTTTTTTTATTTCAAATGAACAATTAGCCTACTAGCTCTATCATTCAAAAAGAAGGGTGGGACTGAGGTAATGTAAGATACACTAAAACAAAATACCTCCAAAAATAGAATGAGACTTATGGCCTAATGTGTAATGACTAGCCACAGTAGCCCAGGAGGGTATTTAAGTCAGAGGTTTTTTAAAAATACCCTACACTAGGCTCCACACCTATAACAGTTATGTAGAATATGCTAGTAGAGTTGTAAATAGAACCCAACGGCTATACCGTCTATGAAATATGCTGAATTAGGATTGAGCTCGAGTTGCCCTTAGAAATCCCAAAACTGAAGGGATTAGGCTAACGTGAGTCTACAGCATAAGAAGAAAAATAAATAAACAGAAGTTGGTGCTCTGTATGAGTGCAAGGATAAAGAGGAAAAGTAATTAAGGTTAAAAATGATATCGAAGTATCTATATATTCAGATTTATTTATTTTGTCATGGATGATGAGGGTGAGTTCTAAGGGAACTTGGCTTTTGTAGGGCTTTATTATGCCCATAGCAGAGGTATCGTAATATTAGGCTTAACATGTATTTAAAGCATGATGTAAAATAGCAAATTTCATTTAGCTGTATCTGCAGTTTGCATTTAATTACATTTCCTCCTTGCTGAGTCACATATAAAGGCATAATAATGAGAGTTGAAATCTCAAAAGTTAAATTACATAGGCTAAATATTAGGTCTAGGAAAGGCCAAGGATATCTTTTGTGTGCTTTGAGAGCCATCAATATCTTTTACATAATACTGTTGTTTAAAGATGATATACAAGATATTTAATGTCCTTGGGCATTCATTTCTGCATATTATGATGAGATGACAAGTATAAGACATATACAGTGTGTACATATTTCAGATGTTGTATTTATCAGTGCATGTACCAATGGCTTTACATAGGACTTAGTAGAGTGATCACTGTACTGCAAAGCTTATTGTTTTCCACCTAGGATAAATGTATCTGTAAAATATCCTTTCTTCATCCAAGGCTTGTATCTAGATTTGTAGCTTAATGTCTAAATGATCATAAATTGGGATAGCCATGAATGGGAATGAAAACAGACATTTCATTGATGAGAAAATGTCTGTGCCCATTTAATGTATTTATTGTAGAAAGTACATAAGTTTCCCGCAAGACCTCCTTGTACAGATTTGGAGGTGATAAACCATTGTAGCTTAGTGTTTTGTGGGTGGCATTGGTTCTGTCCATGGAAGTCCCTTGTCCATCTCTAGATGATACCTCAGATTCTGATTTATTCATTCAAAACAGTCTGGTGACTGTAGGACCTAAAGTTGTATCCAGCAAGTTGCTATAATTAATTCTCAATTTGAGACAACCAGAAATGCCACATAATGAGAAAGCATGTTAGATTACCATTATAGGATATTCCCTGTCACGTTTTCTATGTTACATATACTACCTACATAAATATCAACTTTATTTTATTTGGCTCTGAGTATCAATCTTAATAGCCAATGGTCAGCTAGGTTAGGTTTGTTCCTATTGTAGTCCTGAGTGATGTAAGGATAAATACCTTGGGAATAGATACAGATGGTTTAATGTTAATTGTACGAGACAGTGTTGTGACTTGTTAGACTTTGACTCTTCCCACATTTATATAGTTAAAGTTGGTATACTTGTAGTTCAAGCTGATAGATTAGAATAACCTACGAATATCTGGTTTAAATAAAGGATAATTCAGCTTTAAGGACTCTCTACTGACATTGTACAGTTTGCATTCCGAGAGGCTATGAAATAAAGTGTTTTTTACATGAATGCCTTCTTCTTTTCTCTGTTTGGCAATCATTTATGTCATAAGAGACTTCAACAACAACCACTAATGTATTGTATTCTCCCTTCCAATCCCCAAATCAGACCAAATTGACGGCTGAGGGAGGAGCAGGCCGTTCCCTGGCGCCCCCTGGGTGCTCAGAGCGGAAGCACAATGGTAAAAATTTCCTATGCTACCCCCTGCAGAGATGCCACTTGCTGGCCAACAAATACCAGGAAAACTGAATTTTGTACAGCTTTATCAGGAAAGAAAAGTACTTAAGTACAGAAATCTGGACAAAACAAAACCAGGAATTCCTGGTAAACCAGAAAAAGTGGCATCTCTGCCCCTGTTGGCGCCTTTTAAAACGAATGCTGGTGGCTGAGAGATTTGTAAGTTCAAAAAGAGTGGGGTAAGTTTACGTATGATGGGCCAGCCGTGCCAGGGTCCGTGCATCGTATGTGCACGCATCTTCTAGGTGCATGCATGGTATATAATTAGAAATTATACAATGAGAACAATTTTAAATCAATAGCCCATCTTTTCTATGTGGGCAAAATTCTATGCTATTCCGAATTGGTTCAAAATCCTTTTTTTAGGCCACTCAGTAAATGCAGTGTTCTGCCTGGACCTATTTCAAGTATACTTATATATGTTGCAAGGTACAAAATCTAATTCCAAGAGATTCATCACCTATGTTGTACTAATGCAATTTACATGAGAAATCCATATTTCCATTGTTCATGATAAGTGTACTACTTCTGTATACAACCAAAAGGGACAGTATCATTAGGGTTTAGGGCTAGGGTTACGGAGAGTGCAATTCGTAAAAAAAATAGAATAGACCTGTAGGAAGCAAGAAGCAATTCCCATAATTACCAAAGATGATATCTGTATGGGTCAAAGACATTTCCTGTTGCTCAACACCACGCGTGCACCAACAAAAGTTTTCCTGTTCCATTGTTGTTGGATTACTAGTTTAATATTGATTTAATGTGTAGGAACAAAGAAAACATGTGTAAATTTATATGAATTTATTTCTTTTTGCCTCACGAATAGAACATGTGAAAGTAAACAGGATTGCATATATGATCAACAGTTTTCATACATTTTGGAACAAGATTTCATTGGAATTTTTTTAATGTTCATCTCCTTATACAAAATTCTAATCACAGCACCGATACAAGGAGATTTTCCCAGACAGTCTACTAGCAATCAGACCTTTCTTTCCAATGTGGTCTAATGGTAAGTGGACTCATCTTTTCTATGTGGTCTAATAGTCAGTGGACCTTTTCCAGGTGGTCTAATGGCCAGCGGACCTTATCAAGGTGGTCTAATGGTCAGTGGACCTTATCAAGGTGGTCTAACGGTCAGCGGACCTTATCAAGATGGTCTAACGGTCAGCGGACCTTATTAAGGTGGTCTAATGGTCAGCGGACCTTATCAAGATGGTCTAACGGTCAGAGGGGACCTTATTGAGGTGGTCTAACGGTCAGCGGACCTTATCAAGGTGGTCTAACGGTCAGTGGACTTTATCAAGGTGGTCTAACGGTCAGCGTACCTTATCAAGGTGGTCTAACGGTCAGCGGACCTTATCAAGGTGGTCTAACGGTCAGCGGACCTTATCAAGGTGGTCTAACGGTCAGCGGACCTTATCAAGGTGGTCTAACGGTCAGTGGAACTTATCAAGGTGGTCTAACGGTCAGCGGACCTTATCAAGGTGGTCTAACGGTCAGAGAGGACCTTATCAAGGTGGTCTAACGGTCAGCGGACCTTATCAAGGTGGTCTAACGGTCAGCGGACCTTATCGAGGTGGTCTAACGGTCAGCGGACCTTATCAAGGTGGTCTAACGGTCAGCGGACCTTATCAAGGTGGTCTAACGGTCAGAGAGGACCTTATCAAGGTGGTCTAACGGTCAGCGGACCTTATCAAGGTGGTCTAATGGTCAGTGGAACTTATCAAGGTGGTCTAACGGTCAGCGGACCTTATCAAGGTGGTCTAACAGTCAAAGGACCTTATCAAGGTGGTCTAACGGTCAGCGGACCTTATCAAGGTGGTCTAACGGTCAGCGGACCTTATCAAGGTGGTCTAACGGTCAGTGGACCTTATCAAGGTGGTCTAATGGTCAGGGGACCTTATCAAGGTGGTCTAACAGTCAGCGGACCTTATCAAAGTGGTCTAACGGTCAGCGGACCTTATCAAGGTGGTCTAATGGTCAGCGGACCTTATGAAGGTGGTCTAACGGTCAGCGGACCTTTCTTTTCCAGGTGGTCTAATGGCTGTCAGCCCATGTCCCAGTGTTCATACTGCAGTGGGTCATCGTTATCCAGAAAGTCCTCAAAATCATCTGTGGAGATAGAAGTGGAAATATTTGTAACATTGTCATGGTCAATTAAATTGTATGTGTATATTATAACACTAAAAAGGGATTTAGGCCATTGGTCATGGATATATAAGCAAATGTCAACGACCATGGAATATTTTTGCATCGTATTTCCCGAAGTGAGTCTGCCGTATTCAACTCGGCCTTATACTCACTTCGGGGAATACGATGCAAAAATATTCCATGGGAGTTGACATTTGCATTTATGTCATGGCCCTACAGGGTTAATTTGCTTTAAAATAGAGAAACACAGCTCAAATCTGTTCAGAATCCAAGATGGCAGACACCCATTGAATACGGCCACATTGTATTCCATCCCCCTATTGAATACGGCATATCCAGTACTGTTCTATAGTAACAGTCGTATCTGCCATGACATAAATATACATTATCCACATGATGCTTAATACTGCTGCAGCATGCCTGAGCTAGGAGCTGTTTTTAAAGTTGCACCCATCACCAAAAAGTACCAAAACAAGCCATATACAAAATTAAAGCTTAGAATGTCAGGATTACATATATGCTTGATGTACAAACATTCATAAAACGTATTTTTGGTGAAATGGGCCTAAAGAAAAAAAAAGAGTTTTATTAATCAATTTTGATACAGATTTAATTATAACACTTCCAGGTAATACATTTTCACATTGAATAACCATCCTATTTTGGTATCCCTATGCACAATTCAGTATGTACTGAGAGAAATTTTCATTATTATGATAATATCACTAATTAATTAGGTCAGTAGGTCAAACATCAAAGACAAATGTATAGCCCAATATAGCTGAAATAGTGTAAGCCTTAGGCTTGGTTCTGCCATATGGTTTATATCAATATAACAATTATCAGATTACCCATGAATCACCAACAAGAATAGAATCATATTTAAGAATAATTAGGTCAGTACATCAAAGGCACAATTAGGCCTAGAAGGCAAAGTAATCAATAATCTTACTACTGCAAACGTCGGTGTAAAAGTTGCACCCATGTATAAGCTGCACCCTGAGCGTGAAGTTAGGACCTTGAAGGGGACATTAGGATATTATGGGATTAATTAGGTTAATAGGTCAAAGGGATAAACGATAAAAACAAGTCAACATCTTTAACTCTCTCCACCCCACTGCAAAATATAGTTGGCAAAGATGCATTGAATACAGGGAATCTGGGGGTGAGAGAGTTAAACTACTATAGACACTCTGTGGACAAAGTTATGTTAGTAATGTACAATGAAATCTCTTATGATTGCAAGTCTGTACCTATAAAAACCATTCCTGAAATATTGGTTTACAATGTTGATTAATAACACAACATCTAATAATAATTACCCTAAACCCCCACTCATAAGCCAAGGGTTGTATTGTACTCCAGTGGTAAACACCCAAAATTCAACCTGAATCCATTGTTTTGAGTTTTTTTTCTATAACTCAAGCCCTGTGCTCTGCTTTACGTACAAGCCATGGCTGATATACTCATGCTACAATAGTGGCGGATCCAGAATTATCCAGTGGTCTGACTAGGGGGGCTTTGGGGGCATGGCCCCAAGAAAATTTTTGGGGTTTAGACTTGAAATGGTGCAATCTCATGCATTCTAATTGAACATGACTGTGTCTCAAGTCTCATCCAAGCTTAGAAATCAGTTTTTTATATTTTCTCAGGGATAGGAGACATGTATAGGCCTATCCTCCCCTACACAGAGAGCCTTGAGGATCCCTACCAGAAAAAGGTCCATTCTGGTGCATTATTGGACACCATATGAAATGAGCTCCTTTTATTAAGCTCTAGGCGTCCAATGTTTGTGGGGTTGGGGGCTTGGCCCCCAATAAAATTTTGAAATACAAGACTGGGACCAATGGATTCTGAGGCAGTGTAGCACACCTTTTCCACCCTCACCCCCCGAAAAATTATGAAATCAAATACTTGAAATGGAACATTCTTATTGCATTTTTACAATCATAATACCTTTGCCATTAAAAGTAAATCATTATCTGTCCAGATGTGTCTGTGTTGTGATTCTCATTTAAGGTTGGGGGCCTGGAGTATCCCCAGGAACATTTTGAAATCCTAGATGCTGAATGGTGCATTCTGGTATTAAGGATAAATACCCCCAATTCAACCTATACCAAGCCCCGTCCAGCCCCAGCCCCCCTCCACACACTTTAGGTGAGGTACCACCAGATATTATGACTACAATAATAGATTTATCTCCCTACATAGGACCCTTCCAATACTGTTTGCCCCCTCTACATTTTTCTTTACCCTCTCCTACCCTTGTCTTTCCCCCTTTCCCCTTTTTCCCCTGCCCCTCCCTGGATCCGCCAATGGTTACAATTTATATGCCATGGATTATAAACTTCTGTTATTGAGATTAATATTTATTTACAGGAAAACAGAGGCACAGACATAAACGATTCTGTCACTAAATCATGCCTAAATCTCATGGATGGAACACTCTAAAAAATCATAGAAAATTGTTGGATTGGAGGAGGTTCAGGGGGTGGGCAGGACCCCAAACTCGCCCCTTGCTTATGACCATAGTTTTAATCATACTGAAATGAATCTAAAATTGGCTCTAACTGTTTCTTGAACTCTACACCCAACCAGAGACAGCTCAAGAGCAAGGTTTTACAGTGGTAGTTAAAAGACAGTGACCTATTTTAATCGTTTATCCCTTTGACCTAATAACCTAATTAGTCTCATAATATCCTAATGTTGCCTTGAATGGCCTAACTAGACAATCAGGGTGCAGCTCATACATGGGTACAACTTTTACACAGAAGTTTACAGTAATAGCTAAGGATGATTATTTGGGAGAGCTCCAAAGACTTCACAACAAGTGCATTAAAACTTGCATGTCTTACCATATATTAACCCCTACAGATAGAGTTCACGCAGAAGCCAAGTTAGCTAAGCTAGAGTACCCGGTATAGACGTGATCATCACCTTAGAGTGTTTGCCTATAACAGAAGCCTCCAGGAAGGTTATGTTAAACAGACTGTAAGACAAACACGTTTCAATATTGCACCAGTATTAGATTACCCCATCCCCAAATGTCAAGCATATGAATATTGTCCTAAAGTCTTATCAGGAAAAGCTTGGAATAATCTTGATGTAGAAATTAAAAGTACCGTAATCTCCCACGTATAAGACGCGTCCTCTACGCCAAACAAATGCCTGGTGCATCTTATAGTATTTTTTCAAGTTGGGTGTGCGTCTTATACGAGGGGTAATTTTACTATAGAACAGTACTGGATTGACAAAAATCACCCCTAAGAGGTGCGTCTTATACGCGAAAATGCATGTAATGAGTTTGGGGTGCGTCTTATACGCGCAGCGCGTCTTCTACGCGGGAGATTACGGTATCACTGAAAAGCAGGCGTTCAAACAAAAATCTAAGGCTAAAATGATCTAAAAGATTCCAGAGGTATAATGAAAATAATGACTGTAATCTCTTTTGAGACCTAGGTGTAGTCACCCGAAACAGGTCACTAAGTCGTCGTCGTCATCATCGATATAATTTTATTACCTTACCACTTCCTCAAACAGGCAAATTGATTGCATTACCTGGCCCTGTGTGATGGTGAAGGGGGGAAGGGGGGTAGGGAGGGTTGGGGGGTCTTTAGTGAAAAAAGTTATAAGTATCATTCCAGGTTGATTGTCATGACACAAATATACATATATTGTATTGTTCCTATCTAGTTATCATCGATTATATATTTGTATGGTGTCACCAAAACAACATAGTGTATGGAGGTGGCACCATTAACTAAATTGACCAGTAATCATATTTACCTTCTTAGGTACCAGTTATTTACAAGCTACCGTAATCTCCCGCGTATAAGGCGCATCCCGCGTATAAGGCGCACCCAGAGTTTCAGAATATGGTCAAAAAAATAAAAAATTCAGAACTTTTGTTCTAATGAATGGATTTTCAAAATTCAAAAAGCTATGTGCTCTTTGGACCCCCGTGACCCTCCTGGACCCCAAATGCAGCAGATGAGCTTATATGGGAGTGTAACATATCAAAAGAAAGGTCTTGGTGTCCCCCTTGTGGATCCAATGAGAACTAAAACCCCCTGTATAAGACGCGCCTTATACGCGGGAGATTACGGTATGTATCGTTTACTTACTTTTGGTCAATAAAGTTTAAAGTTGTTCAAAGAAAAACACTTTTAATTATTTTCCCTATGACACCTTCCATGTCTTTTTTAAAGTGTTTTATTGGGTCTAGAAGAACAATAGCAAAGAAATTGTCCTTCTCCTAGCAACCTTGCATTAAGGTATTTAAGCCAGGTCCCTTTACATTTCATACAGAAGGGTGTAATAGAACAATTAAGTGAACAGTAAGTATCAAATGACGACCTCCAGTTGTTGTTATGTTCGTTTTAGGACAATCTAGTAACCTTAAGTAAATATCATATGCTTATACAAGTCAGGGGGGAGGGGGATAGATGAGATGAGATGAAGATGAAATATTGTATATAAAGTATCATTTAACATTAAGCTTTACATGAAACATGTAGGATAGTCTTTCTTAATGCTAGATTTAAACATGTGGAAATCATCTATTAACATATACATAGGCTTTAGCTGGTTCCACCTTTCAATAGCTCTATATAGAGCACTACGCATAACAATCGGCTTTAATGCCCTGATAGACTTTAATCTTTTTCCCTGGTGGAATCTTGTGGAAATTGCTGTTATCAATGTATTGTGGGACACAGGAAACTCTATAGGCATACAATATTAGGTTAATATCCCTTCTATTGGCAAGTTCACAACACTTACTTGCTAGCTGATTTTTTTTTTGTCATAGTGGGGTTGTCTTCAAGCTTAACTAAATATGCTTTTGCAACAGCTGCAGTTCTTTATTTTCTCCCCTGTTATCCCTGTCCCATATAAAATCACAGTATTCAAAGCTAGGTCTTATCATTGTTTTAAATATATCAACAGCAGAATCAATATCTAGGTATTTTCTAGCTCTCCCAAATTGAAACAATTTATGTTTGATATTCCTGACACATTGTGATCTGTGTTTAATAAACTTGAGCTCAGGGTATAATGTTATACCCAAATAGGGGAATGTGAAAACTCGCTCCAGTTCAATTCCATTGAGCTTAAATTTACAATTATTATCAATTCTTTGGTTAAAAACCATCCATTTGGTTTTGGTCTCATTAATGGTAAGGGAATTATTAATGCACCATTGAGATATTTTCTGTAGATATCTATGCATAGAGTCTTCCTGTGAAGTGGCTATGACAGCACTGTCAGCATACAACACAATGTCAAAGTCATCCACTTTTGCCAATGAATTTATATAAATCGAAAAGAGCACAGGACCCAAAACCGAGCCCTGAGGGACGCCATATGTAATTACTTTGGTTGTGGAAATCTTATCATTAGCTAAAGTCTGTTGGTGAGATAATTTTCAAAGAATTCACATGTATTTTTGCTAAGTCCAAAAGCTTTCAATTTTTTTAAAGTAATTTCGAGTGTGAAACCGTGTCAAAAGCCTTTTTATAATCCAAATATAAGCAATAGGTAGGGTTATTGTCAATAATGTTATTTATTATTAAAGAGAAGTGTTCAGTGATAGCAGTCTGGGTCGAGTGCTCTTTTCGATAACCACACTGATGAAGTTTGAAGTTTATTGGCTAATGGAAGCACCACATAAGTAGTGGGCACAACAAATCATAATTGTCCATGTAGACTTGTAACCTCTTGTAGACAATTTTCTCTTAAAATCTTACCTGTAATTGGCAACAGACTTATTGGCCTTAGATCACTGACTTTCAGTGAATTTGCTTTTTTTGGAAGAGGTACAACGGTAGCAATTTCCCACCTATCTGGGAACGTTGACTTACGTAGACATAGGTTATAGAGATATACAAACACATCAGGGATAGAGAACATAGCATCCTTTTTCACATATGCTTTACAATTATCAATGGCTGAGTTTTTTTTATAATTTATAGCTTTAACTAATTATGTCTTTGACCTACCGACCTAATTATTCTTAGATATGATTCCAATCTTGTCAGTGTTTTATGGGCAATCTGATAGTTGTTATAAACGATATGGTAGACCTAAATCTAAGGCTTACATTATGTAATGGTTCGTATCGACTTATATGTTGGGTGGCTCGTTGGCTCGCTTATCACTAGAGATACCAACACAACACGAGTAGTTCGGGTTGGGCAAAGCCCCGGATACCCCTACCTCTTGGGTAGGACTTTATTTAATATTCAGTAGGTAATAACTAAGCATCTTGACTGGACCATGTCCAGTCCCCTTCTGCCGCTCGTCCGGCTTCTTAGTAGAAGCTGGACGCGAGGCATGGTGCTGCCCCCTCTTGTACCAACGGGGTATCGCAAAGCGACACCTAGCTGGCATAGAAGGAACGAGCACCACACGAACACGTCTCTCGGATGAACGGCACTAATATATATACAACGATGCCGGCCCCTACACCACCCCCACTAGACTATACCTAGGGTTGGGTGTATTTAATAAATACCTATTGTTGACTTTATACAATAATAAGTTATACATACATAGGTAAGTCTATACACAAGTGTTCGTATAGATTATAGAACATTGAGGGGCATTATAAATAATATGTACATGATGAGGCATCGTCGCATATAACCCGAAGTAACTAATAATAACAATTAGGAAGTGGTGCCTTATGCACCATCGACCTAAGGTAGTAGATGGTAACAATGTTACAGTGTTATTATAGTGTTAGAGACGTGATAAAAAGTGGTAGATATGTCGTGAAATGGTATTAACAATGTTTTACAGTAGTAAATAACCGACCCGAGGTGGGGTAAATAACCCGAGAAAAATTTTGTTTGGTTTGATTACAAGAATATAAATATTATATAAAAATAGCTTTACACAAAATTTTAATACTGGTAAGAATAGACGTCCTACCAGGGTAGCAGGATCGCCCTTACAAAATACCGGACTTCCGGCGAATCTGGAACGACTGGTTTCTGCAGCTCCACCCGGCGACATATATGTGGTGGCAAGCCACGTTGCTGTTATGATGTGCCCTGATGAAGGTGGGAAGATGGAGCCCCGGTTAGGTGTGGTAATCCTCTTTGTGTTTCGGGTTAGTGTCCACCTTCGCTGCAGGTTCGGTCCCAGATCGCCGAGTCCAGTGTAAGGATAAGTACCTCTGGCATGATAAATGCCTTTACCCTCGGGTACCACAAAACACCATCAGATGGACACTTAAAGATCCTCCGGATCAGTGTCCATCTTCTCAGCCGACTCTGCTGAGGGGGCCGGAGCCGAGCTGCTGCAACTGCTCACAGAGAGCAGCATTGAGGTTTCGCTGGGCGTGTCGCTCCCCAAGCTCAGCGCGCCCATCCCCGCGGACGGACTGTCCACTGCCTCGGGTGCGGGTGGAGCAGCCGGAGCGGGTGGAGCAGCAGGAGCGGGTGGAGCAGCCGGAGCGGGTGGAGCAGCCGGAGCGAAGGACAGGGACGACGCAGAGCCGTCCCACTCGTCCAGGTGCTTCCCGAATGCGAGGAAGAACTTGAGGTGAGCCTCCTTGTACCTACGAATGTACCCGGCGTTCTCAGCACGGTGGAACTCCTTAAGCTTTTCAGCTTCCAACTGCTGGCGCCGGCAGGATTGGATTGCCTCCTCGACATTCTTCCTCTCCTGCACCTGAATTTTCTCTTCCTCCCTCTTCTGGACCTCGTAGACCAGGTTGAAGGTGGCTTCAGTCATTACACGCCAGTAGTCGACTGACTTCTGGCGATGCAATGCCTGCCATTCCGCCATCAGGTCATTCTGGATCTTCGCCGTTTGAACGTCGCGATGATCGACAAACGTGTTCGGATCCTGAAGACCTGACAGAGTACCTGATATGAGTTCCATAACGGGCACCCGAGGGACCGTCGGTGGAACTATAGCCGGTGGAGGCGCGGCAGCCTCCACAGTGGCAGGCGGAGCGCCTGCTGGAGGGACAGAGGGACCCTCAACTGTAGCACCTCCTCGGCCTCGGCCACCGCCCGGGGGAGCTCGGGTGGACTCCATTCCACCACGGCCTCTACCCCGGGGTTTTGACCGGCCCAAGGGGGTTAGGACCTGAGATTCGGGTCCCGCTGGTCCCATGGAAGGGAACTTTGCCGCGTACTCACTGTACGTGGGGCGCTTGCCGGACGATCCCTCACCGGCCCACCAAGATGTGTATCCGGATGGGGGAGCAAAGTAGTTGCTCCCGTCATCCGGGCTGCCAGTGGCTTCACTCGGGGGTTGCTCCGCGGGTGCAGGTGGTGTTGGTGTGGCCGGAGTGGCCGCCTGGCTAACCGCCCTACGGGTCTGGTTGCTAGGCATATCTAGAGCCGAGACCTGTTGTCCCGACTCGCGACGATCAGCTGGGTTGGCTGGTCTAGGCTGGTCCTTATTACCCGAAGGGCTTACGGACCGGTCTGCGCGGGTCCTCTTGGAAGCACTGGTAGCCATGGCTGTGCGGGCTTTGATTTTCTCCCGCTTGTCGTCTCCCCTCCACTTCTTCACCTTCAGGTGCACCTCGCTGGGCATCCCGAACTTGGTGGAGGAGAAGTTGATCTGGAAGAAGGCTAAGAGGTTGCCACTCCTCCACGAACAGAATCCGGTCTCGAATGCCTGCTCCTTGATGTCTTTGACACTCAACGAGGCCCAGTTAGCCAGGAGCTCGTTGAAGCACTTTACGGCCCGTTTTCTTGTCTTTTCCAGGCCGGTGCCATGGGCCTTCTGCAGATGCAGAGCCATGTCCCGACGCCGGTTAGTAGAAAACGTGCCGTCACACAGTTTACTCGGACGGTCTCCGAGCACACACTGGATGAGGGGCTTGTGGTGCATGTGGTGCTCCACTATGTGTCGAGCGAAGCGATGCTTCGTCTCAAACACCTTCTCTCCAGTGAGAGCCAGCTGGCAAGATTCGAATGGGCACCTCCGGCGGTTGCCGGATGGTCCCCATTGGGTCATAGCCCATTGGACTTTCGTCCGGGCCTCGTAGCTGTAAATCGACCCCAATTTGGATTTGAGCTGGTCAATCCAAATGAGGTAGAATTTACCCACTGGCGTATCCGAGGGGCCGGACTTCATCCACTCCTCGTCATCACTATCACCGTCCTTATTGACGGCGCCCGGGCACATGTAGTGGACTGTGTCGTAAGCACAGTCCGCGAAGCAGCGGGGAGTCCGTTCTTTGAACCCCTCGGCTGCATTCTTCCACATCCATTTCTGATTGTCGTCTTTAGGGACATCCATGGTCATCTCTTCCCACGTTGTCACAGACTCCAAATCAGATTTGGCTGACTCGGGCAGCTCTGGGTCGCTCTCGCTTCCCTCACTGTCCGTGTAAATGCCCTCCCCTCTACGGCTAGCTCGGCTGGTGGTAGTAGTACCAGACGAAGCCTTGGTAGAGGACTTGGCGCTCGCCCCGCTGGTGCTGGCAGAGGACGCTGCAGTAACCAAGGTGGCTACTGTGGTTGTTGGTGTTTTGGAGGCGGGCGTCTTCGGGTCGCCCTTACCCCTCGACTAAGTGGGGGGCGTGGGCTCCGCCGGAGACGCATTCGCTCCATTCTTCTTTTTCCGACGCACGGCCTTCGGTGGCTGCGCCGGCACCTCGGGATTAGAATCCGACTGACGTGGATCCTTGTCCTTTGAACGAGGGCTCCTCCTACCACTGACCGGGGAGTCAGAGTCGGAGGAAGCCTTCGCCTTACTTTGGGCCTGCTGTTTCCGGTGGGCCCGACGAGCAGCGGTGAGCTCCTTCTGCTGTTTGGCGAGCTCGGCTCGCTTGGCTTCAACAGCAGCCTGCTGACGCGAGATGTCCTCTTCCGAGATCTCGCCAGGCGCCTCCGGTATGTCGGCACCCGGTTCCTTCTCGGACGTGGACCTCTCGATGGCGATCCTGAGGTCTTCAACCTCCAGGTCACTCTCGGTGAGAGGACCCTTTGGTGCAGGCTTACGGGTCAACCGCTTGACCCGTTCGGTTTCCACCGACGACTGGGTGACGGTGGAGTCTGTATCCATATCGGACTCAGACTCTCTTAGCTCCGCGGCCTTCCGGGTAATGCCTTCGGAGATCAATACAGCTCGGGCCAAGCTTTCGTTGACCGCCATCTTCTCCGCCAACTTTCGATAGTTCCGGAGCCAAGAGACTGGCATACTGTCAGCCAACTCGTCGCTGCACGAGTCCATGACCAGAGTCTTGAAGTCGTCTGGTATGGCCTCGGGCACGCCTGGTTTCATCGCCAGCGGTCCGTACCCGAACATGGAGGCGTGCATGGGGATGTAGGTCCCCCAAGAGGTGTACACGACACCGGCCTCGTCATCCACGTGAGCCATACGCTCGATGCGAGTTCTGTATCCCGGGGGATACATCGGAATGTCCAGGACATCAATGCTATCACCCGAAGCCGTCGCTGTAGACGTGAGCTCCGGGCGCGGTGGTGGTGGAGGTGGCATCCTCTCCCTATCGGTGGCCTCGGCCATCGCAGAGAGCGTACGGGCTGCCTCCTCTGTTGAAGAGTCCATAGACTCCTCAACCCGAGACGGGACCGTCGGGTCCTCGCCTTCCTCCAACAGGACGTTGGCAGTTTGACGCGCAGCATCAATCGTCCCCTGTGCCATGGCACTGAGGGCGACTTCCAATTTATAAATTGGCAAATGTGTTGGACTCCTCCCGAAGGATTCGTCCAACAAAAGGGGAGTAGTTAGGCAAGCTAACTGAACAGCTACAGGCTGCCAACCGCCAACACTAACCAGAGCGAAACGGGTGGCGTCTTACCGCCACGAGTCCGCTCTAGTTATGAACAATATGACGTCAGACCTCTCATCTCGCGAGATCCCGCAAGGGCTATCTGGTGACCTAGTTCTGCGCTTTCCCGCCGCACCCGCGGCGCCACCTAGGGGACTAGATCCGAACTAACATTCGACTCGACATGCGAGACGCCGCCTACTACCCGAGTGCTATCGTCTGGAGCTTGGCGGTGTATACAACGCTTCAAAGCGAATGTACCGGTTAATCCGTCCGCCACTCACGGGATACAGCTACCCGGGGGGGGGGGGGGCAGGTTCGGCATCTCTAGCCGTGGAACGTATGTTAACCGCCTACGGCGGACAACACGCAGCAGCTCGTTGTGTACTGAGTTAGGTTACAGCAGACCTCAACCGGGGACTGCGTCTAACGCCTTCGGTTAGCTTCTTATTCTTCCCGGCTTTACGTACGGCCTTTTCTGGGTTCCGCTTAGCCATGGCGAGACCTTTCCCATACGTAATACCTTCACTCAGCGAGACATTCTTCCTTTTCTTACGATTAGGTCGTTTCCTGGCCTTCGTCTTCTTTTTTACTATTAAGTCGGCGGGCATTATGATGTCCTCGCCGAACACTAGCATGTTTGGAGTGCAATTAGTAGATGAATGGACAGTGTTGTTGTAAGCATGTACTACAAACTCACACTGTTCATCCCAGTCGTCCTGGTGGGTATTAACCAGGGGCTTTAGCACTTGTATCAGGGTTCTGTTGAACCACTCTACCTGTCCATCCGACTGTGGTCGGTATGGGTTTGTTCGGGTCTTGCAAATAGCTAGGTAATGACACATTTCCTGCCACAGCTCTGACTCGAACTCTCTCCCTTGGTCGCTGTGCATCATAAGGGGAACACCCAAATGAAGCACCCAGCCTTTTACAAATGCTTCAGCGCATGTGGCGGCTTTGTGATTAGGAAGAGGGAACACCCGGGTGTACTTGGTGTAATAGTCGGTTACGACCATCATGCAAGTATTGTCCCGGGGCGTCGTTTTGATCCCGCTGATGATGTCTATCGCCACTCGAGCGAACCTGACACCAAACAATTCCTGGGATAAGGGTTGCTTTCCCTGGCCGGGTCCCGGCTTGTTTTTACAACAATCCGGGCAAGTGGCGATCCACCGGAGCAGGTTGCCTCTCATTCCAGGCCAGTAGTAACGCCTTTGTAGGCGCTCTATTGACCTCTTCTTACCGAAATGGCCGCTAGTTTAGTGGCCATGGCAATAATACATGATATCCCTCCGCATCGGGGTGGGGATCACTATTTGTAACAGCCTACCGTTGGTGGGAGTAGTCTTCCACCTACACAGTATGCTGTCTCGGATTTCTAGCTCGGTCCATTGAGCTAGCAATCGCCTCGCTTCCCTATCTTCTAGGGATGCTAGCGGCCTTGCCGGTTTAATACCTGTCTGTAGGTATTCCATTATGCGCGCAGTGGTGGGATCCGACTGTTGGAACTTCTTGATGGTCTCCGGGGACCAATCGAGGTAGCTACATACAGCCTCCTCCCAGGGGATACGGGGGGTGGTATATATATTAAATACCAACCCAGCTACCACAGCATTGTGGGCCCCGCAGTCTTCACAAGTGGCATTCTGGCACTTTCGGATAGATATGTTTAGCACCGGGTCGGTGCTCTATTTGTTTATGCTCTAATCCAAACTCGGATAAATGAGCTAACCATCGTCCAATCATCCCCTGGGCATCCTTAAAGTTAAGGAGCCACCTAAGAGACGAATGGTCGGTTCGTAAAGTAAAGTCACTTCCCCAGAGAAAATGCTTAAACTTCTTCGTATACACCACTACCGGGAGGAGTTCCCGTTTGGTGGTACAATAATTACGCTGGGTCTTGCTTAGCGTGTTGCTAGCGAATGCTATTGGGACTTCGACTCCGCCCTGGACCTGAGAGAGAGCCGCCCCTATTGCATCATTGCTCGCATCTGTGTCTAATATGAAATGTCCCTCGGGAGTGGGATATTTCAATACGGGTGTGTTTCTAAACAAATCTTTTATTTTATTAAAAGATTCTTCTTGCTCGCTGGTCCATGGGAATGGGTCCCGTGCCCTACCCGGGGTCCAGTGAGCTAAGCACTGCATAGGAAAGCTGACACGAGAATAATTCGGTATGAAATCACGGTAGTAGGAACAAAATCCTAGAAATGATCTCACCTCCTTAGCACTCGTGGGTCTTTCCCAATTCTCTACAGCTTCTAATTTCTCCGGATCTGCGCTCACTCCACTGGGGGTGATGATCCTTCCCAGGTATGTAATTGTTTTCTTAAACAGGTTACATTTCTTGGGTTTGAGTTTTAGGCCGTTGGATAGTATCTGGTCGAGTACCAATTGCAGATTTGCATGGCATTCCTTAAACGACTTGCCGAACACGACAACGTCGTCCAAGTAGACCAAACATTTCTTCCACAAAAGGTCACTCAACAAGGATTCCATCATAGCCTCGAATGTAGCGGGGGCGTTACACAATCCGAAGGGTAAGACATTATACTCGAATAGCCCCATATGACTAGAGAACGCTGTTTTCTCCATGTCATCGGGGTGCATCGGTATCTGCCAATACCCGGATTGTAAATCCAAGGTACAGAACCATTGGTTCCCACCCAAGCTATCTAATGTCTCGTCTATCCTTGGTAAAGGATACGAGTTCTTCTTTGTCATACCGTTCAGTTTTCGGTAGTCGACACAAAAGCGGATTGTACCGTCTTTCTTAGTGGTCATACAAACAGGACTGGACCAGGGACTCGAGCTCGGCACGATGACCCCTAGGTCCAACTGTTTTTGTATTTCCTGTTCGCAAATTAACTTCTTCTTAAGAGGAAGTCTGCGATACGGGATTTTAAAAGGTTTCTCGTTGCCCGCATCTATGGTGTGCAACACCTTGTCGGATCTGCCCACCGGTCCCCCTTCCCTACCAAAAGCACTCTCGTACTTTTGTAGGAGTTTCGCTAGGCACTCCTTATCCTCCGTATTCTGTAAATCTGATTGGTCAATCAGCTTTTGAAATTCTTCATCCAATGGATGCTTACTAATAGGGTTTAGTGGTTTATTGAACCTAGCCTCGGCGACGTGTTCAACCGAACTCATCACACCCACACTGTCGCCTCACTTCAAGTAAACCACTGAACCACTTCGGTTAGTCATGGGTAATACAGTCCAAGCTGCATTAGCCACTACTGTATCCACTGAGTCCAACCCGATACTTGATAAATACACCGTGTCGGGTTCATAGACTCCAGTTTCATTCCTCTGGGCCATCGATCCGCCACAAAGGACATCGCAAGTGGTACCCGGTGGGATCTTCACCGTATGTATCACTGATGCAACCGAAGACACCTGTCTCAATACGCATTGGACATGCAAGCCATACGGGTTCCGTATACTCATCATACCATCCCTGGGGTCCAAGACGGCCCCATATAAGCTTGCAAAATCCAATCCGAGGATTCCGTCATCACTAACCTCTGCTATAGTCGGCGAAAGAACAAATTCTTTGCCTCCTATACGGATAGGCATAAACGTCCTACCAAAAGTACGCATACTACTTCCGTCGGCTGTGCAAGCATTTACCCCCGTTTTGAGGTCCTCATGGCTGCCGGCCACCGAGTCGAAGAATCTTTTGGACACACAGGAGTGGCTGGCTCCAGTATCCACCAAGAATTCACCTACCCGGCCTTCCACAGATATGGGTACATACCACCGTCTCCCCCCTAAAGGAGAGGGGTTACTGGTAAACTGGTGAAAGTCTCCCGAATCACCAAGATTCAATCCGAGTCCTCTCAAAAATTCCAGACACGGATGACTTGGGGGAAGGCGTGTCCCACACACTCGAATCAACTCCTTGATCCATCCTTCCTCTCCCCCAGTGTGGCCACTCGCCTCTATATGTTCACCACCGTACACATAAGCACTAGGGTCCCTGGCCCCGGCCAAGGTGCAGGGGTGCGCACCCACAGCCACCCGACCTCCAGGTGAATTTGATTCGAAATCTTCCACCAGGTCACCCCCGGTAGCATTTTGGCATTCGTTCCTCTCAGGGGTTATACCCAATGCCGTGGATACAACCCCCACTAGTTTTCCACATCAGCGGAACCCGTAGCGTTCTCCCCGCCTTCGCCGTTATCTTCGGCTTCATAGAAGGCAGCCATTACCGGCTTAGCAGCGGTACATTCAGAGGAGTAGTGTCCCATGCGCTGGCACCTGAAACACTTAACCGTCCGGCGATCCACTCTGGGTCTTTGCCGACTGGCTTGGAGGGCATCTGTAATTTTCTTACACATATCCTCCATAAGTTTGGTCATGTCTGGAGACTGACCCTTCGCTTTATCAGTGCTTTCAAGAGGCTGAACTACCGATGCTAGGGGAGCCGAGCCAGTGGCATTCGGTATGTCCCCGGCTAACATGGTTCGCTTCTTCACGGCCATATCTATACTATTAAATATGCCGTGCAATGTTATGCCTTCCTTCCAGGCATCTCTAACAGCAATTTGCTCGTCTCGGTCTCTCAGACCCTTAACGAATTGTGTAATTAAATCGTCCATGTACCAGTCCTGGTTTTCAGTACCGGGCCTGGCCTTGCTTAGCAGGGCATGGAGCTCCATACCGTATGCTCTGAAAGCTTCGTTAGGCTTCTGCGTGCGTTTCTTAAAGCGGACCATCGGATCCTCCTTGACCATGTTACACAACAGTCCACTAGCAGATTCTACTAACTGCTCGAAACTTCCTACGAGACCGTACCAGGTCCGCCATTGCTCTACAGCCATGCGACCCGGCCCGCCTTTCAAGCATCTCACCAGATGCGGCTTGGCCTTGTATGGGGTCCAACCATTACAATTCATCACATCGATGAAATCTTCGAACCACTCTTTCCATGGTCGAGTACCGTCGTATTCCCTAGGAATCGCGGCTACCCTTCGGGCAGAATTATGGGCATACATCAATCTAGTGCATTGTTGTTTGCTCCACTCAATCGCCTTGGTTTCGTTCAAGGTTCGATTGCCTCCCATTCCACCAAAGCTTGTGTTGCCCGGTGGAGGCGGTGGTGGCGGTTGGCTATACGTCCACTGTGAACCACTGTGATTCGTATAGCCTCCACCACCTTGGTTAGGGCCGGTACCCGAGGTACTATTGCTACCTGTAGTACCCGTAGCACCGCCCCCCCTTGTGTACTTTGGTGGCCGCCATCGGATGGCTGGTTCCCTGTCGGTTGACTACCATCGTTTGATGGAGCTTGTTGGCCGCTGTCGTTACCAGCTCCCAATCCAACATTTTCTGTCTGATCCACATGTATGTGGAAGCCACTAGTTGCCGCGCTACTGTCGGAGGCATCCCGAGGTACATAGTCCGGGTCTAAGTTGTGGACTATAGGGACCTCACTTATCCGGACTCTACTAGTTCGGCCGTGCTTATCTTGGGTTCTGATATAAACTCCCCCTTGATCTACATTCCGCGTCGCATTGTCATTGACAAAAGGATTGTATTGCGGATGCTTAGGTGTAGAACAGGAAACTGGGTCCCCTTGTTTAACAAACGTCGAGTTCGGGTTTAAGTCCTTACTCGCAGGAGGAGCATTCCCCTGCTCTTGCTCCTGTAAATAACTCTCCATAGCAGACTTATTTATTGTGAGGGTAGCTACGTCCGTAGTGAGATTTCGCTGCTCCTCCCTTAGCTGTGCATTTTCTGATAAGATCTCGGATCGAATCTTCTCGTTTTCTGCAACTGCTCGGTTACGCTCCTCCTGGGCGGCTAATGCCTCCCGCTTAAAGGTATCCTTCAACAGACGGTACTTTTCACCTTTCTCCTTCTGAGACCGCTGATATTCATTGGTCTCTCTCCTGATCTCGGATTGTTCCGAGACCAACTTGGCCTCCGTCTCTGCCTTTCGGAGTTGAAGTTTCTTTAACTTCTCCTCCATGGCATGCAACTCGGATTGTAGTCTGTTTACATCCCGGGCCTTAGCAACCTCCTCGGCTCTAGCCTTTTCGATTGCTCTGAGTTTATTGGCTTCTTCGAGCTCCAGCTCAGCCAATCTTTTCTCTTTTTCCCTTTCGTCTTTCTCCTTTCGCTCCAATCGATGGGCTACAGAAGTTAGGCGATATTTTAGGTCTGATTCTTTTAGAATCGCCGCCTGTTCAATGGATCGTAATTTGCCGATCCGAGATTTAGTCTCCTCTTCTATTTTCAATTGGGCTGCCATGAATTGTTCATGCTGCCTCTTAGCCTGTAGCTCTACTTGTTCCTTGGCTTTCAAATAGGCCGAGGTAGTTTTATACCCGGGGCCCATCCGACGTCCTATATCGACTTGCGGCTGCCTCCAGGGTTGAACATGGAGTCAGACAAGCCTTCGTCCAAAGATAGGCCTAGGTAATGCTTTTCCGAGCTCCTCGGTTCGGCATCCCGAGGCTTAGTCTTCGGGGTTGCTTTAGGGACCAATGGGTCCTTTATAGCTTTACCATCGTCGCTATCATGATCCGACGATGTCATTAGTGGGGCTAATCCGTTTGCCCCCTCTGGTACCGCTCCCGGGGGGGTCGTGGTGCGCTGCATAGGGCTTTGTGCTATTGGGGTACCCAAGTTGCTAGCCGAGCCTGCTGGTATAATAGGACCCAGCTGGCGCCTGCTAGTTATAACTCGGGACCAATCGCTCAAGTCCAAAGTTGGGGGTCTTAATACCCCCCTAAACAGTCCTGTGTCCGGTGCCACCGTTTGAGGTGTACCCGGATACAATCTAACGATGCCACCTCCATTACTGGTGGCACCTTCTATTAGACCGGGTGTCGAGAAAACAGTCTGGACACCCTCTGGGTTGAACATTTGTTGTTGACCGGGCTTCCAGTCTAACAACAGATGCTGGGATGTAAAGCCATCCTCTTCGAATCCCTCTAGCCCAGGGCTGGGGGGATCCGCATCGGGTTTCCCGAGGCTTTCGGCCAATGTGGCCGCGCTCCACCCCCGAACCAACTGGTCACGGCACCAGTGTAATGGTTCGTATCGACTTATATGTTGGGTGGCTCGTTGGCTTGCTTATCACTAGAGATACCAACACAACACGAGTAGTTCGGGTTGGGCAAAGCCCCGGATACCCCTACCTCTTGGGTAGGACTTTATTTAATATTCAGTAGGTAATAACTAAGCGTCTTGACTGGACCATGTCCAGTCCACTTCTGCCGCTTGTCCGGCTTCTTAGTAGAAGCTGGACGCGAGGCATGGTGCTGCCCCCTCTTGTACCAACGGGGTATCGCAAAGCGACACCTAGCTGGCATAGAAGGAACGAGCACCACACGAACACATCTCTCGGATGAACGGCACTAATATATTGTAGTAAACACAAAAACAGGACCAGACGCAGCCAATAAAGTTTTAGAACAGTAGAAGGTGTTTGGTTTATTTCTTTCAGGTCTTAGCGCTAACAGTTCTCAGTAATTGACATCAATTATCCTTGCTTGTATTGAGATGCACCGCCCTTACAGGTCTCCACCGATCGCACCCACCGAACCCGGAGTCACCGACCACACTTCTGCCACCTGCAAGTCTCTTATCGCCTCTCCCCTCGCGACCACCGGACCGCCCTTATATGGCGTCACTAAATGTGACGTCACGACCGTGACGTCACCGGTCGCCACCGTGTCGCCCCCAGGTGGGACGGACCCTAACTAGCGCTCCCGTGCCGGTGGCCACCACCGGACCGATCGCCCCAACATTACAATTATTATACAAGTGATATGATCACTACACTCTCCCCTTATCATTTCAAACTTAGGTTGTAGAAAATATCCGTGAATCTTTGCCATAGTGGTCAAAGGTGTTACAACATTTACGCCGGTCATAACCGCTACATTTTAACATTTATACATTTAACTGGGGACTCCTACAATGGGCCCCCTCTTATTGCTATAAACTCCTATATGTGAACTTGGGTAAAGTCTATATCAATAGTCCAGAACATATAATACAGCATCCGGTCTAGATGGGCGCTGTTACACGAAGCTAACTGGTAGACGTCCCCTGTCCGGCCTCATCCGGCTGTCTCCCTTGTTCCGGCCCTCTGGTCGGTGTCTGCTTATGCCGCCTCCGCTCCACTCTGGCTGGGACGGGACCGAGGCATCTTGGTGACCCACGAGGGGGGTTTCCCGGCAGGTACTCAATCCCCCACCAGTACTCCCCCACCCCGCAGGCCCCCGACTACCCCTCTCTTCTCCCCCTTCCTTGCTTATGACCCAGTCAGGTAGTCTCTCCTCCTCCCCCTTGCATGCCCTAGCTGGACAACAAGTGGAGGCCCGTCGGCTCCTCCACACCCAACCACCGATGCCTCTCTTGCTCCGGACCCCCTCAGCCTCTTCAAAGATGTCGCCCGGTTGCTCTGTGAACTGCCCCCCACCTCCCCTGCTCTCAACCGTCCCGGTGCGGTTTGGGCTGGGGCGGGCAGGCCGTCTCCTCCCGTATCATGTGGCGTATCCGCTCCTCCAGGTCCCCTCCGAGGTGGCCCGGGCTGTGACCCGGAAACCTGGCTGCCGCGTGAGCTGGCCCGGAAATCTTGCTGCTGCGGGCGCTAGCCCTGGTGCTCCGGACGCCCGGAGGGTTGAGCCGAAGGCTGGTGCGGGTGGTGCGGGATATCCTGCAGGTGTCGCCCCGGCCGCGCCCCCTGCTGGCCGTGCTGATGGAGGAGGAGGCGGTGGAGGTGCCATATCCTGGTTCCCCCTTGGAGCGTATTTCTGGACGGTCGTGGCATAATAATGGGTTTGTACTGTCGACGGCCCTATTAACTCCACCCAACCGTGCGCTCTTCCCCCTACAGGCGTATACTCTTCCCCTAAGTCCGGCGATGGGGCCAGGCCTGATGCCCACTTCTGGAGGCGATCCGGTTGTTCTACCCGCTTCCAGGGTATACGCTCAGGGTGCTCGCCATACCAGACAGGGCGACCCCCAAGAGGGTCCATCCCCTCCACGCGGGGGAACCCTGGCTCCCGGGGCCTTTCAGGGAAGTACTCCCCCCATTCGTCGGCCCATTCGTCCCTCCTCTCGTGACGTCGCCATGGACCCCCCCAATCTCCGCTCCGGCTTCCTCTCTGTGCTTCCTGCTCATACTCGTTTTGGTCTCGTTGTCGATCATATTCCTCGTACTCTCGCTGTCTCCCAAAGTCCACCTCTTCCTGCCTCCTGTGTCCCCGCCTCTCGCTATCTCTTTCACGCCTAAGATCTTGGTCCTCCTGACCCCTATATCTTCCCTCCCTCCTGCTTTCCTTCGCTCCTTCTCCCGATTGCTCCCTCTCTGTCTCTCCCCTCTGTCTCTCCTCCCTTTCCCTCCTTTCTCGCACCTCCGCTTGTTTCTCCTCTCTCTCTCTTCGGTCTCTATTGTCCCTCTCCTTCTTCTCTTTCGCATTAAGTTCCTCCCAGTCCTTCTTTTCTTTCTCACTCCTCTCCTTCCGCCTTTCTCTGTCCTCTTTCCCCCTCCTCTCTCGTTCCTCCTTCTCCCTCCTTTTCCTTTCTCTTTCCTCCTCTCTCTCCTTCCTTTCTCAGTCCTCCTTCTCTTTACGTTTCTCCCTCTCTTCCTCCTCCCTCTTGTCCCTGTCCTCCTTCTCTTTCTGTTTCGCTCTCTCCTCCCTTTCTCTCCTGTCCCTCTCCTCTTTCTCCTTACGTTTCTCTCTTTCATCCCTTTCTCGTTTCTCCTTGTCCTCCTTCTCCCTCCTTTTCCTTTCTCTTTCCTCCTCTCTCTCCTTCCTTTCTCGGTCCTCCTTCTCTTTACGTTTCTCCCTCTCTTCCTCCTCCCTCTTGTCCCTGTCCTCCTTCTCTTTCTGTTTCGCTCTCTCCTCCCTTTCTCTCCTGTCCCTCTCCTCTTTCTCCTTACGTTTCTCTCTTTCGTCCCTTTCTCGTTTCTCCTTGTCCTCCTTCTCCTTGTGTTTCTCCCTCTCTTCCCTCTCTCTCCTATCTTTATCCTCCTTCTTGCGTGTCTCCCTCTCCTCCCTTTCTCTTTTGTCCTTATCCTCCTTTTCCTTGTGTTTCTCCTCTCTCTCTCGCTTCCGTCTCCCCTCCTTTTCTTTGTGCCCTCCGTTCTCTCTCTCCCTCTTGTCGTGGCGCTCCCTATCCTCTTTCCTCTCTCTCTCTTTGTCGCGCCGCCGATCTCTGTCTTCTCTCTCCTTCCTTTGGCTTTTATCCTCCCCCTCCGTTCCCCTAGCAAGAGGCGCAGTCTCCTCCTCCGCATCCGACTCGTGCAGCGGCACCCCCTTAGCCCCATCTGTCTCCCCCGTCGGAGATGTGTCAGCCCCTTGGATCTTCTCGGGAACTCGGTCCCCCCTGCACACGACTCTCCTGACATCGCCTTTATCAGGCGAAGAGCCTCCCTCCTCCGACTCGGTGTCTAAGGCGACGGCCTTGTATGAGACTTGGTTGGGTGGGAGCATCAACGGGTCTTCCTCCTCCTCCTCCCAGTCTAACTCCTCCGGCTCCTCCCCCAAGTCCACTCGGGAAGCCATCAAACGCTCCAACCGCCCTCCCACCACGGGTGTATTGTTATCCGACGTGTGAGTTGGGACCGTCGGCGGTGACGACGTCAATATCTGGCGCACCTGCTCTGTGTCTCTGAGGGTCGCCGGCCCCTCCGTCTCCGGTGCCGCTGCCTCGAAGAGTGGGGACGACGCTATCCGGACCTCATTCTTGGTCTAAAAAACCTAAATTGGGGTAGTTTTTGGGCAACCCACAACCCCCAAGCAGCTTGGGATATATTGATTACACACATCACAGCTCAATTGGATTACATGTGCCCTATTAAGAATTTTAATATAAAACAACAGAAAAAACCTTGGGTTACTGATGCCCTGTTGCAGAATATTGTGGACAAAAATATAGCAGTGGCAAAATCCAAAAGGACTTTAGATCTGGATGACCTTAGAATTGCTGAATATTTGAAGAAAAGATGCAGGGCCCAATGTAGGAGAGCTAAGCAGGAATTTCATCTTAATGAGGTTGAAAGTAATAAAGACAAGCCTAAAGCTTACTGGGCGAGTATAAATAAGGTTATAAACCCTAAGGCTGGAAACCCACATTTTTGCTTGGTAGATAAGGTGAATAATATTAATATCCCATCTGATAACACAGCAGGTTATATCAATACTCACTTTGCCACTATAGGTGATAAACTTGCTGCAGGCCTACAGGAACCATGGTTACCATTAAATGATGCCATTGCTCCAACTTTTGAATTGCATCCTATTAGAATTGAGGAACTGTTACCATATATTAGAAAAATCAATGTTAGCAAATCCTCTGGGGTTGAGCACATAAAAACCCAAGTCCTTAAAGATGTTTTATTGGAGCTTCCAGAACACTTCCTACATATTGTAAATCTATCATTGAGAACATCAGTGTTTCCTGACAGTTGGAAGATAGCCCTCGTCTCACCACTACCAAAAGGGGGGGACACCACAGATGTTAACAACTTAAGACCCATATCCACTCTACCACTTCCAGCAAAGATTTTAGAAAAAATTATACACAAACAGACTCTCGACTACTTGAATAATTATGACCTTTTATCCGAAAACCAAGATGGCTTTAGACCTGGACGGTCTACCATTGATAGTCTTGAAAAATTAACGGACAATATATTTCAAAATCTAAACAATAACCACTGTACAACTGCTATATTTCTCGATTTCAAAAAAGCATTTGATACTTTAAACCATTCCATTCTTTTCCAAAAACTGCATCATCTTGGCTTTAAGACCAATACCGTTAACCTCTTCAGAAATTATCTCACTAATAGGAAACAAAGGACAAAAGCCAATAATTGCATTTCAGATGTGCATCCCATTACATGTGGTGTCCCTCAGGGCTCTGTCCTTGGCCCATTATTATTTTTAATGTACATTAATGACTTCGGACAATGTCTCAATACACTAAAAGTCCAGCATTATGCGGACGACACAGTCATTTACATTCCACATGCTCCAAATGACCATCAAACCAGTTTGATAATAAACCAAGAGCTTAAATCAGTCAAAAAATGGTGTGATAGTAATAAGTTGTCATTAAATGCCAAAAAAACTAAAGCTGTCACTTTTGCTACTAGGGCCCTAGGTAAGAGATTGTTGAAGCCAAAGCTCAAGTTGGGAGGTGATTATATCGACCTTGCACCCACCTACAATTACCTTGGGGTCACACTAGACAATAGGATGACTCTCAAAAAGCAAATTGGTATTACGAAAAGGAATGTTGAACATAAACTTTTTCTGTTCAGAAAAGTCCGGCCAAATTTTTCTGAAAAGGTTAGTCTTAAGGTGGTTAAAACTATGTTACTGCCTGTATTGGACTATGGTGACCTGGTATATAGCATTGCTCCCGATACTACCCTCGACATCCTCCAGCCATTGGTCAATAATGCATTAAGATCGGTTTACTTTAAGAAAGGGACCAGGAATCATGAAAAGCTTTCAAAGCTAGCAGATTTAAATCTGTTGAAGCATAGAAGGGAACAACATCTTTTATCACATAGTTTTAAAAAATCCCTTGTTCCCACTAACCAAGATTTAAGACCCATTAGAACTAGAGCTCATGATGCCAGATTAATGAAAGTACCCCGTGCATATAATCCTGCCTTTAGAAAAAGTCTTATATATAGGACATCCACAACATGGAACCGTTTAGATGTGGCAGTTAGAAAATACATTACTATGTCGGAATTCAAATCATGGCTTAAAAAAGAATATGACAAAAAGATCAATGATCTACCAGATATATAGCTGCCCTGGCTGCAGCTCGTAGTGTCTCTTCCCTGGGTGGGTGGGTAAGTAAAACCATACACACATGAAGTCTGTTATAATTAACATCGATTCTCAGTTTAAATGTAATATCTAGGCCTTTTTGCACATATGATCCATACCCGCCATTGATGTGGCCGGTATGAATCCTTTATTATATGTATTGTTTGTCCTGTCTGTCCTTTTTATGTTTCTATTTCTCTACTTTATTCTTTTCCCCTCCTTTCTTTCTATCTGCTTTTTGCAGACCTTTAAATGTATTATTAATCGAGGCTGCTGTTAGGAACACCAGAGAACACAGCACTATAAACACTAGTATAACAAGCCTCAAATTTCAGTGCATCATAATTATCTTTCATCTCTTTCAAATTATGTAATAACAAAACATTATTAGTTACTAACCAAATGCAGGACTATGCAACCTTTGCATAGTACTGCATATCTTCTGTGACATTCATTTGTCACTTAAAACCCGCTTAACGGATCAATTTATGACTACTACGGCTGGAAAATACGCAAATACATTCTATAATTGGATATGTATTCTTCCAGGATAAATAAAAGAAATTACAATACAATACAATACAGGGGACAGCCACGCCTTCTTCCGCAGTGCTTCTGCAATCAGGTGTTTCTGGAACTGCTTCTTAGCAGCCTCTGCCATCTCCTCTGCCCTCCGGTTCGTCTCCTTCAGGAGCTCCTCTCCCACCTCAGCAGGAACCAGGGCCCCGTCGCTGTCGACCATCAGGGACTGCAATAATATGGGGTTCCCGTCTCCACTGGACGCCGGCCCGCTCACCACCTGCTCCAGCACCTGGCTCGTCTCCTCTGCCAGATTCTCCGGCTCCCCCTGTCCCAATTGTTGCGCCAATATCCGCGCGGCCTCGAAGTCCTCCATGGACCTGGTGCTCAGTAGATCCTCCTCCGCAGCTGCTGACGTGGAGGCCACCGGTTCCAGTGTGGTTTTCAGCATCTTAGGCGGGGGGCTGCACTCCTCCTCCAGTGTCCCCTCCTGGCCCCTGTCTGTCGCCGCCGAGGTGAGAGCCACCGGGTCGGATGCCGTCTTGGGGACCTTGGAGGGCGGACTTCCCTCGCCGCCTGGTGCCTCCTCCGGAGTCTGCTCCCCTAGCACGATCGCCGGTGGGTCTGCATCCCAGGGGGCCTCCTCTCCGGCCGTTTCCGGTGCCCCTTTCCTCTTCCGGCTGACCTCTCCGCCGATGTTGGAGGTCGGTGCAGCTGGCCGGCCTACCGGTGAGCGGCTGCGCTGCCGGGACGCTCCGGAGATGACCCTCCCCACCACGCTACGAGGCTTGGGCCGTCTGGGTGAACGCCTCGGCGTCTCCTCCTTCCCCTCCAGAGTCCGGGCCTTCTCCTCCCCCGTTCCTGTGCTCTCCAGCAGGCGTTCCGTGGCCAAGTGCGCGGCCCTCCTGCTGCTCCTACGTCGCACGGTTGGACAGGTAGGAGATCCTTGTGACTAGTCAAGGCTCTCCTGACCTTCTCCTTCCTTGCCTCTCCGCCTTGTCTCCACCTCCCCGGCTGGCGACCCCTCGGTGGCCGGTGAGGCAGCGGTGGCCGGTGACGCCGCGGTGGCCGGTGACGCCGCGGTGGCCGGTGACGCCGCGGTGGCCGGCGACCCTGCGGTGGAGGTGGCTTCCCTCATGTGATACTGGATCACAGCCTTCGGTGGTCGCTGGCTTCGGGGGAGCTTTATCCAGCTATGGCCGGCGTGTAGTGCCACCAGATGATTGACGAGATCGTCCCACCTTCCTCCTTTGACCTGAAACTTACATCCTTCGACCGGACAGTTCCACCCCGGTCCGCAGGACTTGTGCAGCGCTGAGATATGTCGATTCAGGACATCCCTGCGCCAAAAAGTGCGGCCACACTCCGGACAATTCAATGGAGTCTCCGACTTCCTCATTGTGTTGTTGTCGAGTTCTGCTGACCGCCCGGTGGCCCAGCTACCGCCTCGTTCTCGTGCCGCGTGGTCGGTGGCAGAAACTAGGTCACGGTGCAGTTCCCGGCCCCTTCGCCAGGTGGCCTCTTCCTCCCGGTGGTCCTCTTCGGTGGCCCACATTTCGCTTGCCCGCCTCTGCTCCTCCCACCTTTTATTTTTAGCTGTGAAAACCGCTTTTACTGCCCGACTCATCTCCCCGTCTTTTGATCCCCTCCTTCCAACTAATCTCTCTCCCTTTTCTTTTGCAGGAGAGCCGTGCCCCGCCGCTGCCCTGAGGACTACCTCCACCGAGCCCGCCGACCGCCCTCCTCCGGCCACCTGCAGGTAAGTTTCCCTTTTTACCCCGCCGGGGGGGCCCCTCTCCGGTAGATTTACTATGAAAGAAGGTAAAAGGCGCCTTCCCCTTCCTTTCCACGCCTTTTCTTGCCCTTTTTCTTGCTCTAGTGGAGCCATAGGTTGGTCCTCCCTCTTCCTTTCTCCCACCGCGGCGGCAGTCGCCATGGTAACACCACCGGGGCCCGGATGTGGCGGGAAACCGCACTCCTCCTCTAGGTGGCGCTCCGGTGGCCCCCCCACCGCGGTGGCCACAGGTGCCGCCACCGGAGGGCAGAGCCCCCGCTCGCTGGCCCAGACCGCCCGGGCCTCCCCAGCACCCTCCTCCCGAGGCTTCTCCACCTTCTTCAGTAGGTCATAATGCACTATCCTCCTCTTCCGTCCCATCTGGATCTCCCATACAGGACCCCCAAGGCCCTGACCAAGGGCACATGAACTTGGGGCACTTGCCTACTTCTTTCCGGGGGACCATATAGTAGACTGTGTCCCCTACCTCTAGCGGCTCCCCCCGTACCCGGGTGGAGTAATTCCTTTCCTGACGACGGACCGCCCCCCCCCCCATCTGCCGGAGGGCATATGCATGCCCTCTGGCCATCCTTCCTTGTAATTCCGAGGCGTAGTCGACGTAGTCGTCGGGTTTCCCTCCCACGAATTCTGGTTGCGGGTACAACAGGTTACCAGGCAAAAGAGTTTCTCTTCCCAGCATCAGAAAGTTTTGGTTAGTGGAGGCTTGGACTGAAGATCTATACGCAGCCATTACGTATGGCAGTTGCAGATCCCAATCCGTCTGGTCCTCAGCCACCGACATGGCCAGCATCGACTCCACAGTACGATTGCAACGCTCCACTAACCCATCAGATTTAGGATTATAGGGGCAAGTGCGCGTCTGCGCCACTCCCAGCAACCGGTGCACCTCCTGGAACATCCGAGCCTGAAAGTTTCGACCTTGATCCGTGTGGATCGTGCCCGGGGGCCCCAGCCGGCACACCACCTCCGTTACGAAGGCCCGAGCCACCGTCTCCGCTTCTTGGTCCGGTAGGGAGACCGCCTCCGCCCATCGCGTAAAATAATCCATGACGATAAGGATGTGCTTGTTCTTACGCGGGGTGCGCGGGAGAGGACCCATAAGGTCCATAGCCATGCGTTCCAAAGGGAACGCTACCGGTACATGCCGCATCATGGCTCGAGGGGGATGGGGCGCCGCCTTACGGCTCAGACACTGGGGGCAAGAGGCCAGCCACTGCACCACATGTCTCCTATAGTCGGGCCAATAGTAGGCCTGCTGGAACCGCCTCAGGCTCCGGGCCCGACCAAAATGGCAGCTCAACGGGGCCCCATGCACCTCGGCCAAAACCTCCTCCTTCTTACTATCCGGCACCACTACTTGCAGGAAGGTGCGGCCGCCCGGCTCACACCATACCCTACAGAGTACACCCCCCTCCACCCTCAGCCGCGGAACCTGTGCCGCCAAGGCGCGCACGTCATAGGCCTCCCCCGAGAGGGCATCCCTCGAGGGGACCTCGCCTTCCTCGATCCATTTCCGAACCCTGGTGAGTAAGGGATCGCCCTCCTGGGCCTGTCTCCAGACCTCCTTTTGGTCCATAAAGATCCCGTCCGTCTCCTTGGCTGTCACTTCCAGGCCCACCCTCTCCTCTGCTCCCCTATCGGTGGCGGCTTCGCTACGAGTCACCGCACGACACTCGGCCAGGGCATCGATTGCCCCCTCGCCTGAGAGTTCCTCGAACAAAGGAGACCCGGAGGGCTCCCCCATGCCGCATTGATTACACGGCCTCCGGGACAGCCCATCCGCGTTACCGTGATCCTTCCCTGGGCGGTGCTCGATGACATGATCGAAAGTCTCCAATAACTGTAGCCACCTGGCTACCTGCCCCTCAGGCTCCTTGAAACTGGCCAACCACTTCAGGGCGGCATGGTCGGTCCTTATACGCACAGGGCGCCCTACCAAGTAGTGGCGAAACTTTTTCACCGCAAAAACCACCGCCAACAGTTCGCGGCGGGTGACACAATAATTCCTCTCACATCTACTCAATGTGCGACTGGCGTAAGCTAAGGGCCGCTCCCGACCATCCTGCACTTGAGTCAGAACAGCCCCCAGCCCCAGGTTGCTGGCGTCGGTGTCCACCAGGAGCTGTCCCTCTGCCATCGGGTAGGCTAGGATAGGGGCACTCACTAACTTATCCTTGAGCGCCTGGAAAGCTTCTGCACAGTCTCGGTTCCAGGAAAATTTCTTGTCCTTCTCGGTTAGTTCCGAGAGCGGCCTGGCTATTGAAGCAAACCCCGGCACAAAGCTACGGTAGTAGCCACACAGGCCTAGAAAGGAGCGTACTTCCGTCACTGAGGTAGGCACCGGCCATTCCGACACGGCAGCTATCTTCTCAGGGTCCGTGCCGATCCCGTTCCTGTCAATTCTGTGCCCTAGGAAGTTCACCTGTTCCCGTACTAGCTGGCATTTGGTGGCCTTTATCTTCAACCCGGCCTCCTGGAGGCGTCCCAGGACCAACTCCAGTCGCTCCGCATGCCCTTCCAAGGTCTCGGAGAATACAATGATGTCATCCAAGTACACCAAACACACTGTCCATTGGAGACCCCTCATGACAATTTCCATCAGCCTTTCGAACGTCCCGGGGGCGTTACATAGCCCGAAGGGCATTACGCGGAATTGAAACAACCCCCGGTGGGTCACGAAAGCTGTCTTGGGCTTAGCGTCCTCCTCCATAGAGACCTGCCAATACCCTGACGCCAAGTCGATGGTGCTAAACCAACAGGCCCCGGACATTGAGTCTAAAGAGTCGTCTATCCTGGGGAGAGGATAGGCGTCTTTCACTGTGACCGAGTTCAATCGTCGGTAGTCGACACAAAATCTGACACGGCCATCCTTCTTCTTCACGAGGACCACTGGGCTCGCCCATGGGCCCGAAGCTGGTTCGATCACTCCCTGTTGGAGCATCTTGTCCACCTCCTGATCGACAACCGCCCGCCTGTGTGGGGCTAGCCTGCGGGGCGCCATCTTTATGGGGGCCGCCTCCCCAGTGTTAATCGAGTGTGTCACCACGTCTGTATGGCCCATGTCCTCATCCCCCTCTTGAAATGCTGCCCTGTTACGCTCTAACAGCCGTATCCATACAGGATCCTTCTCCACTTTAGTTCCCCCTAGTAAGACGGTTATGAGGTCGTCGCCCGTACTGTCCCGACTGGCCCCGGAGCCCCCTGAGTAATCTTCCGTTACCAGTCGGCACACGGGCTTGCCTACTAACTCCACCTGACCCAGGTGCATACCCCGGTAGACCGTGACAGGGTTAGGCCCCGGATTACAGACCAACATGGGAACCTCGCCCCCTCTTGGCATGGACACTGTGCGGCCGACCCGGATTCCCCTTGCGCCCTCCACTCGAGGTAAGCCTTCCACCATTACTTCTTCCCCTTCAAACTCTGGTGAGACACGGCCCAGAATCACCCGCTCGGTTGCGCCTCCCACCACCTCCGTAGCAACGCTCACTATCCTGCAACTGCCATCCATGACCTCCCTTGGCCATAACAACTTGCCTTCTGCTAGGTTTATGGTGGCCCGCGTCTCCCGCAGAAAATCGGCGCCCAGGAGCCCTGACGCCGCAATGTCAGCGATAATAAATGAAGCGCGTTCTTTCCTTGACCCGCATTGCAGGACCGTAGAAACCTTGCCCTCCACCTGGAGTGGTTTTCCATCGGCGGTGTGAAATGCCGAAGTGACCGGAGCCACCTGTCCTGGGGATCCCGCCCCCTTCCACCATGCCGTGGACAACAAGTTGCTAGTTGCCCCGGTGTCCACCACGAGATGGATGGATTGTCCCCATAGCACTCCCTCCACCTCTAGGCCGTTTCCGCTCTTTTCTTTCCGTCCCAGCCATTCTCTCTGCCTTTCGACCCCCTGGGCCTCCCCCCGGCTGGCGGGGGAGACCCCGTCTAGTTTCCCGACGGCTTGCCCTCAGCATCCCTTTTCTTTGCCGCTTCCACTCGCTTCTTCCAGGCCGGGCAGTTACGTTTAAAGTGGTCTTCAGCCCCACACTCAAAGCATGACCTCCGCGGCCCCATTGGTGAGGTCCCGGTCTTGGTTACCTGGCCCCCCCTAATCTCGGTAGTTAGACCCGCCAGCCTTTCCTTGATCTCAGACATCTCCTCAGCCATGGACAGTGACGCGGCGCGGACCTGCTTGCTTTTCTCCCGCTCCTGTTTTAGATATGCCTCCGCTTGTACCCCCCTCTCCACAGCCTGAAGTAAATTCTTTGTTTCTCCCTGATATATCCAGTTACGGATTTCCCCATCATCTAAGCATTCCACGAACCTGTCCTTGGCCATCACGTCCACTGTTGTCGCGTCTGCGTTAGGGTGACAGACGGACCAATCGGGATATCTCTTCGGATAACGTCTGGAGCTCTTCTCCCGGCTTCCTCACTCGGGTGCGGAGCAGGGCCTTGTACGACTCTACCTGGCTTTGAGGTTGGAACCGGTTTATCAGTGCCTCCCTCAACAGTTTGTACCCATTCTCTGATGCTGGTTTCACGGCTGCGAGCAACCGTCTCGCCACCCCCGACAAACTGATCCCTAGGAAGGTCCCTGCTTCCTTCTCCGACCATCGGTTGGCTAAGACACAGAGGTCAAAATGCGAGAGGAACTCCTCTAGGTCACCTGACCCGTCGTACTTTCCCGGCATCACGATGGGCTTGCGGGCGGGGCTGTCACCCCCGGCCCCTGGGGCCTCCTCCCCAGGAGCAGGGAGATCCCCCACCCCCACTGGCGATGTACCCTCTCCCCTGTACTCGAATGAGGAGGTGTTCCTCCGATCCCTAGGTAGCTCTGACCCCCTCCTCTCCTCCCACTGATCACCAGCTCCCGAGTTACCACCTTCTGTTGTTCTCCCCGTTCCCTCTTGTTTCCGATAAGTATCCCCTCCGGTGGGACCACCGGCTCCGCCACTTGCACCACCGGGCGTACCACCGGACGCCCCACGGAACGGATTATAACCTCTCCTGGCGAAACTTCCACCAGCCCCAAATTGTGATTTAGCCGCTCCGTCCAAGAGCTCCCCCAACTCCTTCTCCCCCGACTTATCCTCCTCTCTCTTCCACTCCTGCCAACTTGTAGCATCTTTCCGCCCTCCATACCACCTTTTACCACCACCGGTCAAGTCGGCGGAACCACCGGACGCCACCGGGCCGCCGTTTTGCTTCTGTCTCCGAAATAATATCTCCTCGTCCACTATTTCCACTAGAGATCCTTTTCTTCCCTGACCTAGACCTCCTTCCTCCCCTCCACTATAGTCACTATCAGCCATTTCCATCCTTTGTAAAAGCGCGGGTTCGTATAAGCAACAACACCGCTGTCACCAATGTAGTAAACACAAAAACAGGACCAGACGCAGCCAATAAAGTTTTAGAACAGTAGAAGGTGTTTGGTTTATTTCTTTCAGGTCTTAGCGCTAACAGTTCTCAGTAATTGACATCAATTATCCTTGCTTGTATTGAGATGCACCGCCCTTACAGGTCTCCACCGATCGCACCCACCGAACCCGGAGTCACCGACCACACTTCTGCCACCTGCAAGTCTCTTATCGCCTCTCCCCTCGCGACCACCGGACCGCCCTTATATGGCGTCACTAAATGTGACGTCATGACCGTGACGTCACCGGTCGCCACCGTGTCGCCCCTAGGTGGGACGGACCCTAACTAGCGCTCCCGTGCCGGTGGCTACCACCGGACCGATCGCCCCAACATTACAATTATTATACAAGTGATATGATCACTACAATATATACAACGATGCCGGCCCCTACACATTATATCATCTACATTAGGCTATATTTGTTTTTGATGTTTGACCTACTGACCCAATTAATTAGTAATATCATCATAATGAAAACTTCTGCTCCATACATTCAATTGTGCATAGGTATACCAAAAAGGATAGTTGTTCAATGCGAAAAGGTTTCATCTGGAAGTGTAATAATTAAATCTGTATTAAAAATAATTAATAAAACTTTTTTTCTTTAGGCCCATTTCACCAAAAATACGTTTTTTGAATTTTTGTACATCAACCAGATCTGAAATCTACAGATTCAGAGCTTTCTAATGGTATATGGTGTGTTTTGGTATTTTTTGGTGATGGGTGTTGATCCACTTTGGGCCTTCTTGCTGCAGCAGTATAAAGGCATTACAACCATCCGTCACCATAAATGCGACCCTTGGGCTTAACTCGCCAATGCAGCATATAACATGTACTGGGAATTGGGACCTTAATGCACCCTGCACTAAGGGCCTTTTTCGCAGATCATGTCACATTATATGATTCCAAACCTATATGATAGATGTAAGCTGAAAAGGGCCAGAATGATGCTCACAAGTGAGTGAGTGAGTAATAGATGTTTAACGCCATTTCGACAGCTAAGGTCATATTCATGGCGAGAATTACATTACACAATTTCACAGAGGAATGTGTCAGTGCCCGCGCATATGTGCACCACACACATCCGAGGGGATAGTAAAGAAGAGACATAGACCCTTTTAAGTGGGCTAGGGAAGCCCGATGCTCACAAGTAGACTAAACAAAACTGCATTGTCACGCACCAGATTTTTAATGCGGCGCATTATTCACGGTCCTGCAAGTACCTTTCAAATTGTGCTGTTGTATTCGTGGGTTGGCCATATTAGGAGGAGGGTATCAATAGAGTGCTGGCAAGAAGACTTACAAGCACTGAACTGGTGCATTACGATGACAAAAGAACATGAGTCACGAGGCATCATGCAGCAACTGTCCCATTGAGGGATATTAATGCAATAGTCCATCATGTCCGCTGGTCGGTTTGACCCATGAAGGAAATGCTGTGGAGCACTTCACTGGTGCATCATGCCAACACTTCAGGAGTGTATCAACCCCATAGGACCAGCATGATGCATGAATGCAATTCTGGCAAGTAGTCTGCATCCTGACTGCCAACGGGCATCATATATTTATGCACTTAATCTATTATTTAAAGGCCCACTAATACATAATTAATGTACCATGGCCTTTGGATGTCATGTTCCATGAATGTAGCCCTGGTGAGTGACTCACCAGGGTTGCATTCCTGATCCATGCGAAACCTAAGGGGTTGATACTCCCAGATGGCCTGCATGATACACTCCTTAAAAATATTAATGATTGCAAACATTCAGCATATGTCATCTACTTACATTCTGCATCGTCAAAGCCCCAGTCAACGTCTGCCTCATCAACACCGAAAGCGACAAAATAATCATCACTGTCTTCATCGTCATCATCATCACTAAAGGGTTCTGATATATAAAACAAAGGGTACATTTAGAAGAGAAAGAACTATGCTGCGAGCCAAGCATGTCTTAACCATTGATAACTGATGTACAATGTGTATTGCATCCCGAGTCAACTCTATAGGGTGGACCCGGGAACCATTATCAACCAATCAGATAAATCACTATATTCACTGCAGAGTTTTTTGGGTACATTATGTAACATCTGGTATCCATCATGCTGGTTCTTATCAGTGCTCATCTAGCCAGGTGCCAGATAAAGCAATGGCCGACCCACTCGGTGTCCATACTCAGCCTTATATAGTGCACGCCCAACGCTGTTTCGCGTATAAGACGCACCTCTGAAGCCTGAATTTTGTAAGATTAGTACTTTTCTATAGTAAAATTACCCCTCGTATAAGACGCAGACCCAACTTGAGAGAGTGCTATAAGACGCACAAGCCTTTTGTTTGGCGTAGAAGAGGCGTCTTCTACGCGAGAGATTACAGTACTCAGTAAGGCATAGTCATTGATTATAGAGGGTGCCGGATGGATTGGATGCTCTGTAACAGGTAGCGGTGTCTCCGGCCGTTCATACCTTACTGTGGAGGCGCAAGCATTAGCACCTTGACAATGGCGACCACCAACGTTGTCCATCAACCCTTTCACTCCTGGATTTCCAGTACTCTATGGGATTTGCTTGAAAATCCTGTTTTATGGGGTGAAAGGGGTTAAAACTTGAAAAATTGATGAAAGGGAACTTGTGTCATAAAGCATTTATAAAGCATTTTGTGGGTGGTATAAACATTTGACAAAGTACTAAAATCTTGCTGGGCAGCTGTATGCAAAGACAAGAAACCAGAGCTTTTATGAAGTAAATAAATATGAACATGATGAGCTTCTTGCAGAGTAATCTGGTATAGGCTACCTGGTAAGAAGAAAATATTGTAGGTTTCTCCTGTTTGCCATGAACAGGTGAAGGTGCATTTTACCTGGTTAGAACAGGTATGCCTTCAGAATCCCTAACGTCTCATACCAATTAGTGGACAGTACTGCCTGAGGGTACAGTGCCTTCGATTCTGTATTACATGATTTGCAGCTGACCTGCGTTGATGACCCCGGTTTCATGCAGGTGTTAGGGAGTTATAATTTTTTAACAAGGGGGGGGGCTGGTGGGTTTGCGCATGGACGCGTGAAAAAAATTTGACCTCCCCTCTTGAGGGACGAAAATCGCGTGCGGACGTGCCCTTTTAACCTATAGTAACGCATGGGGTTTTCCACTGAAAACAGGTGAAATTATTTTGACCCCCCATCAGAGGGGTTGAAAAAATTCTGACCCCCCGGTCAAGGAGTTGAAAAAATTCTGATCCCCCCCTCAAACCCACCAGCCCCCCCCCTGTATTTTATTGTAGGAAATGAATACTGGAAGTGTTTTTGTCATCGGGAATGGACGCTGGGCATGTTTTTTGTTGGCAATTTTGTCGGTATCAAATCCATCACCCTGTGGACAAAGGGTTTATGCTAGAATTGTTACACATGACACCTTTCATTGTTTGTTTCACAATGCAAGATTCATTATTTACTTAGTATAGAACTCAGATAAAGGAGGAGTCAGAAAAGCCTAATTAAAATCATTTATCTTCTAGGCACACTGTGGTTAAATCTATAATCACACCACCTACACATTACATGTAGTATTGATTCTGGTCTTTGCCAATTTCTTGCAGAGTGACAGTTGTTAAGGAGTGGTCATCATCTATCAATGGGGGCTCTCAACTGTACTAAAAGTTTTGCCATCTTCTGGAACCCCAGTATTGCTGATTTTTTTTTACTTACTGGGTGCACCCCGCGTATAAGGCGCACCCAGACTTGGCCCTTCTAGAACATTTAAAAATAAAATAACGTCTGTTCTAATCAATGGATTTTCGAAATTCGAAGACCTATGGGTAGCTAAGACATCACTCTATGGTATTAAACCACTTTGGAATTCATGGGAAAAATTGAAAAGATTTTATCTTCAACTTTTTCTCATCCTATAAGGCGCACCAGGGGCTTGTCCTCGTGTATAAGGCGCGCCTTATACACGAGGTATTACGGTATATTGACTAAAACATGACTGTGCGTCAGTCAGGGAGGATACTGATCATTCTTTTCTTCAACAAAAAAGGGATATTTCATGCAAATAAGATTTAATGTTTCTTTAAAATAAATGTTTGTAAAGTTTACCTGTTGGAAAGCCACCGGCATTTCACCTTTTAAGCAGGTGTGCTGTTTGGCGATGTACCAATTAGCACTCAGTGAGGGGGCTGTTTTCACCTGTCTCATACAATGACATATTCAGGTAGACGCCACTATGGAAATGCAGCCTAGGCTCAGGCACCTACTTATCAGGCACCTACTTATCAGGCACCTACTTATCACCTTAAATGGTGCATTATGCATCATATCAATTTCTAAGCATAAGCTTGAACTGGGTTCAAATAAATCTACCTGTCAGGGCTGTACTTACCAAACTGAACTTATTGGCTTGATACCCTCCCACAGCATGATGCCCCAATGCAGTGTTGGTGAGTAGACCTGCCAGCATTGCATTACTGCATCACAGTGACTAAACTTACTGAACCTGGTCACATTATACAGGCCATGAAGGGCTGAAAAGTCACTTGTAAAGTTAATGTGTTCACAGGAGGTATCGCCTTCACAATGGGTTGTCCCTCCATGGAGAGCACACTTACCATAGCGCAAACTGATATACCGGGTGGCACCTAATTGTGGCGAGAACCGGACGTCTCGCAATGGGAGACTCATTATAAGATTTTTCTTGTATAACATGTGTCACCCACTTAATGCCACATAGCATTTTAATGCAATTTGTCTTTATGATACTTAAATAATCTGTAAGGCCTCAATTAATGCATCATGCCAACCTGATGGCAAGTATTGATGCATCATGCCAATTGTGTAGCATTGATACACTCCCAAAGGCACAGCATGATGTGCAGATGCAATGCTACATTGGTGCATCATGACAAACAATGAACATGGACCTGGAGGCATTATGTGGACATTAAAGGATAGACAGGCTGCTTTTCTGGAAGGCTGCTTGTTTGTGTGGCTTCAGTTGACGCGCAGCAGTCCTGCTAACAGGTAGCAGCCACAGGACGAAGATCTCTGTATTTGCCACAGGACGAAGATCTCTGTATTTATAAGTGGATAGCGGGTGATACCAACACCAACAAGGCCCAGATGTCATTGCCTTCTACTGCATGGTTTTTGTCGGACACACAGCATAAGGGCTAGCAGGTGAGACTAACACTGATGAAGCCCAAGTATCATTGCCTCCCACTGCATGGACATTTCTATTGGACATACAGCACAAGAGATACCAGGTTATACTGACTGGAAACTAGACTCACTGGATGGCAATCCAAGGAGGTTTGACTGCAATCCATGGTATATATCATACCAGGGGAGAAGTACACTGAGGAAACTCAAGTTTCTATTCCACTGGCATCTCCAGAAGACCCCCTACAAAAAACAACACCAGGGATTCCCATAGGCTGCCTTCAACATGCATTCCATACTGCTTGAGTAGATTGTTTACAGAGATTGTGAATTCAAACTTTAACAATGAATAATACAAGTGCTTTCAATTCAACTGATGATACTGAAGTCAAGGAAGGTTTCAAAGAGCAAATTATCAGCCTGGTCATCGGCATCGGAAACTTGATCGTTGGTTCACTCCTGCTTGCTGCACTTCTCAAACTGAAGACAGATAGGCTGAAGAAGACAACAAGGTACTTTCTCATTTATCAAACTGTCTCTCATTTACTGCTGGGTGTAGCAGTACTAACAAGAGGGTTTCTTAGGGAGTTCTCCTGTGAGCACAATGCAGTAATGCGATGCTTAGACTTTCTAGTCTTCTGCAGTACACTGTTAATATCTGTGGACAGTTTCATAATTATTTACAAACCCATCACCCATAAGCTCATTCTCACGCCCAAACGGGCAAAGCTTGCCATACTCTTCACAATCATGCTCCCTGTGGTCCTCTTGTCAGCAGCTATTCTGACTGGGAAGGACATTCATGAAAACACTGTATGCACCGCTCTCCATGATGGCTACTTTACACCAGCACAGCTCATTGCTCTCTCACTCATTTTCCTGGCTGTCATAGTAATTAGCATTGTATTTCAAGATTGGGCAATTGTCTTAATCTACCGAATGAATCGTGTTGGGCCACCCAGTGTTCAGAATGTTCCTGTAGCTTTGTCTATGATGCATGGTAGGGAACGAGCTAAGAAATACCTCGATGCTTCATTCACAGGTGAACCTGTTGCTGGCCCCAGCTCGCCTGCAAAGTACCCAAGGACCCTACAAATCACAACACACGGTGCATTGAAATCTCCAGAACACTCAGCTGATATTAAAGGTGTAGTGACCATCCACATACTCCAATCATCTGAGATGGATGCGCCTGCTATAAAGAGATCTCAACGTTCACGACAAGGCTCAACTGTTCAGCAGAATCCGACAGGTAACATGCCTACTGAACAGAAACACTTACTTCGCCTCCTTACTGCTGTTCTGATCCTGACAGCAGTTGCTTGGTGTCCAACTGTTGTAGCTACTATAATCGTAGCTATCTATGACTTGGCTGGCATTGAGAAGCCAGCATGGTTTGAGACCGCAAGATGGCAAGTAGGATTACTTTTTTATCTAGGTACCTTTCTGTATCCTTTTGTTGTCCTAGCCTTGAGTGAAGAGTTGAGGGATTGTTTGAAATCAATATTTTGCAAATTGTGCAGTAGGCCACAGGGTGAGTAGCAATAATGTCCTTAGAAAATGAGTTTCGTTCCAATGAGGGGGTACTAAAAACTTTTTGTGGATTTGCATAGGGAATGACCCTAGTAATCATATACCAAAAGTTCTCCGCTGACATTCCTGCAGTTTTTGGGTAGGTCAAGGTCAAAGGTCGGGAATTTCCCTCTATATTCCTATATAAAGCTGTTTAACCCAAGAATTGATTGCATGTTCTCTCTGAACTAAGTTAAAGGGCTAAAAGAGAATTTTATGGTTTTGTTTGGGCCAGAAAATCATGCTGATTCCAAATAAACTTCTCATATTAGTCTGAGTATGCTGGAAGTGACGAAAACTTGATATTCAAAAATAAAAGTAATATTGAAAAATATGTGAAAATATCAAAAATCTGTAAAACATGAAATTAGCCTCTATCAATGCACAAAACACCTAGTTCAGCTAGCTGGTGGGTGAGGAGCATAATAAGTATGAAATGATTATGTAATTAAGCCTTGACCTACTTAATTAGGTCAAAGGTCACAGAAACCATATACGTCATATCTCTGGTTCTAAGAGGGCTTTCTACACACTTTTAAGTTATAATTAGGGGTTTCTCACATAGAGGAATTGATTGGAGTAGGTTTAAAACTCATAGGATGCATTGTCTTGTGCATAAATCAGAAATCAGCATTGATTGTCTATGCAAATGCAGATTTACGATGAAAAGTATTAGCCCCATATTGTCCGAAGTAATACTGGATCACCTGCTTATTGAAACAATTTGTATTTGGGTAGGAGGCTTACATGAATTAATGCAAGTGTCTGAACAAGGTTGCAGTAATTAGTTAGATAGACCATGACATATACAATTAGGTCAAAAGTCATAAACCATTTTACAGTTCTAGCAGGACTTTGCGAAATTTTAAGTTCAAGATTTGTGGAGTAGGGGGAATGAATCAGCCAAGTAAAAGGAATTGATGGCAGGATAAAGGGGCTTGAAATATTCAGATTTAGGTGACTGTTATAGCTTTTATCATGCATTTTGCTTCAAAACCTATATGTGAACCATGACTTATAGGCAAATCAGATTCCTACTGTAGCTGAAAGGATTCTCCTGAATGCTTGCTGCCACTTTGCATTAGGGATTTTCACAGAATAATATGTTAGTAACCAATTCCCAGCCCCTGCAAGACTTGTGCTGTTAGTAATGATAAGTAAGGTTTGATGGTGTAAATTATTTCACAAAGGAGCAATCCTTACTATCTTGGGCACTAATGTTCAAGAATCCCTTAGCACCTTAGACTGCAAAACTTTCCCCATACAATGCCTGGATCACATCTCAGCTCCCAGATTCAAGCTTCACCCACTTCGGGAGAAGGTAAAAGCAGCAACTAGGGCTTGAAAACTGAAGGTTTAGTACATTTTTGTACAGATCTGCCTTTAAGGTGCACCCAATGAATGAGGCATATTGTGGCTTACAGCTTCTTTCCGAACTCAAGATGTTTTGTATTCCTGACAAGCATTGCCATTGCTTGATCGAGTGTCTGATTAGATCTGTATCAGTTGCACCTAAACATTTTGTGGTGAATGGATGGAATACTTTCATTAATAAAAAGAATCATGCTCAGAGTCTACGGGCAAAGAAGAATTACAGATTATGCCTAGTATAACTGCTGAAAATCAAGGCCAGAATGTGCCTTATGGGATCTCCATCAACTAATCATGTGCCTTATCTGTGAGGTCTGGCTTATGCAAGACCGTTCTATAGTATGTAACACACTCTATTTCTTTTTTTTTCAAAGGGCTGGGCAAATGTTCCCTAGACCTAGACACCTATTTACCACATCCTATCATAAAACCATGTGTATTAACTGCTCCCACACATATTAGCCACACCCTGACATTAACCATCTTCTTTATACACAAAACCCCATGTGCAACTATACTTTAGGCAGACTCTATAAGCCACGGTAGGTCTTTGAAATGGTTTATAAACCACTGCTTACATGCTTGGTGTTACCCTACACTAATTTTAAGCCCTTGCAGAATTGGTATCCTGACAGATTGTACATTCACTTTCTATAGAAATTTGCATTGGCTGCCCCATATGTGTGCCTTTTCTTACTGCCTCTGCAGATATGAAGGCCATCCAAGGATGTGTAAATACAATACAAAAGTTATCAGTTTGCAACCGGATATGAAGGCCATCCAAGGATGTGTAAATACAATACAAAAGTTATCAGTTTGCAACTATATTTTTTTTTGTGATTATTTTGGTAATTATTTGTGATCATTTTTGTGATTATTTATAATTAAATCCAACTAATCTTATTAGGTAGCCTACCAGTAGGGCCTATTAACCAATTGCAGTTAAATTCAGAACTAGAGGCAGGACAATTACAGACACATCTCTTGGGAATTTGACCAAAGAAGAGTTGCCACTTCACTCTTACCTAACCAACTGTAATTGTCAACCTTTCTTCATAACACTAGTTACACACTTACTGTTTCATTAGGGCAGGGGATCAAGTATTACTTCAGAAAATATGTGGCTAATACTTCCCCTCATAAATCTGCATTTAAATAGACAATCAATGATGATTTCTGATTTATGCACAAAATAATGCATCCTATGAGTTTTAAACCTACTCCATTCAATTCTTCTATGTGAGAAACCCCTATTTAGAACTTAAAAGTGTGTAGAAAGGCCTCTTAGAACCAGAGATATGACGTATATGTTTTCTGTGACCTTTGACCTAATTAAGTAGGTCAAGGCTTAATTACATAATCATGTCATATGTATTATGCTCCTCACCCACCAGCTAGCTGAACTAGGTGTTTTGTGCATTGATAGAGGCTAATTTCATGTTTTACAGATTTTTGATATTTTCCCATATTTTTCAATATTACTTTTATTTTTGAATATCAAGTTTTCGTCACTTCCAGCATACTCAGACTAATATGAGAAGTGTATTTGGAATCAGCATGATTTTCTGGCCCAAACAAAACCATAAAATTCTCTTTTAGCCCTTTAACTTAGTTCAGAGAGAACATGCAATCAATTCTTGGGTTAAACAGCTTTATATAGGAATATAGAGGGAAATTCCTGACCTTTGACCTTGACCTACGCAAAAACTGCAGGAATGTCAGCGGAGAACTTTTGGTATATGATTACTAGGGTCATTCCCTATGCAAATCCACAAAAAGTTTTTAGTACCCCTCTCATTGGAACGAAACTTCATAATTTGGTGCCTCACCCTGTGGCCTACAGGACAAATGGGGAATAGAGAATTGGTGCAGATATGACAAAAAGATCCTCTGTCTGAGGTTACCTTGCATACAGGCTGAATTTCAGTTTATGAAATATTCTTTAGTCATAGACATAAAGGACATTACATTGCGAACATAATTATTTAACAATGGAAGCAAAGTACCGGTATTTACAACCCCTCAAGTGGGTGGGGGGGGGGGGGCAAACACAATTGACAATTTCATAGGGGAAGCAAAACTGGTCATCCTTTTTTAGCCTTAGGGGAAAAGCTCTCTTTATTACAAAAAGTACAAGAGAGTCAAATCAGTTTGTCAAGTTGTTTATCAAGATGTTGTATTATCTTTATTGTTATGATATTGAATTTTCTGTTGGGAATTGTTGAAAATCCTTCTCCTGTAACAAGAATTCAGCGAGAGTCAGCAGAAGTGGAATAAGCTTGCTGAGGTGGTACCGCAACATGGAGGGGGGGGGGGTGTCAGGGCGGCATGGGGGCTGCCAGGGCGGCAATGGTGGATGTCAGGATGGCTTGGGAAGGTCACATGAAAGGGTGTAAAATGCTATGAACAGGGGTAGACACTAACACTGGCCGGTGGCCAATGGCCAGTCGTTTTGAAACAAACTTCCTACCAGTGGGCTTTCTCCCACTAAAGTCTACTGCATCTGGTTGAAAACATAACTACATTGATTCATCCATTCGAACATCAGAGAAACATGATCTGTGATGATATTGAAAAAAAGATAGCGTAATTTCAACATGTCCAGCTATAATCCTGGGCCAACAGCTTTAGCAGCAGGCCAATAGATTTCTGATGCTGTTAGCCCGGGTGGCCAGTGGCTAAAAAAGTTAAGTGTCTACCCACTGTTATGTACATGTACTTTTATATTTTAATCAATGTGTCATATTATCCTCTTATCTGTTCAATCTCAATGTGTTTGAGATGATACGCACTGGTCTCTTGAAAATTCGAAAAAATATCCTAATTTCCAAGGGAATTTTAAAGCCCAAAATTCTGAACTACTAAAAAGCTAGGAAGAGTGGCATCTCTGGCGTAGAGACGATAATTTATGGAGATCGTTTTCATTTACAGCACACATATACACCAGTTATACACAGATTTTTTTTCAGATATTAAGCATATATACACAGTATCTTGTATGAATGTGTAGTATTTCATAGTATACACGGTACATATGATGTACCATGATGTCTTTTTATGGTCCAAATAGATCACACGTGTGATCTATTGGCCTTTTGACTCTAGGCGCTACACACGCCACATGCAGGCGATGCCGCCAGTGTAACAGGATCAAAGCTAGCTACAGCAGCTTGCCGCACCAAAACCTGACCGTGTTTGCATTCCTGCGGCAAGTTGCAGCAGCCGATCCCACGCTGCATAAGCCTTCAGTGTAACCGTACCTTTAGCGACATTGTGAACATCTTGTCGCCTTAGTGCTAGAAGGATCTACTTCTGCATCAACGAGGGAAAAGGAATATCCCTGAGGTGCCCCACTGAGGTGCCTGTTACCTTGGTAACCCAGATGCAGTTACAACCTTCTTGCACTAAGGCGACGATCTGATACCATGACACAGTTTTTATGAGTAACTAACCAGGACTGCATTGATGCTTTATTTCAATGATACAGGGGTTGATACTCTCCTGAAGAGTCAGGATTACATCTGGCTGGGCCCCATTGGCAAATTTTGGGCCTGTCCCACTTGTGGGGGCTTAAAAATTCATCATTATCATCTGCATGCCGTGACAATGCAGTGCTGGTGAGTTTTCGTGAAAATCCCAAGTCCGATTTTACCAAATGAATTCTATGGTTGTCACACAAATACTAGTATATTCATATTCCATAGCATATTCATGTATGTTATCTGTAACGTGTGGATCTGTGTTAATATTGGTGTAACTAAAGGAAATAAAAATGTGAAAAAAATTGCCATTGCCATGGTTCTGCAAGTTTCTCCCCTTCTAGAACTAGGTCTACAACTACAAGGTATGATATTGTTCACTTACCCATATTGAAGAAGAGGTCTGCGTCTCGCCTTAGATGCCTGTCGGACAGGTTGAGGTACGAGATGGTCATATTAGCGCATGATGGCTCTGTCAGCATGCCCATGTGTGTTCCTAAGTAAAAATAATTGTTTTAGTCTTAGTTTAAAGAAAAGTCTGTCTTTTCTGATAGCATAATCTTACCATTTAAAATAGCACAGCGGACATCAGATAAATCTTTTACATAACACTTTTTTTACTTAAAGGGAGTAGACACGATCTACTCAAACGGCACCTGGTGGCAAAAAATGAAACTGCCAAATTGGACAATATTTGCGCATATTCCGAATTTATATGACATAACCCTTCTTTATCAACCCTTTAGGTGTGATACATTGGCATTCTACACATTCTTATCACTGGATTTCATATTTCCTGTACCCATAGACTCCTGTACTAAAGAAATTAGAAATATTTTTAGTTTATTTAGGAAAATTTCAATTTGCTTGTGACCCCATACTTTTTGCTTCCAAAATAATTTTAATGATCTCAGGTATAAATACATGAGGTTTGGTTAAGAAATTGATAGACAATTTTTTTCTATGGAATTAAATGTGGGAAAACACAAATTCTCATAGGCGGCCATAGTTAAGACCACCAAACTTTAATACCTTCCAGTGGAAAAACGGACACCGTGACCTATGGTTTTTATGCCTTCTTCATGTTACCTAAGCATCAATCTAACATCCCTAAAAGTTACTAAAGAGAAATTGTTGGTCAATTTTGAACCAGCTGGATCGTGTCTACTCCCTTTAAAGTTGGGACAAGATCTGAAATATATAGACTTTCTAATTTCTGCATATCTATCATCACCCCACTTGTGAAAGTGTCCTGGCAAAATCTCAATCTATTCAGTGCATTCTAACCATGTCAAATTCAAGCATATATGTGTGTAGAATTAAAATGCTTCCAGCATTTTATTCATGTCAACAAGCAGTCTTGATTGTACCAGCACAGTGGCTCCATCTGAAGCCATAAAGCAGAGTATTCTACAATGGTGGTGAATTCAATTTGGATGTCTGGCAGCAGAGCAGACACCACTCAGTGCTGGTCATGAGGCTGTGACCAGAACTAATTAACCAAGTGGTTTCCCTTCCCACCAAAGAGGATAGACCAGCTGAAACTAAAGTCCAATGATGTGCACATAATGAGCCATATCATGCCATAATAAGTGGCACCCTATGACTTGGGAAGGGGTATATAATCCTCTGAAATACATATCAGACCACACTATATTAGCTTTTATACCAGCTTTAAAAGAGTTCCGGGTCTAAGAATTTATAGCACACAGCCAGAGCTGGAACCAGAGACCGGTGTCTGCCATATAGTGTGCTGTTCAAGGGGAGCAGCTGGCATGTATATTATGTGTAAATTCTTTTACGGAAAGCATTGCCTATTGTTGTCTCACAGGATCCTTCATTACTACCGTATTCAGCCTAATAAGCGTCCTCCCCCTAATAAGTGTCCCTCCCCTTTTGTAGCCTTTTACAGACTAGAAAAAGGCCTAATTTTTACGATTTTGAGGCAATTAAACTCTTTTTTGTTCTCTCTTTTTTTTTTTTAGAAAGTGCCTGTTGGTCAGGTTTCAGTGCCCAGCTTGGTCTACTAGTTATCATGCTTCATGTGATTGTTACTTATTATTTCATTCAATATACTGAAATTAAGGAATATAGAAAACTTACCGCCAATGATAATGGTGAGATTGCATTTTCTGATCAGGCTGGCTGCGACAAAAGCGTTAACAGTGGCATTACTGAGCTGGTCACAGCCGCTGAGGTCGAGCACCTCCAGTTGAGTACATAGGGTAGCCACATGTATCATACCTAAAGGTGAAAAAGAGGGTTTATTGTATTTTGTAAAGTTCTGTTGATCTAAAGATTGATTTAGGCCTAGGGAGTGTGTCATAGTCATGTTTCAGGCCTTGCTCTAAGGATACCACCTCTAACGCCGTCCACCCTACTGCAACAGTTTCCTAAAGTATATGCAGAAATGGTATCCTATAGGCAGTGACTCAACTTAGATGTTGAGGGTTAGGGGGGAGGCAAATCATACTTTGCCCCCCTCCCCCAACTTTTCAGAGATTCAGTAATTTGGACTCAGATCACCCTAGAATACAGCACAAAATCAAGGTATAATTCCTAAATTTCCTCTGAAAAATGCCAAACCAAAATCCATCCAGAATACAGCAATTTAGTAGTAAAACACCAAAACTGACCCCAAGATAGAAATCCATGTCTCCACCAAACTATCACACCTAAATTTCTGCCCCCACCCCAACCTTGCACACATTCCGCCGCCCCTGTATCCTTATAATCTTGACTATTGAACATTACCTATAATAGTTGTAATATGATTCTTCATTAGCCACTGACCTTCATCTCCAAGCGCTCCACATCCTCGACAAATGAGTTTCTGCAGCTGTCCTCGGTTAACAACCGGACTGATTCCAGCATCACTTACCTATTCATAGACAAAAGGAGAATATAAATTATGTGACGAATGAACTGACTACATCTGATCACAATATGTCTTCTGCTATTTTTGTTCATGAATCATTGTGCCTTTCAGGTACATTAGACTGCTGAAACTCTGTTTCGAAAATTATTCATACCCCTGCTATCATTCGTCTTTTAGGCTAAATAAAAGATTATTGCCCTCTCAATTCTACAAGTCCAATTTTAATAATTGTGATTTAATTCATTTTTTAATGTACATACACCTTGATACCAAAGGGGAGCGTGGTAATTTGGAAAGAGAGCAATCCAGTTTCTGAGCTGGTAATACATGAGTTACTCACCAGGTGGAGATATGAGAGTCTGAGTTCCTTTAGGTGTGGACATTGACTTAGAGCAGTTACTCCTGTATTTGTCACCTCATAACAGCAGGTCAAGTTCACAAGTCTGAAAAAGTGATTTTAATACAATAAGCTTAGGTCATTTTTTTTTAAAGAAAATCAACATGCCTACATGGTAATCAAAACGATAGAGATAAAACTGACATCATAGACCTACACAAAATACATGCTGACATGTACTCGGTGTTAATGTTATAAGGGGGCATGCCCTTAAAAAAAGTACACTATTTTTCCTGTATGACACATAAGTCAGAAATGACTGCCTTAGGCTGTCAATAATAGATATTATTATTAATGACTAAATTCGAAAATGACCAAGAATTCTCTATTTTTGAAGCTCCAAAGAAACACTAGCACCATATTTAAGATGTCTTTTAAGCGCACTATAGTTGGACCTCTGATATCCCATAATGCCTTGCACAGTCAGTTTCCGGTCTGCCTAGTGTACAGGCCTCACCCTAGAGGGCACCACTAGCACACATAGAGAAAGACGGAGGTCATTGACACCTATTGTTTTGAAAATTAAACTATGCCAGACAGGAACCTGACTCCCCAGGTGGGGGATAATACAGAATCGGCCCGCCGGTGAAGACTCTATGCACTAATCACGTCTAATACAGCACATTCTATCTTCCTTGTTAAAAAGTTCAAACAAATGGAGATATAGTTAGACTTTATAATAAAGAGGTTGAGTATATCAATGAAATCACAGTACACAGTCTTAGCTATTAAATGGTCATCAACTGAGATCATAAATTGTGTTACCTGAGATTCTTACATCCCTGTGCGATAGCGGCCATGACACTGTCAGTTACAGTGAGGTTGGCCTCAAGGTGAAGCTCTTCCAGTGTGGGAATGCTACCTATTAACTCCAACCCTGACTCAGTGACTAGATGAATAGACAATGTCAACTTATTAGAGATATAATATTATCATTTCATTTTGAGAGTTAGAGCTAGTAATAAGATATGATTTCTATTTTTTTTACGATAGACATTGTGGCTTATAAACAGCCAATTCACCCGGTATAGCAGAAGGCAACATACAAAGAGGCATGGGGTATTGAAAGTTTTCTCTCCAATGTGCAGTTCTACATGTACATGAAGACTTTTAAGTGTTTATTATATTTTAACTCGTACCTTCTGCCATTCTCTCCAACGATAGTCTACGTAAGCTTTTGCAGCCCTTCAAAAACAAAAATGATTAAATTCATTAACCCAATCTGCTTTTGAAACATGTACCGCAGTACAGTTATCTCCCGGATATAAGGCACATCCAGTGTATAATGCGGATCCTGATGAGTTGAAAGAAATGCTATAAGGGGCAGCTGGGGCTTGATTTTTGAAGGTTTAGTACTGTTCTAGGGTAAAGGTACCCCGTGTATGTGACTTAAGGCAGATTATACGAGGCGCAGGAGGCCTCAGATTTGACATGCCTCATATGCGGGAAATTGCGGTACCTCGAGCACGGTTTATACATGGATGTGAGCCATACTGTGACTTATAGATCTTCCCAAAAGAAGGGGTACGTTTATTGGCAAGTCAAAATCACATTAATTTTCTACTTAATTGTCCGAAATCAAGGCACAGATGTGTCCTATACCTTTCCTCTCAATTTGGGCTACGTTTTATGTGTGGGATTATTACATGTATGTATAGTACAGGGCCTGTACTAACCTGTGTGATGTATGGAAAGATGGCATCTGTAAGTTTGTAACACTCGTCTAGTGCGAGCTCCGTCAAGTTAGCGCAACGACTCGCGATCTTAGATATTCCAACATCCTGCAACTTTATGCCAAAATAGACACAAGGAATTCTTGATGAATATCAATATTCATAATCAATATTAGCTATCACTTCCCTTTCTATCATCATTTCTATGACTTTTCACCACTTTTTGCTTATGTCTTCAATATTCAAAAACATATCAGCAATTCCAGGATAATTTTCATAAAGATTTCAAGCATGGACCTGAAACACTGGATATGAAAGAAAGGCCTTCTTTGGGAGAGCTGTGCCATGGGTGTGTTTCCCCATCTGCCACTAGATGGCAATGGAAATTGTTATGTGTCACTAGGTGGCAGCACAGAGCCAGCATGTTAAACATCTTATATTCTATTTATTCATAACTTATTCTTACAAATAATATGTAAATTTTGTAGCTATAACTATAATTAACCATTATGGTAATGCACAGATAGGTTATCTATGCAATGAAAACAGTATATCTGTAAAGGAAAGAGAAGTGAGTGTGCTGCCCCCTGGTGGGTAACTATGGAAGCCTCCTACAAAATCTTGCAGTCACTGGCCCTTAGGAGATAATTTTCTTCTGTCCCTTAAAATTTTCATAGATCCATGATTCAAAAGGATTTGGATAGCTATTTTCTTCATCTAAGTGACCCAAGTGATTTCCGATGGAAATCACGAGAAGAAAATTTTCTAGGAGGGGGTAATTTTTGGCAATTTTTCTAAAAAAGATCTTCAAAAACGGAGCCTTTTCTCAAAAATAGCCACTTTTTATAATATGATGAAATAAGGTGAGTCAGAAACTACAAATCAAAGAGCTCTTTTTAAATCAAAGAGCTGTGACATAGCTAAGTTGGGGAAAAAAATTATCTTGGATTGGTCATTCTGATAGAAATATAAAGCTAATTCAGCCCCGAACTCATAAAGTGGCAGTCAGGAGATAATTTTCTTTTGTCACTTAGAATTGTGATAGATCCATGATTCAAAAGGATTTGGATAGCTATGTTCTTCATCTAAGTGACCCAAGTGATTTCCGATGGAAATCAGAAGAAGAAAAAATTTTAGGATGGGGGCAATTTTTGACAATTTTTCAGAAAAATCTTCAAAATCGGAGCCTTTTCTCAAAAATAACCACTTCTGATATCATGATAAAATCAGGTCAGTCAGAAACTACAAATCAAAGGCTTTCTATTGCTTTTTAAATCAAAGAGCTGTGACATAGCTAAGTTGGGGGAAAAATTATCTTGGATTGGTCATTCTGATAGAAATATAAAGCTAATTCAGCCCCGAACTCATAAAGTGGCAGTCAGGAGATAATTTTCTTTTGTCACTTAGAATTGTGATAGATCCATGATTCAAAAGGATTTGGGCAGCTATGTTCTTCATCTATGTGACCCAAGTGATTTCCGATAGAAATCATGAAAAGAAAATTTTCTAGGAGGGGGTCAATTTTTGGCAATTTTTCAAAAAAATCTTCAAAATCAGAGCCTTTTCTCAAAAATATCCACTTTTGATATCATGATGAAATAGGGTCAGTCAGAAACTATAGATCAAGGGCTCTCTGATGCTTTTTGAATCAAAGAGCTGTGACAGAGCTAAGTGGGGCAAAAAAATTATCTTCTGTAGGTCATGTTAAGGCCTACCATTAGTAGTTCCCATTTCTCCCACCAGGGACCCATGGCACAGTTGATAGACTGCAATGCTATACTGATTCAAATCCAGTCTTTCAGGTCCGTGTTTCAAGTAATGAGGCTGGTGGCGTCAACAAGATAACAGGCGGGAGCTGGACTTACACCTTGGCATACGCCTTGCTTAGAAGAGATGCCTGTTTGATAAAGAGTTGTTTTACCTGGTAATTCTGATACGATGGCCATGTTAAAATTCTCCAACAGATAACACAAACCTACCTTAGAACAACCAGCGAGCATCAATGTTTGTAGGTTGTGGCCCAACACGTGGAAGCACTGTAAAAAATGGACCAAAAATATTGTAATGAGACTCACAGGCCGGCAAAAACAAGGGAAAATGTAAAATTTGGGCCACCTTTTCTAGGCACTTAGCATGATTCAACTAGAGATATCTTTACACAAAAACCAGGAATTCCTGGTAAGAAAAAGTGGCGTGTCTGAATTGAGACGAGGTTCCTGCCAGATACATTACATACCAGTGAATTACCAATAATTAGATATTTAGCTTGTATAAATGTTTATCAAGAAGATATAAATATAATTCTCTCGACTGACCTGTCCCTTCAGCCGTTTACTGTTAACGAACGATAGATGTCGAAGTTCTTTACATCGATGGAACAGCCACCAAAACCTGAAAAGCAAAGAAAATTCCACTTTAATATAGAACATGTTACAGTAGACTCATTTCATCTCAAATAGATCTAATGCATAAGTAGCGACTTGTACATCAAACACAATCTAAATGTGCCTCATAGGATTTTGCAAAAGTCAGAACTTGTCTAATAGGTGAGCTATATTTATTTTTACATTAAACCTGAGTTTAAATGGTTAAAATCAAGCATACCAGCGATCAGTTGGGGTGCACACAGGTGATGCACATTATCAAAATGATAAAAGAAATATTGTTTCACTTACCCATCTTCGCCTATATAGTGGCAGTTGTCCATCTTCACAGACTCTAGGTGTGGGCAACGCTCTGCCATTGCCTTCAGACCCCGGTTAGACGCACCTATCTTGGAGATGTCAGCCTCACGCAGGTTTGGACAGTGCCTACCTGGAAAATACATTAAACTTGAACTATCACTTTACTTTAGGCCTAAAAAATTGTTGTGTTCAGGTTACAGGGCTGAAAAAAATTTGGGTAGGTAGGTAGGGAATTTTTTTTTATTTTTGAGAATATTTTTGAGGCCGCCTGTAAATTTCCGCGCCTACGCGACACGAATTTTATGTGTGAGATCATAAAAAAGACTTCTGTGTTTCGATAAGTACCAAAATATCAGATTTCCCCCCAAAAATACCCATAAAAAAGGGTAGGGCCAAAAAATTAGGGTAGATAGCATTACCTGAACACAACATTTTTTTAAGGCCTTATGAACCCTTTATGGAATGCATTAGAATCTAATATAAAGGGATGAAAGTCAGGGTGTATAAAATATTCTGAGGATACATGATCGAAGTTCTGAATTCATTGTAATATACCTAAGAAAAAAAAACAACAGGCATGACGGATTGAGGAAATTCTGAAATCAGATAAAAGTCTAAAACTTATACCTCTGAATATACTCTGATATAATGAGTGAGTAAGTAATAGATGTTTAATGCCATTTTGACGGCTAAAGTCATATTCATGCGGAGAACTACATTATACAATTTCACAGAGGAATGTGTCGTAGCCCGCGCATATGTGCACCACACACATCCGAGGGGATAGAAAAGAGGAGATGTAGACCCTTTTAAGTGGGCTATGCATCATACTATGGTACTAACCTATCATCTCTAGTGTTGCGTCCGTCAGAACACTTCCCGCGGCAGTGAGGTTCACTGATCGAAGACATTCTGGGTTCATCTTTCGCAGCAACCATTTAATATCTTTGTCTCTTATTCCTGCAAGAAGTTAGCCCAATTATTTATCTCAAGGACAGTGTGAATTTTATTTCGTAGTGAGAATAGATATATTTTGGAATTTTGGGAAACTTACCGTAGGGTACCGGAGGGAAGTTGAAGTAAAACTTCTTATTTTACCGAGGGAATACGGGGTATTGGAGGAACAGATGAGATACGACCGAAGCCGGTCACGTGACGACAGACTTGAAAACCTAAAATCTATGAGTAGAAAAACACACACAATTTTCTGGAAACAACCAGATTAGACATTTCAATTTTTTATATAATAATAATAACCTCGAAAGAATACGGGTAGGGTGGGAAGGGCATCTGTTCCTCCAATACCCCGTATTCCCTCGGTAAAATAAGAAGTTTTACTTCAACTTCCCTCCGGTACCCTACGGTAAGTTTCCCAAAATTCCAAAATTTTACCTCGGGAATACCTCGGGTATTTCCGTAACCGATGAGATGTTGAAAGCGAATGTGTTTTTCTAGTCATAAAGATTTTTGGCCATAATCAATAATTCTCAATTATTATCAATTTAATAATTGACCAAGACCAATACCGAATCAATTCAACACCTTTAATTTTCTGACCTTTACCAACTTGGTTAAAGCACAGTACACTAGTAATCTGGAGTAGTCAAATAACCAACCAATGCAATTAATACACCAGATAACCCATACATTTGAACGTTCAACAAATCTAATCTGCTAGTCTCAGCAAGTTAGTAGCTACATGCTCTGTATCAACCTCGATGGGCTTGTTGTAGAATTTCCGATATGAGTCAGCAGACTTCCACCCTGCCAGGCGCATTACGGCATTCAAGCAGGATCCTACCTTGGTGGAAGCTGAAGCTGAAGCCCCACGAGTAGAGTGGGCCTTCCAACGTGAAGTGTCAATCTCAGCCATGTCTAGAGTGGCAATGGTCCACCTGGCCAGGGTATCCCTACTGATTCCGTCATGAGGCAAAATGTAACTCATAAGGAGCTGCAGTGGATTTTCAAGAGGTGGGAGGTTCAGCTTCCTCCTAAGTCGTTCAGACTTTTCACGGACCTTTTGCCTCCTAGTGAGATATGCTTTGAGGGTGCTGACCACACAGAGTTTTTCATTCAGGATGTAGGGTCGCAAGACCACAGTGTTTAAAGGGTCACCGACTCTGTTAGACTTTAACAGAGTACTGAGTCTGAAGACAGCATTTCTGTCTTCCCAAGACAGTTCATCTGTCCTTAACGCTAAGATTGTCTGCCCTCTTTGAGATGTGACAAGCAAAATTAAGACCGCTAGTTTCAACGATAACTTCTTAAGTGACAAAGAACTGTTATCCCCCCAACTTTTGAACAACTTGAATACCTTTGTAACGTCCCAAAACGTGTCATACCTTGGTCCACTAGGTCTATCTTCGTATGTACCCTTCACCATATGGCAAATGTTTGGATGTTGCCCAATAGGCGCCCCATCTACCTGTGGTAACAGGGTTCCCAAAGCACATCGTGCCACATTCATAACTCCGTGACCTACTCCCGAGTCATACAAAGTTCTCATAAATTTACACACTTGTGGCATAGTGCCCTTCATCCAGTTATAACCCCGTTCAACACAGAAAACTATCCATTTGTTTATGTAAGTCGTATAAAGTTTCCTTGTAGATGGTCTCCAAGCTTTTTTTATCATAAGGTCAATGGAAGCCTTGTCATACCCTTCCTTTTGGAGGCGTCGCCTCAGAAAAGGAAAGCTATAATTGGTAGACTTCCTATGAACTGTAGGCTTGTAGGGGCCCCATGAGGTAGTAGGTTGTTCTTTCTCTTGCGGAACCGTACGTAGTCCACCGCATACTTATGGGCTTTTGCCTTCCAGGGTTGACTCTCCCAATCTGGCATCACGAGGATTGCCCTTGCTCCTGCCCTCAATATGCGTTGAAGCACCCGGCCTGCAATGCTGAACGGAGGAAAACAATATAAGAGCTTATTAGGCCATGTGAATGAGAAAGAGTCAACTTTCCATGCTTCTGGTTCTGGCCTACATGACACAAAACATTGAACTTTACAATTTGTTCTAGAAGCGAACATGTCCACCTGAGGCCTCCCAAACCTTTCACAAATGATTTCAAAAATTGAGTCATTTATCTCCCACTCAGTCTCATCTTGGAAATGGCGTGACTCATGATCAGCGATGACATTATCCACTCCCGGCACATGAGCCGCTGTCAACCAGATCCCTCTAGACTCACACCAGTTCCAGATGTTTCTTGATACCAGATTACACATTGGAGACTGCAGCCCTCCCATATGTCTCACATATGCAAGTGCCGTGGTATTATCTGTCATGACCCTAATATGAGCCCCTCTCACTTTACACAACGATTTTAGCCCATATTCTATTGCCATGGTCTCGTGGATGTTGGTGTGGAAGTCCACCTCAGAGGGAAGCCATCTGCCATTAGTTCTGACATTCCCCCTGTGTGCACCCCAGCCGTCATCCGATGCATCCGTATACAATTCAAACTCTGGTGGACTTACATCCAGTGCCTTCTTAACAGTTGGTATGCTGGCTTGCCACCATAGTATGTCCTGTATAGCATCCTTGGAAAGTACCATTTTTGCATCAAAATTCCCTTTTCGGTAGGCTAACCATTCATTCTTGCATTTCTCAAGTCCTTTAATATGTGCCGGCCCATATTGAACTCCTGCCGAGTAAGCTACCATAAGACCTATGAGAGATGCAACCTCCCTGATTTTTGGCTTGACTTTCCCCAGCAGCAAGTAGGAATCTGACATGAATTTGTCTACCTTCTCCTGAGTTGGATATATAGACATATCCACAGAGTCAATCCAAAAACCCAAGAAGATCACCTTTTGCGAGGCTACAAAGGCTGACTTATCTGGGTGAATTACAAAGCCTAACCCATCCAGGGTTTCACTCACTCTTCTGATAGATTGCTCACAACCTTCTTTTGACTCATGCATAATAAAAGAATCGTCAATGTAGGGGAAACAGATGTGTCCCTCCTCCCTTAGCTTTGCGAAGGGGGGAGTGAGCAACTTAGTGAATACTCTTGGTGCACATGAAAGACCGTTTGGCATCCCTACAAACTGGTAGAGGACCCCATTCCACCTGAACTTCAGAAATTTACGATAATCTTCTCGTACAGGAATAGAGTAATAGGCATCCTTTAAATCTACACTCCCCATAAAACAATTAGGGGTGACAAGGTCCACAGCAGTTTGTAGGGAGGCCATCTTAAAATGCTCATACATGACCTGCTTGTTCATATCTGTCAAATCCAATATAAGCCTGTAATCCCCATTGGGCTTGGGACGCAGGAAAACATTGGAGATGAATTCGCCCTGTTCATGTACTGTAAACTCAATAATACCCCTAGCTACCATTTTATCTACTTCCTTATCCATAAAGGCCACCTCTACCGGATCAAGTTTATATGGAGGAGGCACCCAGTCCTGGGATGGTAAGGCATTAAAGTCAATGGTGACACCCTGAGACATGGCTAAGATCCAAGGGTCCTTGGTGAGTTTAAACCAAGCAACAGCACACTTCAGAATGTTACCCCCTTGAAAGGATTGGACAGTGTTATGTAGTGGGAAGGGACTCACCTGCCCTACTTGGGCCCCTTCTTGGAAAAACCCTGTTGGGCTTGCTGCTGCTGACCTTGGCCCTGCGGACGAGGTGCTTTGAAGCGGTAACCCTGGCCTTGTGTCTGGTAATTCTGAGAGTAAGTCTGCCTGTAGCCATGAGCCACTTGAAATCTTGGCTGAGCGTATTGATGGCGCGGAGCAGGGTAGCGGCCCCTAGGGCCCTGGACATAGTAGTGGTTCTGTCCATAAGGGTGTCTAGGCCCCCAGGCTTGAGCAGGTGCTGTGCCCATGACCTTCTGCCTCTTAGACTGGGAATGAGAATCCTGCGGCCCCAGGCGTTTGGACGCTAGAACCTTGTCTGAGATCTTCTTGTCCTCCTCAGCTTGTTTAATACGAGCCTCCAGGTTGCCCCCAAAAAGCCATTGTGGGTCCCCATCAATGTTGGTCTTAGTGAGCGCCTTAGCATAGGGCTTAGCAAGGAAAGGTTTTAGCAAGTCCCTCCTCTTCACCGATAGCCCATTGCATACATTGACCAGTAGTCTGGTTGCCTTATTAAAATCCCTTCCAAAGGCATCCAGTTGTTCGTCCTCGGGCCCTTTCTCCAACATCATCGAGCCTAACAGTGCCATAGCTGCAATGGCCGAGACCACCCCTTTCTGCAGGGTCTGAAGAGATACATCCAGCATACGCACTGCCGCATTCTTGGAAAGTGCCTCAGAGTTGAAAATTGCTTCCTCTAACTTAGGTGCTACCAGTCTCTGCACATTTGAAGGCCTAGGAAATTCTTTAGCCGCTTTCTCCAAGTCCTGGGCAATATAAGTCTCTTCAAAATAGGAAGTGATGGCATCGGAGAGGGCTTCATGTACGGTGGGGCCTTCCTTGGTTAGTTCCGCTTTTTCCCGTCTGTAGGACTGGATACTCTCAGCTAGGCTTCCAGTTAGCCCCTTGAGATGGTCTATTGGAGGTGGCTTAGCCTTTGACGACTGTGCCTCAAAATCACCTTGCACAGAAGCCACTTCCTCCTCATCATCCACAACTGACATAGCATGTGCCTGTCCATGTGGGCCTAGTACCACATAACCCTGACCTTCCTCCTCTACTGGTCCACACTGGTAGGCCATGTGATCCATACCATAGGCATAATCCATCGGCTGATAAGGGTCCTGATAGTAATCATAACCCTGCTGGTAGTAGGGCATAGGAGGAGCCCATCTTTGAGGTGGCTGCTGGACCAACAGCACAGGAGCACTGGGAGTCTCAGTAGTTTGAACTTCAGGCTCCTTCTCAGAGTTTACTGAACTCACAGTGTCTTTCTCAGCACCCTTATCCTTAGAATGCCTAGATGAAGATCTAGCAGAGCTGGAACTTGAACTAGAGTTCTTATGTGATTTCTTTCCCTTCTCCACAGCAGTGGGACTGGACTGAGATGTACTTGCCATCCTGGAAAAAGACCAGAAATAAAAGGATTATAGACTAGCTGCCGATCGATATGTACTTAGAGCAGGACTAGATACATGTACCTGGAGCAGACCCGCTTAGCGGTAACACAACGGCAAAACTCGCCGAGCGCTATGTACTTAGAGCAGGACTAGATCGTGTACCTGGAGCAGACCCGCTTAGCGGTAACGGCGAAACTCGCCGAGCGCTATGTACTTAGAGCAGGACTAGAACGTGTACATGGAGCAGACCCGCTTAGCGGTAACGGCGAAACTCGCCGAGCGATATGTACTTAGAGCAGGACTTGATACATGTACCTGGAGCAGACCCGCTTGGCGGCAACGGCGAAACTCGCCGAGCGGTATGTACTTAGAGCAGGACTTGATACATGTACCTGGAGCATACCCGCTTAGCGGCAACGGCGAAACTCGCCGAGCGGTATGTACTTAGAGGTATACTTTAGGTAGCTCTCGCATTGTCCTACTCTAAGTACGCAGGTACAACAGCGCTGGTGCTCGGCGAGCCCCAATGGACAATTTTTCGATCGGTATCGACAAAAACTGCCCGAAAAAGATGAAAACAGAAGGCAAACAAGGTGCCAACATCAGGGAATGCTCAAAAACCCCTGTAAGATTCCTGTAACGAGAGAATTCCAGCGGAATTCCTCCAGGAATTCGTAAAATGTAAGATCTCTCTACGGCCCGCCGACACGACGACCGTCTTTGAGAGAAAAACTTTATTTTCTAGCACTAAAAGGGTACCCCAACGGCGTAACCCTGGCTAGAAGCAAACGAGAACAAAAACCCTTGAAATAGGGCAAAAACTGCCCAGAAATGGGCAGTAAAAAGGGTGAAAACGATAAAAAACTCACCTGGAAGTTTCAAACCGTCTGCCAAACACGGACGCTCGATCCAAACTGTCGTCACGTGACCGGCTTCGGTCGTATCTCATCGGTTACGGAAATACCCGAGGTATTCCCGAGGTAAAATTGCTAGATATCTTGTTTATATATGTGGTTATGAAGAATGATGAAGTTGTAAACTTAAAATTAAGCAAGATAGCTACCGTGAAGCCTGCGATGTGGAATGGAGTCACCCTCCATAAATATTAAGTTTTTGATCATCAACTTTTGGGTTTTTACAAAATAAGAATGTGTCAATGTTTAACATGAAACTGGGGGATGGAAGTCTATACTTTTTTATAGAAGAATTTTCTTAAAAGAAATAATTTTTTTATGGAAAACTGGGATTGAAATTTCGGGTATTGTCGCCCTAAACCGTCTACAATGACTCAGTATGGCCCTGGCCCAATTATCTATAAGACTAACCTACAGTTGTTAATTATTCACTTCATAAGACTAACCTTTGAAGCTGTAGATGGTGTCACTGACATCAAAATGTTGCAGCGTCTGCCATGACCTGAGCGCCACCTGTCTCCATCTACGGCACACTGAAGTAATACATGCTCATGTTAAACATTTAACACTTTAAGGGCGAGTAATGGATAAAAAGACCATACCAATTGGTCATCATATCGGCCCCTAAGTATTACATGAAAGAAGTCCGTTAAGTTACGGAGCCAGGCTGCAATTAATCATCAGAACAACTTCAGACCATAATTCATAAATGCAGACTGAGGCCCTTACATATAGATGAAATTTTTTTTTAGTAGAGTGGTGAACTTCACAAGCGAAGTCATAAACTCAAGGTGCGGCTTATTACATATATCAAGGGTTTTATGACAGGCAAGGTGTTGAACTAACCCCGCTCCACGCGGACCCTCTCCCTGAATGGTAGATAGGAGAATATGATAAGTAGTGTGTCTTCGTTCAGACGGTGAATCGGGGTATTCTCGTTACTGTCATAAACCCAGGATGGTGTCGCGTCATCCAGTGAGACATCAGTATGCGTGACATCAGAAGACAACCATGACTCTTCCTTGGGCTCTGGCCATTGTTTTGCCCTACGCTCCTTTTTCTCAGCTCTTTCAACAGTAAGGACCCTGTGTGAAGGGAGAAACTAGAAGATATTACATATTTCTGAACAACGGATTTATATCATATCATTTATATTTTTACTTCATAATAGGGAGAGATATCATCTACTCCTATGCAAGAATAAAAGTAAAAGTTTATATATTTTTCACTCAATCTGATAAATGAATTAATCTAAATAGCATTGAGGTTAATCCTATAAAGTCAGTAGTTTTAACTTACCTGCCATCTAATGTGAGTTGTTCTGTGGTAGCAGAAAGCGCCTTTGCGACTCCAACTTCATTCACAAAACTGACTAACGCCATCCTACCGGTAAGACGAATGATATTACACCACTTCTCCACCTTATGCAAGGGTATTTTGCATTAAAACGGTATTAAACAACCGGGTTTCAAGCCCCAAGTGTGGCTTTAAATTTTTCTCTCGAAATTGCTTATGCGCGAATTACTCACCCTGACTGTTTTCATATATTTTAATGGTAAATGTGCATTATACATGATTTCATTCAAGCATTGTGTGGGCCTTAAATGGGGCAAGACATCAAGTTAAAAAATGAGAATTGTTATTTTAAACAGTTTTTATTCCATCTACTGTTCTTTATAAAAGTACTGTAATATAGTTCAATGGGAGACATGTCGAGAATGAGGATCTATGTATACTTAACACTATCTACATACGTGGCACATGGCTTACCCTCTTGATCTATTTTGAGAGTATCTGGTGTTCCACAGAATCCGACAACGTTTCACCTTTCCAAAGACCTCAAAGTGGTCCCATAAGTCCCTTTGCGTTGTCTGAGGGGAAAAGAAAAAATAATGATAACAGATTTCATCCAAATACATTATGATTCTCTGAAGTGAAATAGGAAATCAGTAACAGGTATGTAGTTCCGCTTTGTTTTTTACTTTCTTTCTTTTCTTTTTTTTTTTCAAATATTGATATGAATATCCATTGAATATTAGTATGCTGGAAACCTGAATGCCCTCTGCACTTAAGATAAAGTGGGTAACCTAAAACCTTGCCTATAAACCGCACTGTCTCTTATGCTAATGGTTAAGAAATACAGATTAAATATCATTATGGAATCTTAATAAAACAATACAAAACTCTAAACTACCAAAGAGAGGCTAGACATACATACTTTGAAATTGATATTCCTGACAAACACTTTCTTATCTAATTTTCTTTCTTGAGATCCTCGCTTGGTTTCTTGGAAACTGTTTCCTTCATTCAAAGGCTTTGATTCTTTGGATGATAAGTCGTTGCCATTGCACAGCCGCATTTTTGTTGCTTTTTCCAAACCTTTTTGTTCATTACCCAACTCTAGCCTTGATACTTTAGCGGGGACTGTATCTGCCAAGCGGTTTGATTTTCTAAAGTACGCCAAGAGCAGCTCGACGAGAAGTTGGCCATGCAGAACAAGGAGGTGCTCCAGGATTTCCATCATCATGCGCTATTGTTTGATACCTGAAGTTTGAAATAAGAGATACAAGAACTCTGGATGACACAAGATATACACTTTAAACATTTTATATGGAGTTTTCGATGTTCCACCGTGAAAGTACATACATGGTTACAACTTACACTCAGATGGTTATGCACTGAAGGGTGTTGTACAATGATTATTGGTCTAAAATCTGACAGTGGGTAGGCAAACCAGGCATAGAATTAATCCTTAGGGTGTAAATTAATCGATTTCAGTGTTATTTAGGTTGATATTTGATGTTAAGTTGAGGGGGGGGGCTCTATTTATTTACAGAATTTATTGAAATCATTCACTGCAAAACCCACAAATCTGGGTATGTCCGCACTCTAAGGCCTATAGCAAAAAAGTTAATCACATTGTACCACATGCCATGGCCCTAAATTATTGGGAAAAATGTATATCTACTAAATATAAAGTGTCACACATCGTTGGAAAGCTAATTCTTTGAGTAAAATGTTCACGCACATCATATTTTCGAGCATGCTTTGTGCTACTACAGTTAAAAAGGGAGCATGCATTTTTTTCACGCACCCCCCCCCTCCTCCATGGGGGTGATGGCAATTCTTTTCTCTTTTTTTTTTTGCCTCTGGCCACCTAAATTCTGAGCTTAAAAAGTCTGTAATCCAAGTTATTATGATAACATGGACTAAGCCAAATAAATAAACCGTGTATTATAAACACTGGCATATTGGCTTAACCAGCAGATAGAGATCTTTCCAAAAAGTGGTCTGCAATTTTTCTACCTCTAAACTATTGGTGTTGTTACCATGGTCCTGTCAACAACAACAAAAGAAAAATATCAGCCCTGTTTTGCTAGGGTCGGTCGGGTAACTGGAAATAAACCTTTTTTTTTTTTTTTTGCCCTATTACGGATGTGATTTCTCCTCTCACCAAGGCAAAACGATATTGAATTACTTGCTGGCATAATAGATGTTAGATCATATGTTGACAAAAAATTCAAGATTTTTTTTTACATATCTTAAAAAATTAAATCTACATTTAAACCTAGAAAAGTTGGAAAATAGATTGTTTTAAGCAGTACTGCCGACTTGGGGTGAAAGGTGGCCGACTAGGGTGAAAGTGTGGCCGACTTGGGTGAAATAGTCAAGGACTACAAATTCATTGAATAGTGATATTTCTAATAATCCTTCTGTCAAGAACATTAATAAAACGTGAACTAGACATATTCATGTATCTCTTGAGACCTTGCCTAGCATCTTAAAATAATATATGCATGTACAATGCTTAATCAGAAATGCACATTTGTGGAGAAATGTATCTTCCCAGCCTCATAATATATGTTTAAGAGGGGTACTTCTACATGGTTTTACATAATCATAATTATACTAATGAGAAATCATTAAATGTATGACTGTAGGGGATATTGTAGATCTATTGGATACTATAACATTTCAGGATTAATCCCCAGAGTAATACTTGTATAATATATATATATATATATATATATATATATATATATACATATATATACATATATATATATATATATATATATATATATATATATATATATATATATATATATACACACACACATACATTAGGCTAGTAATAAGATAAGGATTCTATATCACAGGTGGCTGACTGTGTCTGGCCGACTTCAGGTGAATCTACCCTACCTGAAACCTATCTCTATTGTTGGCCTTATTAAAGTTTGGAAATCTCCCAGGAGTTGGAATGTAGATCTATGTAAAGTTGCGTATATGCAAACGCCAAAATTTTTGGTAGGATATCCTATATATCGCATAATACGCGGTTGAGCAATTTGAGCCTGAACTGAGGTGGATGAGCTGAACACAGTCATGAGCACTTGACTTGCTTGCAAGACTTGCAACTTGAACTTGCAGCAAGTTCAAGTTGCAGACGAACTGGGCTGGGGTCTGGACTGACATAAAAGTGATTTACCGTGTCCTAACGCTAACAACCCCCAAAAAGAACTGCTGAATTTAGTGAGAGACATTCTTATTCACATCAAAAATGCATAAATACCTCAGGACATACCGTTAATATCACAAAATCTGCATAAAATCTTGGAACAAGCACGTTCTCATCGAGTCGGCGGCAAAGGGGTATTCCCCAGTTTTCAAAATGAGGCTTGAGGGAATTCCATCAGTTCTCGCCAGGCCCACTAGGGGAGACATTTCCCGCCACATCATAGCAGCGATCTACCGGTACTTATTCGATCTAAAGGAATTATTCCCCTCATAACAGATGATCCGATTAAATCAAGAGTATTTTGTGTGGATAGATAACGTTAATTTTTGTCTAACTCGACAGCGAAGTGATATCTGGATCTACATTAGCCATAACCATGGCAACACATGACTTGTTTCATGGCAACGCATACTACTCCATGGCAACAGCAATAGATCCATGACAACGGCGTTGCTAACAACAGATCATACTGCCACTTTGCATCGAGAGCAGACATACTTGCACATCTCTCTACAATATCATTTCTAACCGTGAAATTACATCGGGATCGGATCCTATAAACGGTCTGAAATAAGAAAAAATCAGTGTACCGACCATCACAATTTTGGGTAAGTTTTATATGGCGGATCTATCAACTTTTATTGAATATGCAAATCCATGACTCTCCCATGACACGACTTTCCTAGGTTGAGAGCCCCCACCCACGGAAAACTATGATATTATGGGGGTTCCAATTTCACATGTCGATTTTAAAAAGAGGTCATGTCACGTAATTTCTATTTTTTCATCATCTATGTCTTTGTCACTAGTAAGCTCGTGACCATGTCTCATGTCTCTAGAAACTTTCAATTTATCCATGTCACATATTGATTGATTTTAAGAAATGACCACACCGGTATGACCACGCCGTGTCTGCCTAGTCAAAGAAAACTAGTCTATCGGTACACATTGATACTGATACTGATATTGCACATGTAAACCATAATACAATTAATGTATCAATTCACTTTTATTTCAGTAAGCCTTGGCGTCCTTCCGTCACTCAGTGAATGTCATGGCACCTCCTGTAGAAGTCAATGAGAGGGTGTCTCTCCTCATGACACAGAGCGATGGAGATCAGAGTATCGATAGTGGTGTGGAGAATGACGACCTTAGCCTGTCTTTCTTAGATCTGGACAGCTCAGTCACCTCCCACCCGTCAGTACCCTGCAATGACCCACAGTCAGAGATCATTGAGAAGTAAGTCGACGTTTTACTTTAACATGAGAGGGTATGGCACCACTACCCGGGCACCACTACCAATACCTGTAGTGTAGGGTCTATTAGTTCACTCTCTGGTTTGATCAGTACGATAATGATTTAGTCACTACAGTAGTAGAAAAGGCTGCATCTTATGATACAGTATCCCTAGACCTAGTAGACCCTACTTCCAGCAGCACTTAATTATTACCGGTATATCGTATAGTTAAGTATCGCACTTTTGAAACCTTTCCTTGACACGGTGTAATGATCTAGACTAGAGCAGGCTGTCATCTCATCTTAATCTAAGTTCAAAGTATCCATTGCCCTTATAATATATCGTTAACTGCCATGAGCATTTACAAACTTAGATACCGGGTACTGATACGAGTGATACCACCTCAGGTGATTGGCTACACATTCTTTGAAGGGACATTTACAAATGCTGCTTAATACCTTTAACCTCCACATCAGTCAAAATGCTAATCAACTTTTGACTGACCATATTTCAGAGTTCAGACTGCATTGTCAGACTGGGACTGCTATGAGTCTGAGCTGCTTGGACTTATCGGTAAGATAGATGGTATGGTAGGCCAGTTCGAAAAGGTGGGCAAGGAGATGGACAGGATGATTGTAATGAACTCCAACAAAGCAAAGTTATTCCAGACCGTCCTTGAGGATGTGTCCTGCCCAGTCAAGACCTCACAGGCTCCTCTGGCACCTCAGAGGTAGGCAATTTACTCCTCAAACATGACTGAGTAATTTTTTTCTGAAGCCCGTTCAATCACTCAATATGAAACCTATTCAATAACTCAATAAAAAAAATATCTTAATTCAAAGATAAAATGGTACAATACTTGGAATTTTCTCTGTTTATAGCTGCTGATAGTTTTATATGAAGCGTTTGAGGAAAACAAAAGAAAACCACCACTAAATCAATGTTTTTGTACAATATTAAGGTTGATAAGGATTCATGTAGATATGAAGCAGTGTGCATTTAATACTTTATGCATAAAATAATTTTCATTCTTATCATTTTCTATAGTGATATCGTTCCTTGCCAAGCCATCTCATGCAGCATGAGCAAGCAAATCCAACCGCTCCCACAAAAAGATATCAACGTCACATCCAGTGAACCAGCTCTTCCACAAATGAATGCCAAGGGGCATATGTAAGTAGATCGATCATTTACACAACCACGCTATTCTATATCTAGAGAACTTACTCATAGTAAAAGAGAGCCTAAAGTAAACAAAACATTCTTTGCTCACATATGAAATAATTGAGAAAAAAGAGCAGTACTCCCCTTCTTTACATTTCTGCTAATTGCTATTATCAACTTACATAACATCAGCTTTTATAAATAACAAAATGATATAGTGGGTAGTCATAGAATTTCACAAATCTTAGTGTTATTTAGTGAAATTCATTTATATCTTTATTAATTTGCAGTGGCCACAGATTTGATAGCGGCAACAAAGTCCCCACAACTAAAGACATTCATAAACTACTCCTGGCTGCAAATGAGCGAATGCAGTCCCCTTCGTTCTATGAGACACGGGCAAAAGTAGCCGTTAACAAAGTCGACCTGGAGATTGATGAGAAGTCAGTCCCCGCAAAGGCCTCCAAGAGGACAGCAAAGAAAGGAAAGGGCAAATCTACCAAAGCTGAGACTGGCAAGAAGCTACTCTCAAAGCGAGAATCACTTCCGAGACCAGTTCATGAAAATAAGAACTGTAGCGGCACATTGGTAAAGGATGCACTCCCACCCGTCACTTTCCCATACCGTAACGAGCAGAAACACGAGAAGAAAGTGCTTCGTACTACTTTGGACTTCTGTGAGGCGAGGCTGAAGTCACCAGAACTACCACCACTCTGCAAAAAGGACATCAAGTCACCCATAAACAGGCTGGGAGGTAAAGAGGTCCTGCCACCAATCAGCCTTAAGTCAGGACTGCTGACACATACTGAAGTGAAGAACAGCTTCTCTGAGGATGACAGGGTTCTCTCTAGTAGCCACCTTTCAAGTGGAAGGGATACATGCTCAATGAGCGCCCAGGACATCTCTTCCAGGTCACAAGTTCCTTTCCTACCAATTCTTGAGGGTAATGCTTCATTCACTGCTCCAAATGCCCCATGTGTGCTTCCAGGCATTTTCAAGACAAAGAAAGAAGGTAAAAGGCCAGAGGTCTCAAAGTTTCCGCCACTCGTTCAGAACTTGCCGGTTATCATGCCTAACGGCATCCAGCCACAGAAGCAGGACAAAATACCTGACAGGTATGTCACATGGTGGCCAAAGAATGCCGGACCGATTCACGGTCAGAAAATTGAATCAGCTGAAGTTGTTGAGAACACTGGTATTTCCACCAAGCAGAAGAGGGCACCTTTCGCTCTCTTGCCAAACAAGCAAAATGCCTCACAATTCCAGCGCAAACAGAACAAGAATGAAAGCAGCCACTACAAATATTTCTGAATGGTGTTTTGAAAAACAAAAATGATATAAAGTGACCTGAATACGTTGTGAGAAAATGCAAATCTCTATTTTTATAATGTATTGATAAATGTTATTTACAATACAAATGTTATCTATTTATAAACGTTATTCATTGACAATCTTCCAGGCAGGACATCTGGGCAATTGATCCATAATCGTGAAAACAATTATATTTTGAAAGGCTATACAATTATTGGAATTTTTACTATCTCTTTTATCAAGGATCTGCTTATTCATTGATTTTAGTTGTTTATGCGAGTTCAGAGAATTTGAAATTCCTGTGCACGTCTGGTTTTATATTCTATTGCCATAAATATTTCTTGGCAATAATAAAAATGTTGAAACCTACACAGAATAGTCTTTATTTATTGATAGTAAATGACGGCTTTAGAAACTACTGAGTGTGGTACATGATTGCTTATGAATAGAAATCCTCGAAATCTGGATAATTTAACCACTTGTTTCATGTATGTTGTTTAACTTTGATCATTTGGGCTTCCATTAACTGATACAGTGTGGTTTGCTGAAAGCAGCAATTATTGCTGAGAAATCTCGTGAAGTACCGTAAACTCCCGCGTATAAGACGCAGTGCGCGTATAAGACGCACCTAGAGTTTTGGAAAATTCTCAAAAAAATGAAAATTAATAACTTTGGTTCTACTGAATGAATTTTCAAAATTCAAAAACCTATGTGTAGCTTGAGCCCCCCGGACCGCCCTGGGCCCCCTTATATCTTATGACTAAGGGGGCATGTAACATATCAAAAGAAAGGTCTTGATGTCCCCCTTGTGGATCCAGTGAGAACTAAAACCCTGCGTATAAGCCGCGTCTTATACGTGGGATTACGGTATTACTTGTAACGGACAATGTAAAACTTGTAGAATGTAGTTTGAAAATTTAAATTTTAAAATCTTTTCCTCAAAGCCTTTTCTATTGGCACAGAAGAATGTCCCAGTTCAAAAGTGACCAAAGTCTTAATCATCAATATGCCCCTGCATACTGCTTGTCTAACCCGATTTGAAATTATCCAGCTATTCCATTTAGATCGTATAGAAAACGTGTGCTTAAAAATTGATTAAGACACTGGTAAGAGACACAAGTAAATGATGTACACATTCCAGAGCTTAATGCTCATTATTTAAAAATGGTGGGGGGGGGGGGGCTGTATTTAATCAATAGCTTCAGGTGTAAAACTGATACAAACTTTATTGTATGGTGTCCTATGTACAAAAATATATAGTATAATGATAAATTATTTTGAATTTAGTTCTAAGGTCAAAATCAACTATTCAGCCATCCGAATCAACATCAGGTTCATCTTCCTCCTCTAATTCCACAATGTTTTCTGAAGTTCCTTCACTCTCTAGAAGCATGGCTTGGATTTTCTTCCTCTCCTCTGTAAGGAAAACAGAACAATTCATTACTATGAAGTATCAGTAAGAAGTATGGATAGCATTTTAGGTTATACGAAAATATTTGTGCCATGAAAATTGAGCGAAATTAAGGTGCCGTATATGAATACGTAAATTAAAAGGTACGAATATAGACACCTCTCTTCAACCATAATACGGTACTATACAAGTTATAAGCCATTGAACCTAATCTTTCTAATTTGTCAAAAAAGGCTTACAACTTTCTTTTAATAAACCCAGGCCTTTACTTGTTTTTTCTATTCAGGAATATCTTAATGAAAACGGAGTATAGACTGTAAGGATTGCATAACAAGATCCAATAGTGGCGGACTAATGCATTATGAAAATTGGGCGTTATAATGCATTAATGCAGCCCTGGTGAGTAACTCGCCGGGACTTCATTTATGCATCATACACTCCCGGAGAGATGGCATAATGCACCAATGAAGTTCTGGCACATGCCAGCACCTCATTGGTTCTAATAAATGATCATGTCGTGGTGCTTACCTGGGTCTATGGTAGTTCTCAGTAGTTGTACCAATTGGTCTCTGTGATACTTTACAACAAACTTCTGACATGTCCGAATGGTACCTGTACACCAACCAAATAATGCAACAATTGTAAATCTTCACATACAAGCAGTGGCTGGCTTCAAGGCACTTCCTTTCCTATAAGCCACATTTGGTTTTGAATTCATTACATTATAAAATTCATGTCATAATTACATCATATGACCTGCCTTTTGACTTTGGATTTTTTTTTTTTGGTAGATATAATCAATTGATTCTATTGTATACACTATAAGGTACATATATATGCTTACATGGACTAATCATCAGATCACCTCAAAATCTATCTACACAAGTTTTCATGACAGTTAAATTCAAGATTTTGAATGTAGAGAGTAAACTTTTGGATTTAAGATTCCTTACCTCCAATGTGAAGTACTTTGAAGAAGCCATCTACAGGCCCTATTTTCTGTATGAAGGGTAAAGACGTTGTCACCATCTTGTAACCCGCCCGCGAGGCACGTATAATGACGATACCCGTATCCGCATTCATGTACTTAACTGAAATGAGACGTAGATGGTTGAGACTGAGATAATAACTGATTACTTTGGTGTATAAAACAGTGTAGGTTTCATATCATAGTAATGGGCAATAAAAACAACCAATTTACTGGAACCATGGCAAACCAATGATAATCTGTCTACCATATTCTATGTAATTAGCACACTGTGCGCTTAAAAAATCTGGAAAATATTGCTCCAGTAGTTAAGTGTTTAGCTGGGCTTCAAAAACGGAAAATATTTGGTCTTTTACGGTCTAAAATGTCACCAAAAAGAGGGGACGTGCGCTTATTAGGGAATGTGCGCTTATTACATCGAATACGGTATTTGAAATATCATCTTTTTGATTATCTTTTTAACACACTTGAACTTGCACATCTAGATGACAAAATGAAATTTAACTGAAGAAATATGTTTCTTATATATCTTATTACATTATATTGATTCATAATAGAATGAACATACCATAAAGTGAGGATAGTAGCGAGCCGATGCCATAGTCACCATGTTGCGTCTGGACAGCTTCACGCACTGCACGGTAGACATCGTTGTTGGTGAGAGGCTTTGCAGGTTTGTTTCCACCAGGATACACAATATCGCATAGGATATATCTGAAATATATAGAACAAATACATAGCGTTATAGATAATGTATCTGCCCTGAGAAATTATGAACCCTAATGGCCGTCCCCTTCTTTAAGTCGCCTTTTTTTCACAAGCAAGGGGGGGCACAAGCCCCCGTGCCACTAAAGAATAAGGGCGCGGACAGATTTTTATTTGTATACCCCGTCCCCCTGTAGTGAGGTATTATTGCCCCTCCTCCGCCACCTTTGAAGCTCCGGGGCATCTCTCTAGACTGAACCCTAACCCTGTTGACGAGCAAGACAGCTACGCCTTATACTTTAGAGCGGAATGGAACCCCTTGGGGCTGTGTACAAACGACGTCATGCTGGAGGGGGAAGGCGGATTAGGCCCGGCATGACGGGATTAATTTTTCATATACCTTCAGCATTGCAAAATTGGCCAAAAACATGATGGGGGGAGTCGAAAATGGTCTAAAAAAGCATGACTCCATGTGTACACTGCCCCCTGGCTGTTTTTAGCTACACTGCAGTACAGACATATATTGAGATAATGAGATATTATCAGAGAGACTGTCATAAAGCTTGACTGATATAATAAGAGAGATTTCTCCAAATAAATTAATAGAAGGAGGGACTGTCCAGTCAGTAACGAAAGAGTCGAATACGAAGCTAAAATAGATGTTGTATGGTTGTATGTATGTTTGGATGTGTGTGTGTATATATGTGTGTGTATTTTCCTAAATGTGAGTCTTGTAATCTCACTTATAAAGACAGATGGATTTATTCATGACAATGGGCCCAGCGTAACTTGTAAACCAGATAATTTCCCTCGGAATGTTTCATCCAAATGGTATGTGTCTGTGCCCTCTCTGTATACAGTGTCCGCCCCAACCCCCTGATTACACGCTTAGAACCTGAAGTTCATAATTTCCTTATTTTTGCACCTATTCGCCACTCAGTTGTACATATTCATACTTATAGTTCTGGTTAGAGTTGACAGTCTGTACTAGGCAGTGAAAGTGCGGGTGAGGATCAATCAGATGTCTAATATGCTCAATTGTTATGTTAGTTCAATATAAATGTACCGTAATCTCCCGCGGATAAGGCGCGTCTTATACGGGGGGTTTTAGTTCTCATTGGATCCACAAGGGGGACACCAAGACCTTGCTTTTGATATTGTAATAAATAAGGATGAACACCGGATTCTGAGTTAACGACTTAGATACTTTTATTCATGGGCCACATCCCGGCCCGCCCTGTGGGCTTAAGTACACCGACCGCTTATCGCTTCGACTCGTGCGGCGGCAGCTAGCTCTCTCCAGCGCTTCCGGCGGCAATCCCACTCCCAGTCGGATCCCGGCGTCTCTGCTACTACTGGCCCCTGCTGCCTCACCGTGCGTCTTGGCGGCTCCACCGCTAGTCAGTCCGACCCCTGACTCCTCCCGAACTCCCCCTTATATACCCCCCTGATGTCCCGGTGATGTCACACTACCAAATACGGGCGTAGCCCGCCGACCGCGGCGCCACCCGGCGTCGGCTGCTCCAATTAACGTCTGGCCCCTCCGCCGGACTCGCCCGCCTCCTCCCCGTGTATTCCACCGACTCCATTACAATATCTTACATGCCCCCTTGGTCAAAATAGGATATAAGGGGGCCCAGGAGGGTCTGGGGTGGCCCAAGCTAAACATAGGTTTTTGAATTTTGAAAATTCATTCAGTAGAACCAAAGTTATGAATTTTTCATTTTTTTTGAGAATTTTCCAAAACTCTAGGTGTGCCTTATATGCGGGCTGCGCCTTATACACAGGAGATTACGGTAACTTGTTATCTGTTTGGTGTATCTAGTTGGATCGTCGCCCAACTCACATACCATAATCTCCCGCGTAGAAGGCGCAGCTCACGTAGAAGGCGCAACTCCAACTCAGATAAGGCTGGTTCACGTAGAAGGCGCACCCATAAAGGCTGAATTTTGTAAGTATTTTTCTATAATAAAAAAAAACGCGTATTAAGGCGCACCCCCAACTCAAGGGAATGTCACTCCCACGTATAAGACCCAGCAGCATTTTGTTTGGCGTATAAGACGCGCCTTCTACGCGAGAGATTACGGTACTTGTTGTGTCATTAGAGACTCAGCCTGTGACTAGGATGTATCTAGTTCTGTTACGAACCCAGACAATAGCTTTACTGGGTTCTGGTTTCGGTAAGGGGCTGACAGTTGAGGAGTCTGTAAAGTGTGGATGGCCCCCTTTTTAGTTTTTCTGTTTATATTGTTGTCATCTCCATATTCTAAACTAGGTCTTGGTATTATCAGATAAATGACTGGTACTAAGGCAACTCAAAAAAAACTGGTTTCTCATTACCAGGGATGAAAGTCACAGGGCAAGAAAATCCCTGAAATGGTCCAATATTCGCCCCAAAACCCAGGGTCTCTATATGAATGTATAGGGCCCTGGAACTTCAAAATCCCTGAAATCAGGAAATTCCCTGAAGACTTTCATCCCTGCATCATTAACCCCTGAAAAATATGACGGGCAAGCAGCATATAAATACCTGTCCAAAAAGAAAAGAAAGGACTTAATGTCCCAGAAACCTTGAATGTCTGAGTTCCTCGATGGCCCCCGGACGTAAAACTAAACAAACAAACCTAAGCTAGAGGAGGTTTGTTGTGATATGATTTCTACTTCCAGTTCCTGGTGGTGGGAACTTTGAAAGCATTTCTGAACATTTTCTCAAGGAACTAACCTGAAATTGCATTATTCATGGTAAATATGCATTGCAGAACAATGGAGGGATTTTATTTTAATAGAGGATTGTTTCAGGATGTACATCTGAGTAAACATTACAGGAATTGGTTAACATCCCTGAGTTTGGAGAGTGTGAAGTTGAAAACATAGGCATTGTGACTTGTAGCTGTAAAGTGTAAGGGAAACCAGGCCTACGATACAGTGTACTCGTAGGCCAAACAGGCCTAGGATAGGCACTGACGTAACTCCCGTTCGCGGTTCTGGACGCCACAGCCACTCATAGTGTGATTAACCCTTTGAGGGACACTTTTTACCTCACCTATCTTCAAAAGTCGATTCTGAAGCTATTTATTGGAATATCAAGACAATTAGGGTGTCATATTAACGGGCTTGATGAGATCTATCACATGCATATAAGTTATCGATGATTGGTTGAGAAAAAAATAAGGGTCTGGTCAAGTGAAATTAAAGCCCAACTTTCGAGGCATTTTATTGTATGAAGATCAAGTTGCTCATAAAAATAACTAGTTTGCATGTGTTCTACGGTTAAAAATGTTATAGAATATGCCTTAACATTTCCATTTAGACATGGACCACTATGTTTTATAAGCAACCCCAACATCCTCACCTACAAGCTCTGAGAGGGGTAGGCTGGGACCACCTCCCACACCTCCCACCCCCCCCCCCACACCCCCACTGCACCACTACTCTAGCCTAGGTCCTTCACTCCAGGGGCTACATGGTTTTTCTTCTGTAGTACTGACCAGTAGGTCCTTTTAGTGAACATCTTAAGAGAGGACTGACTAGCAGGATTTCTCTATGAAGTAGAGGGGAGGCCAGTACACAAAAAGGGGACTTCTTCTGAGAGGGAGGGTGATGCAGAGGCAGAGGACTTCTCAACAGCACATGGGGGCTAGGTGTGAACCCATCTAGTCAGGTGAATACCCCACCAGGCCAAGTGACTAAGAGGGCATCTCTGACTAAAAGGACATCACCAGACCCCCTTAAATATGGATGGGAGAACAGCAATGCATCATTCACCAGCAGCATGCCTAGAAGACAGCCCACCCTGCAAACTTCAGTGGAGACTACAGGAGCTGTGGAGGCCAGGCAGAAGAAGTCACCAGTTCCAGTCCAGAACCAGACATCTCTCAGTACCCCCTGCAGTACCCTGTCTACATGCTTGACCAGCAAGGACTCATTGTGAGTAAAGCTATATATCCCCTTGACTTAATATTGTTTCAGGCAGCTGTTTGATGCAGCTGAGGCTTTTATTCCAGGTTAAAAAATGTGTTTTTATTTCATGTAAAAGAAATGTAACAAAAAAAGTTTTTATTTGGTTGAAAATTAGTTGAAAAAACAAACATTATTAAAACGTTTTTTTTAAGTAATAGTAACATTTTTAAAACGTTTTTTTTTTTACCCAAACTAATAAAAACATTTTGCAAACTTTATTTAACTTTTTAAAAACGTTTTTTTAATGTAATAAAAAAACATTCTAAAAACGTTTTTTCCCCAAACCAAATAAAACGTTTGCAAACTTTATTTCACTCTATTTTTTCTTTAGAATGTTGTGAAAAAATATACTTAAATAATCCCAAAAGTGGACAAATTTGGTATCAAATTGAAGCTTATGGCCCAAGGAAGCTCATTATCAATAAGAGATATTCACCAAAGTTTAAAATATCGATGATAACTTTGTTATTACAATGTATTTTTTTCTTGAATTTGATATTTTACTCATCCATTTTTTTCATATTTTCCAGACCCACATTCCAGTGTGCAGCAGACCTTGACAACTATGTGGCATCCCTCAAGCCAAGTAACATCTCAGCAGTGTCAGCCCTGACAGTAGGGAATGTGATAGCCCTGTACAGGGACTGCGGCACCACCAAACTGCATAGCCAGCTCAGAGCTGTAGACCCAGCATTAAGCTTCACACTATAAACACTATATTTTGCTTTTTAAAACTCATGATCCTTTGCTGACCAAGGATATTCCATAACTAAAGATATTAAATTTTTTTCAACGGAAGTAGTCATTTATCTAATTTCTGATGCCAGCTAGAATGATCACGAAATCTGGATCACAATTAAACTCTTAAGTATGGTTAATTGTGGCAGAACGATAGACAGAATTTCAGATCTTTGAATGGCCATAACTTTGCTTCAAATTAACATAAAGACTTCATTCAAAAAGCAAAATCAATCAGTTTTGTGAGATCTATCCATAGATCATTAGCTAGAGTACATAGAACCAAGTCCTAAAAAATAGGTAAGTGCCTACCTAGGACGTATCCTGCTGGAAATTGATCGGGTAGATCATGGCATATTGTAATATACTTGTTGTGAGAGATAAAAAAAATGAAGTCTCAGTCCAGATCACTGACACCGAGTTACTCTGAGTGTTCATAGTTCACACTTTAGACTCAGTCACTGACTGAATCAGTGTCAAGTCACTCAGACTCAGTTAGTGTAGCTACTCACTAGTATACTCAGTCACTGAGTCAAGTGTTCAAAATAGTTCACATGGTATGAGCGATAATAAAGGAATTCGGCATAAAACGCCGTTTTTCATCAATACAGTACCGTGACAGAATTAATTAGCAAAAGAAAGCATTTACCTATTCTTTTGTCTAACCATTTCTGTAAACGATGTGTCCCTTGTCACTCAAGGGTTAGAAAAATCATGAAGATTACTAGCTGCAGAATTTTGACAACTCCGCTTTTTGAGTATGCGAGTTCTGGTAGTTTACACTAGATGGCGCGGTGAAAGGACAGGACACAACTTGTTATGTTAGCTACTGGTCTGAGGGCAGACGGCGTGCCGCGTCGTCCAATGTGAATGGACGCGGCCTAGTCTCCCGCCTCTCTAGCTTATAGGCCCTACCCTTCGGGTGGCCCAGAACGGAGGTATGGAGTGGACTGCTTTGGAGACATGGACGCGGCCTTTTCACACTAATTCCTATGTGCCTTGTAGGTGTAGAGTTCATAGGCTGCGCGGGAGGGGGGGGGGGACTAAAACTTCCCTAAAAGCTAAAAATTCCATTTTTTCCAGGCCTGCGGTCCCATAGGCCTCATCTAATTTTTTTCTTTAACTGATGAATATGCCTAGGTCTGCATATGGCCATGCGAAGATGGTGGCAATGTAATTTTAATGAGTTGTTGAATCATCATGCCCGGGGGGCATTACCAGTGTAATGACGGTGGAGCGCACCCCCATTCATGCAGATAAACACTTTTTTCCTTCAAGTTCATTATAGAACAAATAGGCCTATGTATTGGAATTGTGCATAGGGGCCATCCACAAATGACGTCATGCTGGAGGGGGGAGGGGGGTCAGGACCGACATGACAGAATTAATTTTCCATAGGAAAATGCAATGCAAAATTGGCTAAAAACATGACGGGGGGGGGGGGGGTAAAATGGTCAAATTTTGCATGACGTCATTTATGGATGGCCCCATATATGCCCTATTATAAATCTTATTTCTTTCAAATATGCCCTACTAGATATTTAAATTTGACTGCCTTGGAAGGTAAATGGGACAAAACCGTTTCTTTCATGGTTCTTTTCCGATCATGGGATGTAAAAAGAAGATAATAATCATGACCTCTGATGATTGGAAATCAAAATAAGTGTGACTTCAAGACTTCTTCTGTTGGTAGGCCTATTCCAATTATTAAATTTTCCAAAGTTATTCAAGTTGCCTATAATTGCTACAAATTATTGAAAAACTAAAATTCATACATTTGTAATGACTTCGGGGTACCCATGCATGTACGAGTAACACTCGTTTGGTTAAACCAGTGAGGTAGTCATTTTATATTTGTGATTAATAATTAAGAGAACCAGATCACACCATGTCTTATAGTTATACCTTTATTGGTTTCATTCATTTACTTCCTATAATATAATGTAATATAATATAATATAGGCTATATACATAGTATGCATGTATTCACAGTTTCTTCTCTGTGTATAAGCTTATACAAATTGACCACATTTATACCACAGTGGACAAAGGATTTCAAACCTTTTATATATTGCATATAATAATTATATGGTACACCAGGAGTTCATTGCTTAACATACTACGAGTGCACCATTTAAATCGTACCAAAAGCTCCATATGAATAGCACAAATCTGTATTTCCAGTTGTTGGGCTGTGTGTGATCGTATTACATTGAGAAATGACCTCCCGGTGTCCCTGTAAATCTGTACACAAATATTTTATGTTGACAGTTCGTCAGTGTCGTCGTCTGTAAAATCTTCAGTGGAATCTTCGACATCACCATCGTCGGGGGGAGCTTGGTAGTTTCTTGCAATTTGGGTTAAGCCTGGTTTGCCCACAAAATCTGCACAATTGAATAAGGTAGAAATGCCTCCCCGGGAGTCCTCCGAGTTCTGCAAGATATCAAAAGACTAATTATAAGCAGGATAATCTCTCTCTCTCTCTCTCTCTCTCTCTCTCTCTCTCTCTCTCTCTCTCTCTCTCTCTCTCTCTCTCTCTCTCTCTCTCTCTCTCTCTCTATATATATATATATATATATATATATATATATATATACATTGCACGGTACACTGTACTTTTGAAACCTGGGGAGGGGGGACTTCCTATTTCATCTATATTATAGTAACCATGTGCATACCCAAAGAAGCGGAAAAGATTTGGGTCAGTGTTGAACCAAATAAATCCTTTTTGCTATTGTGCTACACCTATGTACTTACATTTTTGTTCTCATCCATTTTCATGAAACCTTGGTCTTTGAAGTAGAGGAAGTCAGACTTCAGTTCAACTACAGCATCTACACCAGTTGTCTCATATTCAGCTGGGAAGGTCCTATCCTTTGTATATAGATTTAATTCACTGAGGGGCATAGCTTCTGCCTTATTCTTAAGGACTCCATTAACAACTGGTTTGAAGAGTTTGGAAGGGTTAGCTGCGCGGTTCCTGTTGTACATGTACTGGTAAAATGTGGTCCCTGAAAGTGAGAAGTGAAATGGTGATACAACACATAACATGAGGAGTTTCTTTTTTATGTCATGGCAGATACGAGCGGTACTATAGAATAGTACTGTAAATTCTGTATTCAATGGGGGGATGGAATACAATGTGGCCATATTCAATGGGTGTCCGCCATCTTGGATTTTCAACAGATCTGAGCAGTTTTTCTTTATTTTAAAAGCACCTCGGTGAATACGATGCAAAATTATTCACTGGTCGTGGACATTTGCTTATTTGTTTTTGTCTAGGCAAGGGGTGCATGACGTTGGACCAATTTTGGCCAATGAATTACAGAATCTTCATGTCAGACGCTTGGCTGACACGTACACTGTCAACCCGCCCTTGTAAATAAACAGTGCAACGCCTTTTATTGTGCCCTATGTGCAGTACTACCTTGTATAGGGTTGAACGCCCATACCAGGAGGGTGTTGCTCCTATTGTAAAAAGAGTTGTGAGGATGTGCCCTCTTTTCAAAACAAGTCGTGCACTGCTTCACCAAAGTACTTGCACTCACCACATCAGTGTGAAAAGTCACCTGCCTTGTTTAAAACAGAGAGAGAGAGCTGCACTATCAGGTACCTACTCATGTCACACACCCTATAGTATTGTATACTGACTGACTTCTCCCAACTAGGTGCCTACTCAAATCCCTTTTTTAGCACCATACTTGAATGACCACTTGTGAACAACAAAAGGGACAAGTTATAGCTACATGAAAAGAAAGGACTGGAAATAAGGGCATTTTTAGCCAGCTCTTCCTTTTACTATAGGAGCAACACCCTCCTGATGTACAAAGTACTGTAGCCCCAAATGGTTCCCCTGCCTAATTACAGGGCTATTTGTAGCCGCTTTCCAATAGGGGCTGACAGTGTATCCAACATATACCTTTTCTTAGAGCATGAGCTAGTTGGATTAATCTGTGTGAGAGGAAGAGTTTATCATACACTGTTTATCAGACAGCATGTGAGATGTCTAAAGGTGTGATGCAGTGTGGTTGATGTTGGGGGTTGTTACCTTGGTGCAGGGTCGATTAGGCCCCTATCTAATGTTCTCTCAACATTGACAGATCAATGACAACCCTGAGGATCCAGAACAGTATCAGTTTGACAGATATAGTTGATTGACCATAATATTATATTATATTGCAACATTAATGTGACGTTCTGTACCCACAAGGAACATTATTTTCATTCTCATTGTATTTCAATTGGAATTTTACCAGAGAAAACTGTAAACTTACCCGCAATGATAAAAATACACTTCCTGGGTTTTTTCTTGCCCTTGATCTGTATGCTACATTTATCCATGAAGGCTGCTGATGCTGTGAAGGTAGCCTTGAAGGCCTGGGCTAAGGTGTATTTTTTTGGTGAGCTGGCAAATGCGGAGGCTATCGTCTTTTTATTAAGGGCGATGTAGAGCCACACATGCGCATTCTGAATGGAAGGAAAAAGATTTGTAGAAACAATCTAGGGGTGATTTTGCCAATTCACAATCTCTACAGCTTTGTTACCGTTCTCCGGCATCAAAGCTAGTCTTGTATGTGGGCTGGGTAGATATATTCTGCCTATTTCAGAAAGGAGGAATGGATATACATACCATATGCTTCCAGAAAAAATAATATTATACTTTATTATGCTTATACCTAGATACAGAACAACAAGTTGAAGTTTTATTTTTTCAAAAATATTACTGTATAGCTGTGGAATAACCACATCACCCCTGGAGTTTGGAAACACTTTATCTATAGGCCTAGAGTAAAATAATGCTCGACCTTTGCCTCACAGGGTTATTGAGTTCTATAACAAAATATTATAAATGTTGGGCTGGGGTTGATACTAAGCCTTTATCATTACTTTGAAGTGTTCTCAAGCTTAAACTGGAAAATTTCCACTATGTATCAAATTTACCTTGGAAGTTCAAAGAAGGCCTATAGTGAAGATAATATTATAAGGTAGGTAAAAGTATGATAGGCCTGTATACTTTATTTCAAATTTTGAAGTGAGAAACATAGTGTTGATAACATAAAATATAATACTTACCGATATCATAAATACATGATTTATTCCACCCACGACATGAGTGTTGTCTGCGACAGCGCGGATGACTTCATTCACGTCTGGGAGCGCAGTTCTCAGGGCGGCCGTCTCCAGGAGAGCTCCATAATACCGACTGTACCTTATGATAGTGTTATCTATTGAAGGGAGATAAAAGATGAAAAGTTCTAAATAATTCTTAACATGCAATCATTGATTTGAAACTGCATACACCTGGATATATGGATGCAGAGCTGTGATGAAATGGTCTTGTTATATCTTATCATATAACAGATGCAAGGGTTGTTCACTTTTATTTTTCAATTAGGCCTATATAGTTTGCTAGTGTGGCACATGTAAGATAGTGTTTTCATTTTCAAGCGGTCTATACCCAAACCCTTATTCAGGGCCAGCTCTTGTTCAAGACTAAGATAACAGCGCATTTTAAAATTTTAATACCCCAGTATCTGGCGCTCATTCAAGACCAGTGCTCATTCAAGACCCGGCGCTTATACAGGCCAATTTTCTATTTAACGGTGCAGCTTACCTTTGATTATGTAGTAACCAGCCCTACGTGTTCCAAATGCTGCATCTATGGAGCAATCTGAACCAGAAGATGTTGTTGTGGTTGTTGGGGTAGTTGTTGTGGTTGTTGCGACAGTTGGTTTGGTTTTTGGAGTAGTTGGTGTGGCTGTCGGGGTAGTTGTAGTGGTCTTCATTTTATTTGAACATGGTCCAACAGGAGCTGTGACAATTCAAGAGGATGAAGTGATTGATTACAGGCTCTAGAACCGCCATAGAATTAACCAAGAGCAGTGATACTCAACTTATTAATTGCACTAGCTTAAATTTCATTTTCATTTTTTCCACATCTTATATCATCTGGTATCAGCTTAAATTGATTAGAGTTTATAAGGATACATGAGAATATGTAGTTTATAAGGATACATGAGAGTATGTATTATTGCCTCACAACCACTACTATAAATGTTCATGTAATAGATTTGGCAGAGTTAACATGCACTGGCGATCAGAATTCTCGATGATGTAGGTCTGTATTAAATGGCATCATGATAAATCACATTGAGAGATTTCAACTCAATTTGAAGCTCTGTCATATCAATGCATTCTGAAATACCCTCCAGGCAAAGTTACCTACCTCCATACAAAGACTGGGCTCCAGCAATATCATCACTGCCTAACTTTGCTTCATTGGCATCATTACTAGGATAATATGGGTACATGACTGCTGAATTGACTGAGGAGTGCCCAAGTCCTATTGCATGACCAAATTCATGGAGGGATGTCCATCCCAAATCGAATTCTGTAAATCAGAAAGAATTGTTCCAATATATGTTGTCTGTATTGGTATCAAATAATAGTTGTTTGAAACCACAATAGATGATAATGGGGTTGGGGAGGGTTGAACCAGACTTGGACATACTTGTCCTTCATGCATCTTATTACCAGAGCATGCAAAACATAATTTTGTACTGAACGATGTTTTCAAATCAACAAAACATTTACAATGAAAAACAAAACTATTCAAACAAAAACATAGAGCAAGATGACTGGTTTTCAGAACCAGTCGTTTTAATGGTCACTTGAAAGAATTATCTCATGTCAAAAATATCATTTTTCTATGCATTTTCAAGGGGGGGGGTCGACCATTAAAGTGAAATAAAGTGAAGCTTCACCTGGGAATGATCCTGTACCAGTTGTTCTCCATACATCGTTAATATCAAAATGTGTATCGCCATCTGCTTGGCCACCACCATATGGGAAGTAGGCGTGTGCTAGCACGCCACCGACACCCCCTGCAAAGCCACTGTCTCTGTACGATGGCACATAACTGTTATGGTCGCCAGGGACAAACTGGATGTCAATCTTTGATTGATCCTGAGCTGCCCCCTTGTTGTGGAAGAAACAGATGTTTGCTGCTGCCTCCCATTTCTGTAATGAAGAAAGAATAATATAGGTTGGGATATCATCAGAGAAATAAAATGCCCAGCCTCATTCTCTTGTAACTGAAAGTAGGAACCGCAAGATGACTCTATCAATTTTGGAAAAGGTTAGGCAATATACAGGATCCCCCCCCCCCCTCTGTCAGAGGCCATCATAGATTTAATGACATTGCAGGGGCCTAGGAAAAGGCGGGGCCCAGGGGGGGCCTCCCCCCCCCACCAAATGAGGAGGTTCCCTATATAAGCCTATATAAAAATATTGCAGGCGCCCCAATAGTGACCCCTGCCCCCCCCCCCCCAATAAAAATTTGCTTCCTACGCCCCTGGCACATTCTCTTTTGTGGTTTTGGTAAGAGTGATCGGATGTTATATATACATAATTATTTAGACAATGACCTCCCAAAGGGCGTCAGGCAATGCTGTGAGTGCACAGCATTTCTATACATCACCTACAAATGTATACATATGATACACCTACCTCAAATTGTTTTCTGAAAATATTATCAGTGTCAGCCTCACTGACATCTGCCAAATCATAACGGTTGGTAAGCACGTTCCATGTGAGATTAGCCGCATCAGCCGTACCCCACTTATTGTCTGATATTAAATGAAAAAATGACATCTGTTACTAGAGGTGCAACTATTAAAACATAGAACCTTGAATCATTGTGATACCTTTACTTTGATCACAGACCTAAAGACAAACGGGGTATTGAAGAGGATAGCTGGTTTTGTATCCTACAAATAGCTTAATTCTGCTTACTTCAGAGAATCCCTTACAGTATAGTTGGATTGTGATATAATATATTTTCAAGGGCAATGCATTGCTGAAATCAGGATGGCGGTCACAGACAATCTGGTTTATCTGTTTTGATGGGAATGACATTTCCTGAGGTTATCCCCAGGGCTTTCTTTCTTAAACCAAAGGATGGGATGTGCAATGAAAAAAATAATAAACCCTGTGGTAATATAATCCAAGAGCGATAAAAGGGATTATTGATCTGATAATTTGAAAAAAAAATCCTTTGACAGAAATGTAAAACATTTAGGAAAAATCTACTTACAGGGAGTGGTGTACCCTGCAGACACCACATCTTGTGTTATGCGACCAGAAGCCGCTGCTTCGACTCTCTTTTTCACTGCATCCCGGATAGCAATATCGTTCTGTGCACATCTTGGAGATGCCATCTTGCATCTAGTGTTTATATCCAGCATTCCAGACACTGGTAATCCCACTGTCCTCTGGTAGTCCTTGAGGGATTCAGTGAAGGAGGAAGAATCACTGAAGCGAGCCGAGGCGGCCTGGAGGCTGTTGCGAAAAGATTGAGTTGTTTCTTTCCAGGGTAGGTACCTCACTTCCCACTTCCCTCCTCTACTTAACCACTCAGTATCACTTCCAACACTGTAGTCCAGAAGTAGTCACTTTCCCGCATATCAAACTGTGTTGCGAAAAGTGGTCACACCTGAGTGCTTCCCAGACTGCCCACAACTATATACTTATGCGACAGAGTGTAGGGAGCAACTTCCAGTTGAGGGGTTGTTAGTAACCACTTCTGGACCACTTCTGTTGGGAAGTGCTATTTGGCAATGCAATAGAGAAGAGACTACCAAAGATGAGTGCCTTCCGTTTTTGGAAGTACACCTCCAACAGAAGTGACTTCCAAGGGTTTAGCAACAGCCACCTGCCGACTTGTGCTCACTGGGATCCCTGCATAGCCAAACTGGACCAGTTGCCTCTGAAAGTTGAAAGTTTAATCATTTATTAAATTCCTAAGCCAAAACCTTCATAGATTTAATAGAGTTTTCCCTCCGAGTTTTTCTGCAGTGAATTAGAAAAAAAAATATGGCAGTTCGTCATATACATATTTCTAATGATCCTAAAGTAATGTATAGCTACAACTGCGTCCCCGTGAGTATCTCAAAAGTTAACCATAGAATCAATATCACTTGCTCTCTCTGTAAAATAATAAAGTGAAACATTCAAATGTTCTTACCATAGCTTCTCCTTCATCAATACTATTGCAGCCAGTTGCTGGATCGTTAGCTGAGAGAAACGCGGGCTTTCCATGAAGAATCTGAACAGCTAGAATTAAGTAAGAACTGAGTAATATCAAGAAACCCATTTTTATCTGGATTTCTCAAAAAGTCATAGAGATGCTAACAGGTCTATGGCCGAACAGGAGCGCACTGATATGACCAATGTTTCCTTACAGTCGTATTTATACCAATGTATAGGGTCTAGGATTATCTTTCGTTTGCGTCATCGTTCTGTGCGTCACACTCGCTGAACACTCTCCCACTAAAGCCTCTCTGGACTAACCTGCTTTCGCACCATTAGGATTAGTTCCCTTTGTTCTGGCCGTGTTAAGATATTTAGCATCTTGGCTTTTGCTGAAAATGTAATTATTGGATTATATAATCGACGCATGAATTCTATTTGTATTTTGACGTCAGTGATTACTATGGGCACGTGAAAAACAAGAAAATAACATAGGGAGGGAAAACACAAGAAAGGGTCCTGGTTTAGTTTATCTGCGGGAATACTACCGGTATATATGAGTGTTATGCGATTAGCACTTGGTGTTTGATAAGTATTTTTATACGTACAAGTCATTGTATTAAGCCCCAACCTACGTCAGGGTGCTCATTCGGATTTATAGATTAATTTCATAGACCTTGTGACCTTGCAAACTAAAAGCTTATAATTGTTTTTGTTTTTGATACAGCTATCCCTTTACATACGGGTGATGTTTTTGTTTGTTTTGTTTTTCATAAGGGAAGTGGAGAACATTATATCCAGATCATCTAAAAAAGAAGTGTAATAAAAAAGACAAGATCACACCTTTCTCAAAATGTAGAGATGATTGGCATCAATTAGCAGTGTTCTACAAGAAAAGGTTTGTTTGGGGCCTTGGAAGATGTTGGCGTTTGCTAAAACTGAGACAAAGACAGAGGATGGTATGAGGGCACAGCGAACATAGTGAAAAGGTTGGAGGACATGACTTGCATAAAAGGTCCAAGAGGTCCAAAAGAAGGCCTGTCCTCAGACGCCCTCAAATTATTATGAACAAGTATCAGTGGTTAGCACCCAGTTCCAGGAGACCCATATACCTGAGCAGTGGTAACCGTTACTTTCCTGGCAAATGTTGAACTCCAAAATCTCACATGCTAAGGACAAGTGTATACATTCTGACATGTGATTGATAAAGCGACTGTGAAATTTGTATTTCTTGGCGAATTTATAACTGTAAAATACACAGTGTTGCACCTGGCTCTGGACAAAGTGTCCTAATTCTAACCAGAGAATGCCTATAGTTAAACTACAGAGAATGTCTTGCTAAATATATACATAGATAGAACTAAACGACCGTGGTGTACGAGGTGGCCAATCCACCACGAGGGGGAGACCCCCCCGAGGGGTGGATCAGCCACCGAGGACACCAGGGGAGTTTAGTTCTATATTTATTTTATGTTTTTAGAGGTTTAAATAAGGAAAAATTATCAAAATCCGGTACCGTAGTTCTCTGTACAAGCGCCGGTCCGCCATTTTGAATGTTTACATGCACCCAGAACGAGGCTGCAGTAGTGGATCAGCCGCTGTGGTGGATCGAGACACGTTACGCCACTGGGGGTGTGGCGATCGGCTCCACAATGCTATCTCTATGGGAAGAAGTTATTCACATAAAATAAATCATTATCCCTAAATCCATCTCATGTCAGATCTAGCAAATCTTTAATCCCTCTTCTGCAAAGTAGTGCTGAATTATCGAGGCATGTCCATACCATAACCAGTAATTTATGAGGACATGTCCCTGGGGGGGGGGGGGGTGGGAATTCCAAAAATAAACTACTCACTATTTCATTATATATGGAAATTAGAAATAAAGATATAGTAATCAAATTGACTACCCAGACCCATCATATTGATTGCCTTGCTTACTCATAGAAAAATATCAATTTGAGTACTTTTTGTCATCAATTAGGTCTTCAATTTGAGGACCCGCTACTCACCCCAGGAACCATCAATTTGAGGGCCCAAAGTCCTCAAACTGAGGACCTAAACTCCCCTGCACAGGGGACCTTTTTCAGCAATAGGTTTTCAGTGTAGGCCTACCTTTATTTGCACCCTAAAACCAGGTATAGGGGCCAATACTTATTTTGCTTGAAAAAGAAAATGTTCTTTTTAACTTCCAAATATGGAATGTTTTAGATGAGACCATTGCATTCTGTATCAAAAATTAGCCTCATGCATTATGTTCATTTTAGAATTATTTTGCCGCTCCATTACCCCCTGGTGGCCAAATGGGGGATCAAAAATTCCCCGTGAAGGGGGTTTGTCGGTGTCAATCATGATACACGTTTAATTGTTGAATCAAAGTACTGGTATATAATATCAGTTTCAAACTTATATACGCATCATAGTTCCCTATACGTTATCAGATTCTCATCTATGAGAGTGGAATATCAAGGTTTAAAATAAAGTCAAATTCAAAAACTTTTAAATCAGGGAAAAAAGTTCCATTTAAGAGTCAGAAACTTTCATCACTATGATCTCATAATTACAAAAATCATTACTAACGTGAATATCTCCTACATGGAATTGGCAGCTAGTAAATACCACGCTGAGAGGATTTCATAGACTGACGATATAATATGTGTGATAAACAACCCATGTGGGTTCTATAGGGTTGACACGCATGAGCACAATCCGGAAACACATTAGGAAATTAATGTCTGCTGATCAAGTGTGAAAGCTATACAGCAAACCGGAAAATGGTTGGATCAATGCACCCTCACCCCCTCCCCCCCAAAAAAAAAAAAAAAATATCGCATCTATCTAGTATCTGTATTTTTTTCTTACCCCGCCCCCTAATTCATGTATTCTATTTTTTTTCTGTGTGTCTCTTTAATAGCTGAGACCTCTATGTGTAAAATCCTCATAGCACTGCATAATCATGATCGAAATGGTGCCGACTGACAATAATTATCTATAATTTTTTATATATTATATAACCAAGTTATATAATAAGCATAACCACAACTCCGGGCATATCATTTAAATGGGCTTTCATTACGTTTAATAAAGTACAAGTAGTGTTTATCACAACGTTTCAGCGTACAGGTTGCCTTCTTCAGGTGATCTATAATTTTACTAAAATTGCATAATCAATATGACAGCTAAGTGAAATATCTGTCTCTAGGTCACTGGACACGCTTTGCTTGACCTCCACCCCCCAAGTAAAAATAAAAGTAAAGTAATGGGAAATGTCGTGTTCATGCTATGCTTTAAAGGAATTCAATCAGTTACCCATAACTTCAACATGATCATGCTATTCCTAGCATACCCGATTTAAAGAAGAAATCACCTATATAAACATGTCAGAGATGCAAAACTATATATAAATGGCTGTGAGTCTTTTAAAAGGTTCTGGCTATATAATGCTTTTCCATTCTCACATTAAACAGGATCTAGCATGAAATACGCTACATTAATTCATAAGGTCAAATAAAAAAAAAGGTGTGTTTCCAGTAACCCGACCGACCCTAGCAAAACAGGGGCAAAAATTTTGAAGAATTTTGTCTCATTTTTTCATATTTTAAAGAAATTTTCATTACTTTTTGAGGATTATTCCTGTATCCTTTTCATGTTCTTCTCCTCTCTCATAGTTGCCATATTCTCATCATTATTTTTCAATGAAATCAAAGAATTTGATACATCCATTGATATGTGCCCTAACATTTCCTATATAAATGTAAAAAAAAAAAAAAATCCGACCTACCAACCCTAGCACTTTGAGCTATGTTACTGGAAACACAGCTTTTATTTTTCTTGGCCTAATTGTAACCCAAATTATACAACGCTGGGTGGTCTTTATGAAATTGTTCATTCACTTCAGAGACAATATTTCCGATACGCCAGATAAAGTATATGGACTTTATCAGAAATTGGCTCGATGTTATTTCTTACTACAGTCCCCAAGACAGGGTTCTATATGGAATTTTGATAATCTAAAATTCCTAATGAACTACTTGTATTGGCTTTTTTTCAATTTCTATCACCATCATCATTTTTATTTATTTATCTTTTTTTGAAAGACAATGCCGACAATTTTGACATGTAGAGTCGACCAGCAGCTTTCATACTGAGTAAGTCGTCATAACAAACCAAACTTTGCCGTCATCAGTCCCATTCTCCTACCATGGCCAAATCTTGCTTTCACACCTCAAATAAAACACGTCAAACAACGCCCTCATCACCGCCATACTGCCGCAACCAAACCTTGCTTTCACACCTGAAAGAGTAGTATTTAAACCCTCATCCGCAACGTTCTCCTCATCCACTTCTCTCCAGCTACCATCACAGCCACATCTACCATACCCATTTGTGGTTTTCAGTCTGTTATCAAGGTTCTGCATATTCTTATCAGATAAGACAAGATGGCCGCTTCACCAATGTCAGCCTGGGGCATGGAGCCTGATATGGAGAATAGGGACCCCAACAACCTCAACGACCACCTTAAGGTAAGGGCAATTTGCTTTTCATTAATTTATTTCATTTTATATACTTTTGATATATTTTTTTTTCGCTACCTTTTCTGATCATTGTTTCGTCTTAACTACTCTTTCACCGTCATTCAATGTTCTCAAAGGCAATGGTTATGGAATATGCATATCCGATATTGATTTCATAGAATAGGATCAATGTACTCACAACTGTTCGGATCTGATGGTACTGGTTATACTAGCATTTTATATCGCTTAAGAAGTAGTTTCCTAAATGATCATTTTGTAAACGCTCCATGTATCTCCAATTTAATCGTCAGTTTTTATAACTACCCCTCCAGATGTACACCGCACAGGGGTTTTATAGTGCAACGACTTGGGTTCTTTTTTCAAAGAGAGTAGAAACATCGTTTTTACTCCCGATAGATAAAAAAAAAACATTAATCAATACAATTAGAAGATCTTTGGCCTCTTTATTCCTAACATGCTTAACAATGCTGTGCCTTTTCTGGATCAAAATGAATAGGAATAGAGCAATGCCCTTTATAGTTGCAGAGTTTATTGCCATTCGGAATAGGGAAATGCCTAAAGATATTCATGAAGATAGCTCTCCTAAACTTGAAGTGGTATCTTGAAATAAAATTAGTGGGAAGGTCACCACCTCTATTGTAAAGTTCACCTTCCCTATGAAATACCCTTTTCCTTGACTATACACATCCTGTGTTTAAGACGAGGTCTATGATGTTTTAATTACGTGTTTTATCAGGTTATCATAAATGCTCAAAAGCTCACAATATTTCATTAACATATCACCCGTTCTCACTGCATTGATCTATAATACATCTTACATCATGTTATATAATATATATTTCTACTTTCTCCTACAGGTGAGCTGGGAGGAGCTTATTGGTGAGCCTGAACACACCCGGACCCTGGACTTCTGCTGGAAGTGTTCGTTCAAGTGCTTCAATCTGTGGAAGTCCCTGTGCTACTGTCTGATGACCCTCTTCTGCTCCTGCTGTATCATGATGGGATGGGGCTGCTACTTCGCTGGCATCGCATTCAACCACATCTGGATCATGACACCCTGTATCCGTGCCTACGAGATCAATTTGGGAATCTGTGGAAGAATCTATGCCATCATCATCAAGAGCGTCTGTGACCCATTAATGGAGTCCTTTTCAAAATGCCTGGCACCTTTTGCAAAGTAAGGATATTTTGACTGAAGTATAAACAATTCACTAGATTGATTTGCTCACATTCTATTAAAGTGGAATGAAAGCTCTGCTGTGTTCTCCACTGCATAGACTACATTGCTCATACTTACTCCACACTATATTTGCTTGGGTTCCAATCTCTTCACAACATTATTGGATGCCAGTAATGGCTCGGCAGTTTGCAGTGGAAATGAGTTATTGGTATTGAGGTTTTGATGGTGACATCGGAACGACCTTGTGATAACTGTTTGGAATAATTGTAATCTGTTTTTCATTTGGTATATTCTGACAACCAAAGAATCTGTACATTGGATTATGTGATAGCGGGGGGGGGGGGTGCTGGAGATCAGATTTAATCTGATGCGTGTTTCCATAGAAAGTACATTGCATTACCAGCTGGCATGGTAAAATCTTTTAATGCCTGTTCCTACTTGTGTGAATATTATCTATTTATGTATCGGCCTTTATATTCCTACACTCTGATAAATGTTATAAACTCTGTACATATCCATTTACTCTATATAATACAGGTAATTAATAAAAAAAAAAAATGATAATCGTGAAATCACTGTATTTTGTTACATTTTTACCGTAGAACTTTCCTTTGAAAATAGCATTAAGACACATGGTGTATGTGGTGTCTCTTAAATGAGGACGTGTTGTACACAAGGCTTTTCTAAATAGTATTTAATAATCATTACTATCAAAAAGAGTTCTTTTCCTGATGTCTGAAAACTCTAGCCTAATGAAAGATGCAGGCAGGTGGGTGATTTTGATATTCCACTGAAATCTGTATTTGGATGTAGCTGATATAACTTATAAGGTGGATGGCATTGGGATACATGTGGAAATGGAGAATGCAAACAGAAGAGTTTTGCGTTTGAAAGTGTTTATTGGTCAAACAAGGAACCACATCACACTGTCGCTTTTTCTTAAGTCAGCCAGAAGTGTCTTGGGTTGCTTATAGTTATTGCGTAATGGTAACTCAAATCACAATACAAAGGGGGGGGGGATAAATAGACAAACAAGAAAGAATCCCTCACAACAGGCACCTTCAACTCCCCAGGTTTAGAACATGATGGTTTAAACTGACCAATGACAGAGCTCCATTTGGGGGAGTCTATATCCCATACACTGCAAAAATGGTGTTTAGATCCTAAACACAATTCTAAACATATTCTTGCAACGTTTTTGTAATCACATTAATTTCCTGAACATGTTTAGCCAAACAATGTGCTTAGCTCAAGTGTTTAGAAATGTAGGTGTTTAGGTTAAAACTTTTGTGTTTAGATATATGAATTTTTGTGTTTAGATATATGAATTTTTGTGTTTAGATGTTTAAATGATTTGATGGAGAGTTAAGGTTTGCAGACATGTATGCATTAAAAACAGAGATATATTTTGTGTTTTTTTTTCTCATTTACTGAGGGGGGGGGCATCAGCAGGTATTTACTTGTCAAAGTCTCCAAAGATGTCAGCCACACCTATTTATGTGTACATATATTACACACTGCATCAGAATGAGAGACTTGAGAAAGTACAACAGCTTGGCAGGAAGGACATTGCCTTATCTATTCCAGAATAACATCAAATAGGTGTCAGTCATGGAGTTTATTGATTATTTTTATGGTAATGATGGTGGCATGAGGTGAATCTAGTCAATTTTCTATTGCCCTTTCTATTCACATGACATTCTATGAAATGAAACCATGATAAACATGGGATTTGGTGACATTTGTCACAACAATTGATTATAACTGTGTGCAGATAGTCCAGTCAAAGGTAGTGCTGCTACCTGGTGTGGATTCAACATCCAAGTATCTAAACATATTGATGTTTAAATCGAAACACCTATTATTCCACTGTCTAAACTCTAAACATCTAAACCTGTTTAGCATAAATGTTTATGTAGTTAGAATAAAAGTGTTCATTTCCTAAATGTGTATCGATGAGACACCTAACTGACCTATATGTTTAGGTTTTAAACGTGTTTAGATCTAAACATGTTTAAAATCTAAACACCATTGTTGCAGTGTAGGCATCTGGGCCATAAAGTATAGTGTTCTAAGGCGGTTAGAAACTTTTATGATGTTCCTATGGGGTGTACATGCCCTCCTTGGTAGGGCATGTACATATCCCATCTATATCCCATAGAGGCCCCATAAAAGTTTCTATCCTATACAAAACTCCCAGGACTCTATCACTTATGAATACCGAGGTTGCAGGTTCCTTAGTATTGGTAGGGGGAACCATTGCTTGATCTGGTACCTGGAGAGATGAGCACTGATAACATCCAGCATGATGGGTACCAGTTGTTATGTAGTGCACCCTAAAAAGTCTGCACTGAATGAAGGGAATTAGCTCATTGGTCAATGAAGTACCCCGCTAGGTCGTTATGCATTCCTAGCTTTGCTTTCAGTCACCTCTATAATGTATTGTAGAGATATCGTGTATATACCTTTGTTCCTTTATTACGTCCATACATCGTTATGTAAACCATGAATTTTGAATTAGTTGTTATTCATAGATATTTTTCTGCATATAAAGGGATATTGAATTGAATCTGGTATTTTAAGTTCATTTCTTCTCCCTAAAGCCCTAGATCAGTTTTGGGTACTTTAACTTTAAAGTCAAGGTATAGTGGTATGTGCCTGTCATTTAGGATTGATTTATTCTAACCAGCATGAACCTTGATCTCACTAGAACTGTTATGATTGTAGTTGTTCTGAAGCCTTGAATTGAGCTACCTGTAAGATTAATATCACACATTGGGGGTACAGGAGAGACCTTGATTAGAACTCTGATTAATTCTCAGAGGGATGATTCAGGTAATGGTGATTGATGACAAAGAGATATTCAATTTATCACAGGGTGTGTTCCACTCCACTAAGCTTGCCAAAGCTGAGAATGAAAGCGTCTGTCACATGTATTAAATATTATAAATATCTAATATGGACACTTAATTTATAGCTCTATTGATTATTATGTAAGGGGAACAGAATGTTGTTAAAAGATAGAAACAATATAAGATTTCTAGTGAATCAGTAAGCTCAATGGTAGGGTGTGGGTGAAAATCTTGGGGACTGAAGGCAGTCTACGCACACTATTACATACTTCCATGTTAATCCAACATAATTTAATATTCTACTTGATATGATCATAGAGATTCAAGCCCCTGATATGACACAAAGGTTTGAAGTCTATGTTTATATAAGGCAGCACAGGGGCGTGGGAAGCAGTTTCAGAGTGGGTGGGACCAGGGGGGTTTTCTGCAATTTTTGACCTCCCTTTGCTTGACCTTTTAGTTTTGACCTTTTGAGGAGTTGGCCAAAAGTGGGGGGGGGGGGGCATGTCCCCCCTGCCCCCCTGCTTTCCACGCCCATGCAGCACCATCAATCTAATGGTGAATCAATATATCACTCGGGTATGGGCATCATTATATAAGATTTAATTGATTAGATTGATAAGTTATATACATGAATGAGCAGTACGTCATTTCCAAGCTTGGTTGATTCTAATTGAAATTCCTCAGCTCCCTAGAGCCATTTAATAGGTAATTTACACCAAAAGCCCTTAATCATAAGTGCAGACAGATATATTTTTCAAGGCAAGGTGGCATTAACACCTTTTAAAGTTTTATGGTAACTAAGACCACTCTATGGGTTTAGTGGCCAAAAGGAAAGGTGTTATTCACATTTGTTTTTGGTACCATTGACCACTATATAGATAGGGTTTGTAATGTAAAGGCAAGATGACATTTACACCTTTTATGGTATTTATGGCCACTAGGTTTAGTTGCCTAGAGGCTAAGTGTTTTATACGCCTTTGATTGTACATAAGACCCCTATAATATATCATATTTTTTATGGCCTAATAACAGGGTGAAACTATTATGATGTATTATAAGATCATTATGCTCTATGTATAGGATTTTGTGACCTAAAGGCAAAGTGATATTTACACATTTTATGGTACACAAGACCACTATATAGGTTTTGTTGCAGAGTGATACCGGAATTCTGTTTAGTAGGCAAGACCATTAGATGCCTAGGCTTTGTAGTCTGAAGGCAGAATACTATAAAATTGCATGAATGTGTGTGAGATGTGCGATACAAACCGAATAAGAAAATAAAGAACAAGGTATAAGTAGATAAGTGAGGTATAGTGTGTGGGTGCTATTCATCAACATTTTGGCACGTGAATCATACATATACCCACCTCATGAGTGTGTACTACATGTAGAGTACTACCATACTGCCTCGCGTATAAGGCACGCCCTGAGTTCATGGAAGACATACTTATAAGGCGCATTGAAAGTCACATTTTTGGACAGCTTAGTTTAGTACCGTTCTATATTATATAAACCTCCACATATTCCACTCACTTTATATAAAAGGGCACAGTTGGACTCTATCCACGAGTATAAAGACCCTTTAAATTCCACTTCAGTTAATTCTGCAAAAAGTCAGAAAATTTGACTAAATTGACTTTGTTGGACTTTCTGTGACTAAAACATGAAATCCTGACCTTCCAACATAGACAGTTGGGTTGAAGTCAGACACCAAGGAGAGCAGGAAGTCCAAACACGTAAATATTTAATATTGCCTTTTCAGAAAATTTACTCGAATCCAGCTTAAAATAGTTAAATGGGTGATTTCCTTTCTTGAAAAAATTCAGCTAACACCATGACCTTTAAATAACAGAAGTTAGGAATAGAATGATATAAATATTCTTATAATTTTAGTTTTCTTTTTTGAGCTCGTTGTTATATATATATATATATATATATATATATATATATATATATATATATATATATATATATATATATATATATATATATATATATATATATATATCGATTTTGATGTCAGCTTTTTCTTTTACAAAATAAAAATTTCAAATTTCTTTTTTTTTCCAGATTGTGAACAATCTACTCGTGCCATCATGAAGACAGCTTTGTTTCTAACCCTGCTAATGGTCATGGTCTATTACGTAGGCTATTTGAATATCTATTACTACCTTTTGGAGCATGCTCCAGAATGAAAACTGCAATAGAAAGACCAAACATGATTCCCAATGAAACCCAGTCTTATCTATTTTAGAAACATTCAGATTTAATCACAAATTGGGACAATAGATATAGCCTAGTAAACTTGCTGTTTATTATATAAGCTATGTCTAGTGTGTACATTTCCAATGAGTCGTGAGTTTTAATGACGATATCGCTGACTTCTTACAGAGGATGGGTAGCTGGATAGGGGGTTAGACAATAATGAATGTCAAATTATCTATCGATATTCAGATATGAAATTGATTCTCGATCTTGACTCTAAAAAAATAAGTTTGAAATTCTTCCATCTCCACAGCTTGCTCTTGAGTGATTGTGCGGCCATCGTGAACCTGGGAGATAAGGCTCCTTGTTCTGAAGCTGAACGTTTTGAATTCCACATGCTAAAAGAAGACTGTGGGTGGATTAAGAATGCCATTTTCTCAAATGAGAAGGATGAAATGTGTCCTTAGATAGATCAGTTGTCATCTTTTTAAAAGCAGTCTTCAGCACGCTGGATTTTTACATATTATTGGAATCAGCTACACAGATGATGTACTTTTACTGATAGTGATAGTGTATCTGATTTTTATAATAGAAATCCAGTTGTTTAATTGATGGGTGGCATATATATATATATATATATATATATATATATATATATATATATATATATATATATATATATATGGGCTTAAAAGCCATTGCACCTAGTGCTCCTTCGCATCTACACAGCAGATGAAAATAAAGAGCAAAAACCTCGACTAACTTGCATAATCTTGAATATGATAAGGACCACTGGAAGAACGAATGGTTATCTCTCTCAGGGGCGTAGGAAAAGGAGGGGGCACGGGGGCCTGGGCCCTCCCAATCATAGAGGAGGTAGGGCCTGAGTATATTTGCCCCCCCCCCACATGTGCCCAAGGATTCATAATAAACTGAACAAAAAGCTAAAACTTTGCATCTCAAAATAGATTGATACAGTAATGGGGCAGGGGAAATGGGGGCTGGGCCTAAAATTCATTAAATATCAATTTTCTATACAAATTTTATATAGCTATTTATAAACGCTATTGCACTTGAGCCGACAATTTGAGGTAGTTGAGGTGGGGCTCCACTTGCCCCCCCCCCCTAATGAAGATTTGCTTCCTATGCCTCTGTATCTGCACTGTACGAGAAAGAAGACTTGAGTGTTCCCGATCACAATTGATAGCAAAAAATATTGTGTTATGTCACATGTGTCATGTCACACATTGATACTAGTTGTAGTTATGGTGGATGAATATTCCAGACAATGAAGTATGTGGCTGTCAAATAAACCAATAGACAATACTCATCAACATGAATTGTTATTATTTAGAAAACATGGATGGCACTCCCCACATTTGATACCCATTAACCCTTTAAGGACCACTGATGCAGCAGTGCATCATGCCCATTGGCCGTCATAAATTAAGTGCTGGCGAGCAGACTTGCCAGCACTTCATTGGTGCATTATGACGACTCTCCAGGAGTAGCCATATCAGCCCCGTGTGTGGGTATCATGCATAGATGTAGCCCTGATGAGCTACTCATCAGGCACTGATGAGCTACTCACCAGGCACTGATGAGCTACTCACCAGGCACTGATGAGCTACTCACCAGGCACTGATGAGCTACTCACCAGGGCTGCAGTCAGGCATCATGAAAACCTATGAGCTTGCCGACCTCGACCTCACATACTCTCTCTGTCTCTGTCTGTCTCTTTGTCTTTGTCTGTCTGTCTGTCTCTGTCTGTCTGTCTGTCCCTCTCTGTCTCTCTGTCTCTCCCTCTGTCTCTCTGTTTCTCTCTGTTTCTCTCTGTTTCTCCGTCTGTCTCTGTCTGTCTGTCTGTCTCTCTGTCTCTCTCTCTGAAAACGTGCAACGGACTTCAGAGGTAGCCTCTGATCTGATGTAAGCAACACATCAAGTTTAATCTTTAAACACTTTTTTAGTGTTAAGTGCCCAGTTTATGTACATTGTAGTGGCATTTCTCATCTTCTGCTTCTGCCTGCTGTATAGCCTTGGAAATGCTATAAGCTGGAATCCTCTTATCTCCTAACTCCCTTGCCCTCGCTGAACCAGAGAGTTACCCCCAGAGAGATCCAGTTCATTATCTGTACAGCTTTAGATCTTTTCCTTAAGAACACGTTTGAAATTGTATGTTGTCTGTTTGAGCCGTTTGACCACATACCTGAACACTGTAAAAAGTAATTGTTAAATCTACCAGGGATCCTCCTAAAACTGAACAGTGGTCCACCATTATCAAAAACCATTGAACAGTGTAGTGGTACACAAATGTGCAAGGAATCTCCATGAAAATAATGACGGCAACTTTGGGACAAGGAATGTACCGTTATTTTGTTAACAATTCTTAACAGTACAGAATATTATCGTATTCAATCTGCATGGTTGCAGCCCTAGTAAATTCCCATTTATCAGGCGCATCTTGTACGTGAATCATACCTGGGGGGTGGAGCAATAGGGGTTAGATATTGCACGTACCATGGGGTGATTTTCGGTAAGCTAATGTACCATGGTGAGCATGGTGCATGAATTCCTCTCATGTAAGACAATATGCCAGGGATGCATTTATACAACATGTCAAATTTACAGGGTTTATACACTCCTGCATAAAGCACTGTTACAGTGATAGTGAACCTCTAAATGGTTAATGAACAGATGAAGTTTAGAGAAAATAAATAAAATGAGGAATGAATGAATGAATAAAAAGATAGACAAATAGATGAATAGATAAGTTGTTTTATAACAGAACTGTTAGCCTTCTGTTCTCCCTTGCAGGTTAGTCTCTGTTCCAGGGTGTCTTTGGTCTTATTATGATATAACAACAAATGGGGTGCAATGTAATAGTGGATCAATACATTATGTTGCCCTTAGATAGGTATCCAGGTGTTATCTAGATATGATATCTGAATAAAACATGAGGTTATATCTGTTTTTTTGTTTGTGTATATTTAGTTTTTTGTTGTTGTCCTGAACTATTTGACACGTCTCATCACAAATGAAGATATTCATGGCTAAGAGTACTTTTGAAAGATGCATAAATCGATGTGCACCATACTATATAAATTGATGATTGTATTATAACCTTTGTCAATGATAGTGCCCTATAATCTTATTCTAGCCTGCACTCATGTATTTCTAAAGTCTGCTAGTAGTGGTGGACTTTGGGTCGGTTATTTTGCTATCTGCAGGCAGGCCCCAGTGAACTGTCACCTGTCCTCTTTCTGATGTATGGTCCACTATAGGTATCGATGATCAAGTGGCAAACCAACTTATTAACAAATTTAAATGATTTATACGTGTATGTTAGACTTGCTCAAGTCAACTGATTGTAAATTCAGAGAAATTAAATGATGTAAAAGAATATCAAGTATACGAGTATATATAAGAACTAGAGCATACTGGAGGGGTACTGGAGGGGAGGGGCCTGGAGGGTGTAGCACACACTGACAGGGAAAAAGGTAGAAGTGCCTCACCTGCAGCAGTCACTTTCTTTTCGGTCCCGACTGGTTTTTATGTTGCAAAGAAGTGTTCATGTCAGTCAGGTACAAGTACCTTTCAATGAATATGATAGCTACTCAAAACAAGAGCACTAAAAAGAGAGTCGTATAGTAACAGTGTAACTGCCTTAAAAAAAACAGGTGATTTTTTTTTCAGTCTAATGTGGTGAGTATGAGTTGAATGCTGAAGCAGAGCATGACTTTTTAACATAAGAGGGTACCTACTTAGTGTTCTCTTTAGTTTAAACGAGCTAAAGCATCCAGAGCTTATGGACTGTAGCCAGTCTACATACATACGGAGTGATTTCAATGAACTGTCAGAGACATAAAATGCAGTATGCTTTTGCATGGTAGGTGTAGATGCTAGAGACAAATAACTACTTAGACCGATTAGAGATGTGTCTCTGGACCGATGTTTAAAACAAAGAGGGAAAATCCTTTGTGGTGCACTAAACAGTACAACTCAGTCAGCAATACAAACAATCTCGCTGAGTTCATGAAATCTCAAACAACTTGAGTGACTCGTACTATTTGACATATGATTTGATGATTTCAACTTCTGAGAGCATTATTCTATTATCTATTAGTATTTCAGGCACAGAATGCTGGTGTGTGTGCCTGGTAGACATCCCTTGAGACACTCCCAGCGATATGAGAATGTCACATAGAAGCAGTACTAATCTAGATCTATTGCACTTCATTGGTGAATTAACCACTTATAACAACTTTTCACGGAAATTGAATAAAACATTGGGAATAGGGCCTAAAGGACTATATTTCCCCAGATTTTCTCCAATCCAGGCTGCACCTGCCGTGTGAGTTTTGCATCATCGTGGGAACAGTTAGGTTAAAACAGAGTCTACAGTGGTGCGTGCATGCAGAGTTCAGCGGCGGATCCCGGGGTCGCAACGCCCCCCCCCGTCCCTCTAGAAAATAAGGAGGAACAGAGGGGAAGTAGGGAAAGACGAGGAAGAGAGTAGGAAGGCATGACATAGGATGTGGTATAGTCTAGAGGGCAGATACAGCCCTGAGATATTTATTATAACAAAAATGAACCAGAATAAATGATTACCCTATATATATAAAAAGGCATTGGTTAGTCGCTGGTTCCTACCCCATTGAAATAGGCTTGAGTGCTTGCCAGTAACAGATAAATCAAAAGAGGCTAGATAAAAGTATGTACTTTTTTCAAAATTAACTCGATTTTTCTTCAAATTTCCTTTGCTAATAATATTTTCAGGGAACCATATATGATAAAAGTCTCTTGCCACCAAGTGAATGGTAGATTCAATCGTGAATAAAAGTAGAGAGTACTTTTATACAACAGCCTCTAGCCTAAAAATCGTCAAACTATTTTTCTGCATTTTTGGCCATATTGGACCTCAGTTAAAAAATATTGGCACCTGGCCTGGTTCTGTTTAATAAGGAAATTAATCACCGATTCTTAATTTGGATTCAACTCACCGAGATCTTATATTTGATATTTGTTACGATCTAATGGGTAGTTCCAGAGATGCTTGCTAAAAATCAAACCTCCAAGAGAATCTGCTGGGAGAGTGTAAAATTGTTTGGCGTTTGCTAAGAAAATCGCTGCTGTTGCTAAGATTAGCGCCGCTAAAGTGCTGGTTCCATAGGAGTAAATCGGTCGGATGAGCACTAATCCGACCGATTTTTTTCTATACTTTTGATATATTATAAATCATCGGATTAGGACTATTCCGACCGATTTTATGCCTGTGGAACCAGCGCTTAAGTTAAGCACTTCTATTGTAAGACACCAGGGGGCTGCACTGGGAAGCTCTTTCAGGGGTCTTTGCCTGTGAAATATAGGCATATCGTGGGCTGCCCCCCCCCCCCGAAGTGCCGAAGTCTCTAGTTGTAAGTATAAAACATAACAAAAAACTCTTGATGCTCACTCCTCCCACCCCCTCTTACTCCACCCTGGATCCGCCACTGGAGCTACCTTAGGCTGCCTCCTTCTCTCAGCCAATCAGAATGCGCGTCTCATCCATCACTAACCATCCCACTCCCCACGTGGTTGAAGGGTATATATATATGCGTTCTCTTCCACTCTGGTGAACCTCAGTCCATTACCAATATAGCCAAGAGACACAAATAGTGAAAGAAGCAGGTTTAGATTGGAATCGCGTAATCTAGAGTTTAAATTTAGCCCGTAAGGGCCCCTGGTGGCTCCTGGTTCCTACCTGATTGATTTCAACATGAATGAACATAAAGAGGTAAGCTGTCTTATTTTCACCCTTCTGATGTTACTTGTAGTATTCATAAAAATGACGTACGAACTAGTATCCACTAGTGTTCATGATCAGATGTATTAGGGAGTGGTCATTATCTATCAACAGGGGGGGGGGGTGGTGGGTTTTCGCGCGGACGCGCGGAAATTTTTTACGCCCCCCCCTCGACGGTAGTCAAAATTTTTTGTGCCCCCCCCCCACACCGGAGTCGCGGAGAGTTTTCGCGCCCCTCTTTGATCTATAGTAGCGCGCGGGCTTTTTTGCTAAAAAGAGGGTGAATTTTTTTAGCCCCCTCCCCTCAAGAGGGTTCAAAATTTTTTTAGCCCCCCCCCTCGGGAGGGGTCTGAAAATTTTACGCCCCCCCCAAACCCACCACCCGCCCCCTGTTGATAAATAATGACCACTCCCTTAGTCCCTTTCTCTGAAATACCACATACCGTTTTGGTTGGTTTCAAAGCCAGGTCACTTATTGAGGTCTATACTCCCTGTCCGTATTCATAATTCAAGCCTGGCGTTTATTAAGACCTAGATTTTGGTGAACTTTCCTCTTCCCCTGCCTCTTATTCAAGACCGGCGCTTATTCAGAGACCCTGCACTTATACAGGTTAATATGGCAAACTGAGCTAAACAAACGTTAAATAGAAATGGCATGAGTTATTTTGCATCTGTACTTAGTTACACATATGTGATTTAGGTACTAGCATCAAGGCAAGAAGCTCCTCAATATACTAAATCTATATCGAATTGTTGAATAGACTCTAGACTAGCGGTAGTCCCTGTAGATTCTACTAAGGCCTCTACTCTGTAGATCACCCCCCTCCCCACCACCACCCCTGCTCTTCCAGTGAGGGTGCTAACCGAACTTGATTCACTAGAAGTCATCTCCATTTTTTTTATTTAAAAGTTAATTTAAGTCTTTTTGTTTCAGTTATCTTGTATTAATTAAAATCAATAGACCCGCGCAAGTCTAAATAGACTCACACTACCGGCTATTCTTAGTGACAGGTTCTACTATTTGAATACTCCAACTGAGATTTATACAGGATGGTATGTCTACAGTAGTCGTCCGGAGCTCTTCCAGTGTCAGAGCTTTGGATTCACCAGGGGTCTGTTTCGATATAGGTGAAGATGTGAGAAATCACTGACGACCATCCGACTGGGGGTGTTATACAGACCTACTTCATATTCCTTAAACCCATTGTCCACTTGGCCTCTGTCGCGCGATTGAGCCATACATTTCTTATATAAATTTCTGCGACAGAGGCCTAGGCTGCAGAACACTAATTATTTTTCCACGGTTGGCCTATATAGCTTTTGGACGAAAATAAAATACTTGTGCAAGTATCTGGGCTTAGGCACTATTGTTTTCTTGTAGATATACATTTTTCCCAATAATCTAGGGCCATGGCATGTGGTACAATGTGATTAACTTTTGTGCTATAGGCCTTAGAGTGCACACATACCCAGATTTGGGGGTTTTGCAGTGAATAATTTTAATAAATTCTCTAATTAAATAGAGTGCACCCCCCTCAACTTACCATCAAATATCAGCCTAAATAACACTCACATCGGTTAATATACACCCTAAGGATTAATTTGATACCTGGTTTGCCTACCCACTGTCAAATTTTAGACCAATAATCATTGTACAACACCCTTCGGTGCGGAGTTACAAAGTGTTTCCTGCTGCCACCTCCCATTAATTGGTGTCCTGCAACCTAAAGGCCTAGGATGGAACCTTGGTGGTCAATCAAATAGCTTGATGAGCTTTTATTCACAGCCCCAGTATTGTCTCATCCAGATTCCCTTACTTTCATGCCCTTCTGGACCCTCAAAGTACACTGAGAATCGATTCTCAGAGCGGGTATCAGTCTGGGCGCTCTCCTCAAATTTTACTGGTTTCTGATATTCACATGCAGTTATGGTCTTTTCCCATAGAAAAAATAATCACAGGGCTACGACATTTGACATGCTGATTGCCAAGGGACACCACGTGAGGCACTGAGTGTCATTTTGTCTCTAGGTGCTATAAAACATGGAAAATTATGGGTAAAATGTATGAAAAACTCTTGGAAATAAAATGTTATAAAGGAAAAAAATTGACAAAATACATCTTTACTCCATGTGCAATGACTTGAATAGCCCCATTTGCATAATGTCAGTTTATTAATTGTCAGTAGACATTCATTGGCTGCATAGCTCGGGGAGAGAAAAATGATGTTTTTCTCAGATGCATGTAAAGGCCTCCCATAGAGTGCTGAGGTCAAAGGAAATAGATGGAAACAGCTTAGACTGTAAAGTTCAGGTCATTTTGACCCTGAAAAATATGATTTATGGTTGCCTGGTACCCCCTAGAGAGAAGTATCAGGCTTGCGGATTGACGGCAGAATATTTCTCAGAAATCTCTCCGAGGCCGAAACTCCGCTACTATGATTTTCAGTGATTTCACACTAATTACATTGATTCCCTTGCTCCTTCTTACCATAACATTGTCAAACACAATTACCCTAAGCAAAATAAACACATTTTAGCGAGATTTGACAAACTTGATAGAAGGCCCTATATAACCCGTAGAGGCTGCAGAACACTAATTATTTTTCCACTGTTGGCCTATATAGCTTTTGGACAAAAATAAAATACTTGTGCAAGTATCTGGGCTTAGGCACTATTATTTTCTTGTAGATATACATTTTTCCTAATAATTTAGGGCCATGGCATGTGGTACAATGTGATTAACTTTTGTGCTATAGGCCTTAGAGTGCGGACATACCCAGATTTGGGGGTTTTGCAGTGAATGATTTTAATAAATTCTCTAATTAAATAGAGTGCACCCCCCCTCATCTTACCATCAAATATCAACCTAAATAACACTCAAATCAATTAATATACACCCTAAGGATTAATTTGATACCTGGTTTGCCTACCCACTGTCAGATTTTAGACCAATAATCTCATTGTACAACACCCTTCTGTGCGGAGTTACAAAGTGTCTCCTGCTGCTGAAGGTGGCAAATCCTTTTTATGTGCTCATGCGCAAATCTACTACCCCCTGTAGTAAATAATGACCACTCCCTAATGTGGTTTTCCCACAATGAATATGACCCGAGCTGCCATGGAGTTCAACAAACATGATGCACTCTCAATATACACTGTGTAGTATACGTAGTAAGTGTTATCTGGATATTTGTCCCCAAAGATAGCCTGATAATAAAAATGAGATACATTTTGAGGTGGTAGGACTTATAGTTATCATAAACTGGCTTACACCAGTACAGAAGGTTTATTTTGATGATAACACAATACTGAACTCTAGTTGATACCGACGTAGTAGCCGTGGTCTGTACAGTCTGCAACTAAGCCATTTAAGCATCATGCCCATTGGTCTTCATGATGCATAAATGCAGCCTTGGTGAGTCTATTACATCCATGTTTCCTGGCGACCTGAAATTTAACCTTTTGTGGGATGGGTATGATACATTAGGCCTAATGCAATATATATAAACCTTCATATGGATATTCTCAATGAAGGATTAAGTACTGTAACAGTTCAATGACAGCTTGCACCACTCTTTATAAACTTGAGGTAGATTTTGGGGAATTTACTTTTTATTCTATTTTTTACCTCAAATCAATCTATTTAATTTGTTCCAATAATACAGATTGATAAATCGTGCGTGCTGGGCAAAACGACCACTCCTGTACACATGAAGTAGAAAATCTTCCTAAGGTTATTTTCTAGTGATAATTATATTTTATATCATTCATATGGGGACCATGCATCTCTAAGTAACTGTATGGAAATATCAGATGTATCTCATTGATTTTGCCGGATACAACAACCAGATGTTACCATTAACGGGGTAACATACATTGACCAACAGTGCAGCAAGAGTTGAACACAATATTCGGACGGCCAGAAATAAGTTGGAAAGGGGAAAAAATGTAAGGGAGAAGAGGTGATCAAGAAGAGATTAAGGAGAGGGATATAATACAGCAGAGGGATGTCCAGGGAGTATCAAGATCAAACAGTTAACCCTTTCAGCACTGTTCGGTGCCCTAGTGCACAGGCTGCAACTAGACTGAGTCACAGCCCGTGTACTACATAAGCAAAACATATTTTTGCATCATATGCCACTCAGCCATATAATGGCTTCTTTGAATACGGGCAGAACCACCGAGGGGAATACAATGCAAAGATATCCCATGTGAGTGGACATTTGCATTTATGTCATGGCTACGCTTGTTTGAAAGCTTTTAAGTAGAGAAATTCACCAAAATATAGCTCTGTTCATTGCAGCAGGTCACGTGATGGTCAGGCATTGAATACAGCCACATTGTATTCCATCCCCCCATTGAATACGGCTGTTCTAGTACTAATCTATAGTGACGTTCGTATCAGCCATGATATAAAGAGTCAATTCTCCAGATTATCCTTTTATTTTATAATGGCAATAATTATACTACACCGAAGGTACTGTTACTAACCGGTGGAGGTTTTCTATAGTGTGCAAAAGGTGACGGCACCACTCAATTGTGCAAAAGCAGACCTCCTAATACGCAATGGCTCAAAACATCTTCGGCTTTGCAACTTGATTGCTAGATCACACTGATTAATTAATGAAAGGGTAAGATGCAGGAGAAGCTACACAGCAATGTGAGGGGGAGGGGCTGGTTCTATCCGAGAGGTTGTACTGACAAGGTTATAATTTCCTTAATGAATAGGCTTATACCTTATTAACTACAATAGATACAACCTGTACCCTTCCCAAGCATCACTCATAGATAGTAAAAATAATTAAGCCAGGATGGATGGGTGGTCGACTTAAGGTACACCAACATGCCTAGTGGTCGAGTCAGGGGCGATTTACCTGTCCGTGTCCCTTCTGTCAGGGTCAGACAGGTGACCGGACTAACCTAGACTGAGCAAACTGCCCTGTCCTCTAACCAGGACAGGAAGTTGTCCTGAACTTATCATGCATGTCAATTAATTGTTATATAAGGGGGCTCCTGCATAATTCTTTGTTTGGTCGGCAGGTAACTACACTTTTCTGTTTTTTTTTCTTGCATTTAAAAACTGATACAGTCATATGAGGTAAATTCTCACAGGTTGTGTCGACAGTTGTCACCCCGGATGGCATTTCTGACCTTATGATAGATTTGACAGGCAATACTACTATTGAGAAGTGCCCTCCTGACTTTCTTCTCTGATGTATACTTTACAGGGTCAAAGGTCATTACTGCCTACTTTCTCATATCAAATTCTTAACAAACTCGTTGTACTGACCCCTGTATGACAGCCTGTTGTCTATATAGTGAATACAGTGACCAAATTCGGTGTTTATCTACCACATATACGTTTCTGGTACTTTCAAAAACAAGGAAAAATAAGGTGGGTATAGGCCAGTTACCCCTTTTTCTACCTAACTTATTTCTGTCACTCTATTTAAGCCCTATTTTCCTGAGGTGAATTAAGCCTGATACCATCGGGAGACAGGCCCACCTCTTGACATTGACATTAAAAGTGTCAGAGCTGTATACCTTTGGCATACCTCAACAGCACCATTGCTACTGGGCACCTTTTGACATGGCTCCTATTTAGGATGTTACAATTGAAACGACTCCCTCCAATGCAACCAAATTCATAGAGAATTCCCGAAAGGCACACAACCCTTGTTTCATATCATAATAGTAAGTAGACACCATGCACAAAGCACTGCTCATCCAGCACACAACTGTAGCTAGTTTTTGCCTGTGCTTCACGATGTAAGTTTTTCTAAATGGTGTTAGTGTTAACCAGAACTGGTCTATATGTGGCATCACTAATTGGGCACAAACTTAGGTTAGTGTTATCTATGATAGATATGGCTGAGTAGTTTTCTATAGTCCTTTGTGTCCAGAATGTCCTCCATAGTTATAGAGTCTTACAGATCATCCTGTTAGAACATGCATTGCTAACCCCTAAGTGTAGCTCCATTCCTACATACCACTATCCCAACCTTAAAGGTGTCCTTTGTCAGAAAAGGTTCTTATTATACAAAACTGACCTTAAAAATGACGCCTTTTCCCCGGAAAATGCGGACATCTAATGACGCAACTAACTTTTCCCCCATTCATATGGTTTGAAGATACAATATCTATAAAGTAACAACGATTATTTACAAAATAAGTACCCCTTTTCTGCACAAACGCGGACATTTCTAAGGTCTGAAAAAGCACCGATATTCCTGCATTTTCATAAGACGGATGGTGTCAGAGCAAGTGATCCTGCAGGGACCGGGACTGCAGCAAGTCTACAGTTTGAGTCTGAGATAGGGCTAATCTAATAAAGCCCAGACAGCAGACCATTGGAAGCATCCTAGTCATGGTGTAGCAAACACAGAGATTCGTAAACAAGGCAACTGTTTCCATTGCAACCGAGCCAGTCCACATGTTTATTAAACATAGTACCCTTTGGTTACTGTTGGTATTTACCTATAAATATCCTCATATGCTAGTAGGTCAATGATGGTACAGGTCTGCCTGTGAACCTTTGATTACATAATTATTTCATTCTAGCTAATGCTAATAATTATGAGGCCAACACTTAGGGAGTGGTCATTATTTATCAACAGTGGGGGGGGTGGGTTTGAGGGGGAGGCGTAAAATTTTCAGACCCCTCCCGAGGGGCTAAAAAAATTCACCCTCTTTTTAGCAAAACAGCCTGCGCACTACTATAGATCAAAGAGGGGCGCAACAAATTTTGACTGCCGTTAAGGGGGGGCATAAAAAATTTCCGCGTGAGGCTCAACTGCTCATTCATTTTTGTACTTATCTTATCTTAATAATTTATGAAAAGAAATCTTCTCTTGTCTGGTTTTGTGTGATACAAATATCTTCAATTATTTCATTTTCTAAATATTTTCAGGTGGAGAAGGATGAAGCTTCATCTTCTGGAGCTTCATCCCAGGATGACAAGAACACGATCAGAGGGAACTGGGGTAACAAGGTGGAATTCCTCCTCTCCGTGGTCGGCTTCTGTGTTGGCTTTGGCAATGTGTGGAGGTTCCCCTATCTCTGCTACAGGAATGGAGGGGGTAAGTTTACAAGTTCAACTCCTTAGCCCTTTAAGGGTCTATGACAGGGGTGTATCATACCCATTTGTTATCAAGATACACCAATGAGGTGCTGGCGAGGCTGCTCACCAGCTCTTCATTGGAGCATCATGCCTGACCTCAAGGTGTGTTTTAATTCAATACTGTCGGCATAATGCATGGAATCAGTGCTACATTCAAGCATCATGATGACTAATGGGCATGATGCGTTGATGCATTAGCGGCGGTCCAAGGGGTTTTAGGTCTCATGCTGCCCCAGGCCCTCTGTTTATTTTATCTTTGTCATTGACCCAGGGTCATGGACCAATGCAGTGCCACAGAGTCTATTTATTTTGCCGAAATCCAATCCCTGTTTTCATGGTGAATCTGGCGAGTGGAATCTATTCATCAAGGCTGCACTCGCCAGGGCTGCATGCATCGTCAGAGAAAGCTGATGGGCAAAAAAGAAAAAAAAAGAATTAAAACATCATGTTGCTCTCACAGAGCTACCATGTGAGTTTACTAGAGTTTATCTCCCTTGTGCCGGAGGAACTTAAAATCCAAGAAAATGTGTATGCTGAGCATCTTTGGTATGTAGGTCAGCACCTGCCTAGGGCCCTAGATTGGGCGTCCCCATGTCACATTTCGATTTAAAAAAATCCTCACTTAATTTCATGTCATTTGAATTCCCATATCACCTCTGAGGACCTTCTAGACTGGATATCGAATTCAGGAAATTCTGCAAGTTATGTCACTTTGAGCCTATCTGTTTCCTCAGGTCACAAATGGCCGTGTTATATGCCAATTTTCAGAAATCTCCATGTCACCATGTTGCATTAAGGGTGTGTTCATTTTTTAACAACAGGGGTTGGGGTTGTTGAGTTTTCGTTTTTACCCCTGAAAATATTTTCCGTCCCCCCTTGAGAGGTGCCGAAATGTTTTCGCCCCCCTCAGGAGGGGTCAAAATATTTTGCGCCCCCCCCCAACATTGACTTGTATTGCACCACATTGTACAGTATCATATCACACTCGATTGTATTGTTTTACTGAAGGATTAGGTAAAGAAATCACAGAGTTATTATCATCTATTGGAATGCAAGAATTTGAAAAGGGAGTTCCATTACACAAAACCAATTTCATCAGTAGTTTAAGTGTGAGTCACACACAGCATTTAATCTTACCTCTTTTGTATGAAAAGGATCCAGGACAAGCTAAGTATAGGTTGGTCTGGGGGCATCCCCCCGCCCCGGCCAAATGATTTTGCAAATCTAGAACCTGAATTTATGCATTCTGGTGGTTTTTGAGGTTTACTGATACCTTCTGTTTAAAATTCTACTGTAGGACCTCCCCATACAAAATGTTAGAATGAGATCACATTGGATCTGGATGAATCACAAGATTGACCTCGGTGGACCTAGGTTGAAGCAAGCAAACTGTATTCGAAGGATCCTTTATGGCTGAAGGAACTTGCTGCAGAGACACATAGGCATTTCTGACACTTAGATATAGGGAATGGGAGATGGGCTGGGGGGGGGGGGTAACCAAAACACTCAAAACCTGCAAATCAAAAACTTTACCATTTACATGGTTTTGGGGTTTGGGTTTCTCACCCTTCAGGTATGGTGGATGAACCCTGGATACCAGAAGATTGCTGAGAGATGAATTGATGTGCCCCTAGCCTTTCAGTAACTTGATTCAGCTGTAAAGTACTAGCTGCAAATTTGTTCTGCAGGGAAATTTTGAAAATCTAGACATGATATCATGCATTTTCAGGTCAATTTGTGAGCAAATGGTCAAGCCAACTTTATGTATGTGCATACTGCTTTCTAAGAAAAATGTTTAAAACTCTTGGGCATGTTTTTTTTTATTGTAAGGATGACTATTGTGTGATAGAGAACAAGAACCACCAGATGGGGGGTCTGGGGAAAATTTTGAATATGCAAATGCCAAATGGTGCCTTCTGGTGCATTCTCAGGATAGTTAATTAATACCCTAAGATGAACATTTCAAGAGACCCTCCCCCACATAATGATGTAATGAAATAAATCACAAAATTGATAATGGGAATGGGAGGTCTTGGAAAAAACTGAAGTATTGCTGGATGGTGCAGGGGGCACACATCATCAATACATTTAGCAATCTCTTTTTGACCCAGGGAACCTGGTATATGGAGACAGGTTGGAGTGAAAATTTAGATATTTTTGATTGAAATATTGTTTTATTTTAAATGCTGAGGGCCTTTAATTTCAGCTCATCTGAAATGAGAACTGATGTATCTTCAACTAGAAATGATTTTCAAAACTAAGTTCAGTCTTTCCCCACAAAATATCACTTGAAAAAAAAACAACAAAAAAACTAATGTAGATAAAAAAAAAAAGATTTCAGTTCCAAACTCCATAGACTATTATAGGAAGCTTAATTGGCCACATATTTTGTCCACAAAATAACACACTATGGTCTGTGGAGAGGTACGTTTGAGATGCTTCTTTCAGATGTTTTCGCAATATCCAGCACTGCTCACTTTTTCACACTGATATCTAATATTGCCGACACTTTCCCATGCCTCCAGAGGACCACAGGTAGGGCAAGGGTGGGGGTTGGGGTCAGGGGTGGTCGTCTGGTCTGGTCTGGGTCAGGTCTGGTCTGGGTCAAGTTTATCTAGGTCGAGTCCATCTCGTTTGGGTCTGTAGGGTCTGGTTCTGTTCAGTCTGGATCCATCTGCATCTGTCTGATCTGGTCCAGGTCCCATTGCAGTCTTGACTGGGTCTGTTGTGGTAGGTTCAGTCTGGGTCCATTGGGTCCGAGTCCATTTGGTTCGGATCCATTTGGTCTGGGTTTGTCCAGTCCGGGTCAGTTTGGTTCAGGTCTGCCAGGGTGGGTTCATCCAGGGTTTGTCCGGGGGCAATCCAGGTAGGTCTGTCTGATCAAGGTTAGTTCAGTCTAGGTGAGTCTGTCCAGGTGGATCTGTCGGGGGGCAGTCTGGGTGGGTGGGTCCAGGTCGGTCCATACAGGTCAGGTCAGTTAATAGGCCCACTCCAGAGATTTGGGGAAAGGTTAGGGGAAGAAAAGAGACCATGACTTAATTGCAAATTCCAGACGTGAAAAAATTCAAGGCATTAAAAGTGAAGAGATCTCTCTTGAATATTGAGAAGTCAAATGATGCATTTTGGTACATTTTGAGGATGGCTGATGCCCTTGTATCCAAACACCCCTTTCCCCCCCCCCAATGTAAATGGTAAAATGATATCTCATGGGATCTGGACAAAATTTTGACCCTGATAGATCTTAGAAAAATGGAGAAAACTGAGGAGCTTGGATGTAGCCATGAGCCATCTGTGATAGGGGTCACACATACAATCTTGTTGGAAGTATGATTCCCCTGAAAATTTTTGAAATTTTAGAAAAAAAAAATGGTGCATTCTAATCATTTTCTGCAAGTAAGATATTGAAAAATTGTCAACACTACACATCCTTATCAAATGTCGGTATTCGCGGCAAGTCCCGTCAATTTGCGCCCCCCTCCAGAGTAGCTAGTCCAAATATTCCTCCCCCCGTCAGGAGGGGTCAAAATATTTTACAACCCCCCCTCAAACTCACCAACCCCCCACCCCTGTTGTTAAAAAATAAACACTCCCTATGTGATTCAGACCCTTGTGTCTAGGTGTTCTTATCTAGATGAAGAGGGAATTGGACTTCTTGCTAGAGTATTTCAGTGTGATTGGTATTCTATACACTGTAAAAGACGTGTGTCGATCTTACACACTTAATCTGCAGCACATTTAACACTTTTTTCCTGACACACTTCACAATTTCATCTAAGTGTGTTAAAAGGTGTGTTGATACCAAGAGTGTGTATAGGTTTAAAAGTGTATTCACTGGAAAAGCGTTTTCAGATTAAAATGTGTAGTTCTATAAAGTGTGTTTAATGCTATGTGATAGAAATAAAGGTTGCTATGCACGTATGTGCTTTCCCTAGCAACAACAGACATACAAACAGTTACTTTTAATCTCACCAAAAAGTCAATACTAAAACATTGTTTTTTAACGATGCACATAACATGCTCAAAGTAATATTTTTAACCTAGTGCCCATAAAGGTGACAATTATAGCCTACTATGTTCCCGAGGTAAAACCTTTCATGTATTCTCTTTACCAGACCGGTGCTTATACATGGGTAAAAAGTGACGGCTATGACGCATGTGACGGAGTGGTTTTAAAAAGTGACAGTCGTGACACAGGGGTTTTAGAAAATGATGAATACCGAAATTTCTTGAAGTTTGAAGTTTTAACACTGTTTATTGGCTAAAGGAAGCACTACTCAGGTAGTTGTTATATTCAGTTGCCAAGTACAAAATTTATCTCATGTTCAGAGTACATTATATTTTATGATACACAGGTGGTTTCCATGAACATATCGTGCAATTAGCTTTGTCATATCACATATATTACCAGTTACAGTTCATAATCTGCCTAATGCCATTAGTATTTCACCTCTTAAACTCGATTTAAAACCATCTATGTTAGGTTTTAGTTGAGTTTCAACCAGTAATAATTCCCATACTTGGTTTCCACGATATAATGGACTACTTCTATATATCTCCCTCTTTGGCCTACTCACTTTGATTTTCCTCTTATTATGCCCTCGTAATTCTCTAGTGGGAACCACAATATTCTCTTCACATTGAGCATATTTATACATATAACATGCTAATGATTTTTTACATCTGATACTAAGTGATTCGGCTTTACATCTCGTCAAGAGGTCTGCTATATGGACATCTTGGGCATTTCTCACCTTCAAACATGCACGCATGCAATGGTTTTGTACTACATCAATATGGTCCACTATAGTTTTTGGTCCTGAATCATGTATAAAACTACAATATTCTAATATAGGTACAATCATTTGTTTATATATTTTTAAGGAGTTTTCAACATCTAAATACTTTACAATGTTACGCAGTTGTTTCAATTTTGATAAACCCATCCCGTCAATTTTTTTTTACAGTGTTGTTTAGAATTAAGGTCTTTATCTATTATCACCCCCAGATAATTAAATTTATCCACATTCCCTAATACGGTACCCTGCATAGTGATATTACCTCTGAGTATATATTGTCTTATAGAACTACACCACAGGGTTTTTGTTTTCTTAACATTCACCGTAAGAACATTCAATTTACACCATTTCTCAATTTCATTTACATCATTCTGCATCAATGCGGTCATTATTATGGGATCTTTCCTATTTATTACCAATGCCACATCATCAGCATAAAGGAAACATTCACAATTTACTACTCTACTAGCAATATTATTCAGATAAATATTGAACATCAATGGACCCAATACCATACCTTGAGCCGTTAACCTTGGTGATCTGGTATCTATTTATTAGAAAACTTTTTAGCCATTTTATACATTTTTCATCACAGTTTATATTTTGTAATTTTGTTACCAATATGTCCAAATTTACAGTATTAAATGCTTTCTTTAGATCTAGGAATAGAATCAGCGAATATTCTCCTCTATTACAAGCTTCTAGTAAATATTGTACCAACTTAAAAATAGCATCTGTAGTAGACCGACCTGGCATAAAACCAAATTGATGTTTATTAATAATATCGTTTTCTAACAGGTGTTTCATTATTTGTTTATGTACACATTTTTCAATAAGTTTAGAGAAAACATTAGTCATTGTAATCACTTAACGACCCATCCTTTGGTAACGGTACAACATGTCCTATTTTTAATACATTTGGTATATTGCCACTCTCAAATGACTTGTTTACAAAATTTGGTAATAATATATCCTTACTTAAAAGGAAGTCTTTTACTATACAACAGGGTACCTTATCAATACTTGTACTCTTGCTTACATCAATTGTTTTAAGGATTTTATTACAAGTCTCAGCTTTACAGTTTTCTAGTGTAAGTATATTGTCACATATCATTCCATCATTGACATATGCTATAATATCAAACCATCCGAGCCTATATTTATGTAGTAATCATTTATATAAGCTGGTAATAGTCTGGTATTTACCATTGTACCCGTATCATCTTTTAAGCTCACAGTGGGTGTTGTGTTATTACCTTTCCATACCATGTTCAACATCTTCCAAAAACGTTTCGGGTCCTTCTTATACTTACATAATAAGTTCATTGTTACATTTTTCCTTTTACTTTTTAATCTATTGTTAATATCCTTTTTTATCATCTTCACTCTATCAAGTAGTTGGTTTATATGACCCGGTATACATTTTTTAGCTTGTCTAAACAATCTTTTCTTTTTAGCAATTAATCTTCCTACTCATTCATCATAGAACATATCATTTTCTCGTACCTTATACTGCTTTACAGAATGGAATCTATCCAGATACTTAACAATATGATATATAATTACATTATACACATCTTCTTCATTAGAGTCCGGAGGTATACAAGTATCCCAGCTAATATCATTTACATAAGATTGTAATTCAGTTTTACTGAAGTTATTCATATTTCTTGATTTAACCCAATTTATTGGTTTTTTGACCTCTTTAACCATTTTCCTAACTACAAATACTGGGACATGGTCTCCACAGATGTCGTTTAAGAGTCCATACTCCTTTACACATGTACAATTTGTATAATAATGATCAAGTGTTGATTTCCCATATCTATGGAAATATGTTGGTTGTGTTCTTAAATACTTTAGTCCTGTGTCCCTTAGACAGTTGGTCATTCTTCTAAATTTAGTACAGTTCCTACTACGGCTGTTTACATTAATGTCTCCCATGATCCATATTTCCTTATTTTTATAATTTTCACACGTCACTATGGTATTAATATGGTTGTAGCACTCCGCTACCTTGCCCTTTGGTGGTCTGTATACCACTGTTACTACTTTCTGTTTATGTCCAGGGTAATTTATGGTTAGGCATATACATTCTATGTTCTTATTTACTACTGAGCAAACATTATCGATTTCCACATAGGGCATGTACCTGTTGTCTATGTAACATGCAACTCCTCCTCTTTTACCACGTCTTCTGTCATTTCTGACCAATGTTTTATCATACATATAGAGTTGACTACTTGGTGTGTATGGCATTAACCATGTCTCTGTTATACCTTTAAAATCAAAACCCTTAAATTCCCGTCTTACATAGTTGTATTTATCCTTTAAACTCTGTGCATTAAAGACCAAGAATTTAAAACCATTACCTTCTTGTACAATCTTTGGGTCTTTACTCATTTATTGCTATACGATAGTTCCACCCATCTCCATCAATCCCTACTCTGAACAAACATGATATCATATTAACTAACATATATACAAGTGTAGATGTTGTATGAGGGTCAGGTCGTCAGAAAGTGTAAGATTCTGCCCTTGAAGGGCCTTTAAAATTAATTTTCTAATTCCTTTATATAACCTTAACACAACTGTGAAGGGACTTCCGCTCAACTCAGAAAACCAAAAAATACCGATCTAGCCCATCCAGTTCCATTTTTATTGCTTGTTTTGTGTCATGTAACGTCCGGTACCAAAATAATGAAATATAGAGGTAATTGAAGTTGCTCTCAGTAATATAAGAATGTCCCATTATGCATAACAAACACATTAATTAACAAAGCCAATATGTCTATTATTGACTTCAATTACAGAATGGAACAGAATTTGAGTTATGCATGTACAGTAGACTGCCTCCTACATGATGATAAAAGTACCGGACGTTACGTAACGTCCGGTACTTTTATCAGAATTATTTCACATAAGCTGCTCTCACATGGAGACAAATGCTGCTGGACACACAATTTTTTTCGCCAAAGTAGGGGATAATAAAGCCCTTCATATGGATAATAACAAAGATTATGAAGATTAATTTTTTCCATGTTTTATAACTGATTTAGATTTTGGTATCGGACGTTACAAATTACAGATTTCCATTTTCAAAGACACACAATGAAAAATCCTCACTCAGTAACATGTTCAAACCTGATGGAAATGATACCTTTGATCATATACAATACAAAAAATAACTTTGGGTTACTCCAGATGTTCTTTATTCAATACAGAACATTTGTAAAAAGTACAAAAAAACAAAAAAGAACAAATTTGACTGTTTTTCTCACTTCGGCAAGCTATAAGTCTGAGAGTTTTTGATGGATGGCCACAAATTAACATCTTTCTGATAGCCCTAAGTGTTATCTATCAAATGAGTCTATGTAAAACAAGATTGATTTGCAACTTCTTTCTCTAGAGCCATAAGAGTGCAAAATGACCCCAAAACACAAAATCTACTGCTTTCTGGCGACCTGACCCATGAACACTAGTCATTATAGGGTCCATACAGAGAGAGTCGGTTGAGGTTGACACTCTATACAGTGTGTCCGAAATGTCCATTGGTGGTGTAACAGAACCACAAAGTAATAGACATTGGCACACTTGGTGAATAAACAAAATTAAATTCATAACATTAGTTTAATACATGGTATAAATAACCAATATTCCCTACACAACCAGTTTTAGTACGAACAGACATTAGGTAAGTCCCATATAACAAACAATTTTCATTTATGCATAGGAATCTACTACAACATACTCATTTCCCATATAGGATATATCTAGAAAAAGGACCTGTTTGTACCGTCTACTTTTAATCTGTATAGTCTAGTATCCAATTAACATTATAGTTCGTAGGTATATGTTCTAATGAATTTATTCATCTCCGTCACACTTTCTGAGATTGTCAATACCATCCAAGTTTTTTGGGTCATGTTCTTCCTGAAATCTTGACCTCAACTCCTCTAGGAGAATGCCGAGCATGTTTTCTCCTCTGTATGTGTCATTGTCCAGACTTTCATCATTGTACCCTACACCTGCACTCCAAAACATATCAGTCTCACTTTGGACTAGGTTCAACTGATTTGTTTTTCTCAACAGTTCTCATAGGAATCTGTTCTGGTAGAATTTTTTACTTAAACATAGTTTCATGATGTTAAGTCTCATTTTTCTCCATTTCATTCCCCTCTTACAACCTTCTCCTTCTCTGTGAGCATCCACTGCATCACTCGCCCTCATTACCCTTTCAGCAGCCTCAAAGTCTCCCATCTCAACACAACCTACCCATTGAAACATATGCTCAGCTGACCCAAATGACAGACCTTGATGTTCAATTTTTATTTTGTACAGATTGCTGAGATAGCATTTCTCTCCACAGAATACAATACTTGTATCTGTTTGCCTCATGAAGAGTTTACCTATCACATACCCTGGTTTCTCATATTCATGACCCTGTTTCCCAGCATTAGAGTCTATGATATTGGCCTTCCTACTGTTTGTGTCCTTTTTCACTACCTTTTCCTTTACTACTGGTGTTGTATCTGTACTTGACGTAGAGTTGCTTCTTGGGGGTGTTTTCTTCAGTACTGTCATATTTCCCTTGTACTCATTTCCAGACATTCGCTGCAACCTTATGACGATTGGAGTTTTCTTGGGTTCAGGTCTTGTATTCCATCCACCTCTACCTTTTACTTCATCACTATATATGCTTGGTTGCATATCTGTTTTCCTAGTCCCGGTATTTCTGCTGTCCCTCAGTGGTCGTGACTCTGTACCCCTGGACTGTGCTTCTATAGTCTCTGTATCAGGTTTCTTTCTGTTGAGTTCATCCTTCGGTATGTACCTCTTTGGTATAGCATTTGGCTTGTACCCATCATACAGGATATTGTCTATCAGGATTTTCGTACCCTTGGCCCATGCATTTGCTAGCCTATTTTCCCTGCAGTTTTTTGCAATGCGCCTCATGTACCCTTTGACCTGTCTCACTTCGGGATCCTCATCTGGATTCACATATACTGTGTTGTATTTACTTCCAGGATGTGCCAATGAAGATTTAGCTCTGAGACATGTATCTCTACGCCATGTCGTGGTAAAGCATATTAGTAATGCCCTAGTACCCTCATCTCTAGATGTGGCCATACGTTTTGTTAATTTTATTTCAGTCTTGTCCACATCTACTCTCATAGCTCTGATTAAGGCCATAGTTTATTCTATGGGGTCCTCATTCTCATCTTCTGGTAGTCCTGTAACTATCAAATTGAATCTGCGAGGTGACTTGTAATCTTCGTTGATGTTATATTTGACAGTTGCTGCATAACTTGGGTTTATACTCTTCACCTCCCATTCTCTTTTAACAGTTTCTGCAATATTTCTAGCTTCTTCATCGTGTACATGCCTCAGATCTTTACTATTTTGCAGTGTGTTATCCTTAATTTTCCTCATCTCATTTGTGACGTGTGAGAATTTGGACTTAATTCAGTCTCTATTTGTTGCAGACGGTCCCTGATAGACCTGTTTGTACCGTCTACTTTCTCCTTTAACTCGTTAATGTCACTTTGTGTTTCAGCTCTATTTTGGGTCAATAATTTCATCATATCATTAAAACCCTTCCTCAGAAAGTTTTTAGAGCCACTTTTCTTTTTGATAACACTATGGTCTGTTTCCTTCGTTTTGGACTGTACCTTGTTATCCTGATAATCATCATCGCTGTTGGATGTCCAATCACTGTCAGAGTCTTCTGTAAATTGGTGTTCCTCTACAAATTATTATTGATGTTGTCATTCCCCTCATATGCACCTCTGCTGGTTATTGTATCAGTGTCCTTAACCCTCCTCTTTGGTCTATGCGACGTTTGGTACTTTGGCAATTTGTTGTCGACCAACTGGCCATCATAGTTTCCGTATCGACCAAACCGTCCATCGTACCACCTACATCGTCGCTTGGTGGTCGGGCTCGCTTTGTAGCTTTGCTGCTCACCTCTTTGTTGTATTTTCTTGGTCTTCCTCTTCCCCTGGGTTTATTTTGGACATTTTGATCCAAATATGCCTCAATTTCTGCCCCTGAGGATCTCCTTGACCTCACATCAAGCTGTCTCTTGCTTTGTTGTTGTTCCGCCATCGTACCGTAGCGACTTGTATTATCGCTCAGCTTCGTCTATATGGACCTCATTAAACTATACGTTCTCCTGTTATTAGAACGATTTTAACTTGTATCAGTCCATGTATGGTTGCTCTGGGTGTTCCTATATGTGTAGTTTGTATTCCATTTGATATATCTCTCAGTATACGTCTTAAAACATGATATATAGGACGACGACGGCAACTACTCTCTTTTCATGGCGGACATCTTAAGGGTTCCCAGTATATAGGCATATACATAAAAAGTGACATAATGACGCTCCATCCTTCCTAAAGAGTGACAGTATGACATCCCGAAATTTTTAGCACCCATGTATAGGCACAGACTCGGTTCACGTTTTTGACCACTTTTATATTGCTTCATGATAGTTGCTGCCTGTTGGTTGTTGACATGGCCGACATTTGCCCATATATATGGACATTTTCTGCTGCAATATGCATCACTAACTCAATCCTCTATTGCAGGTGCCTTCCTTATACCATACTTCATCATGCTGTTCCTGGTTGGAGTACCCCTGTACTTCTTAGAGCTGGCCATTGGGCAGTATGCCTCCCTGGGGGTAGTCGCTGTCTGGAAACTCAGTCCTATGTTTAAAGGTGAGAAAAAAGTATTGATTTACAATTATTACTTGGGTCACTTGGAATGAAAATCCTTGAAAAAAACGCTTGAAAAACAAACAAACAAACTGTACACAGAGGAAGTGAATTAACCCACAGATTAAACAAATTTTAGTTAAAGTTTAGGTGAAAAGTTGAATAAGTATTGACAGTTGTATTGTAACATGTTCTCAGTGACCCAGATGGTGAAAATGAGCACACATTGGGTTTAGTGGAAACTGCCTTAAAAACCATCCATAAATTATCAAAGGATTACCATGTGAATAGGAACCGAGGCAATAGCTTATCTTCAATGGTCTAGTGTTCGTGGTATTTACCCTGTAAAGTCTCACAGGCATACTAGTAAACATAGGAAACTTCCCTGCTTGAGTGACTTCATGCTCCAAACTGATAAATCATATTTCTGTGTTAGAAGTCTGTCCCTCAATGGACGTCAGATTGTTCATCTGCCTGGGCCATCTAATATACCCAGGAGGGTGTTGCTCCTATAGTAAAAGGTAGAGCTGGCGAAAAATGCCCTCCTTTCCAGTCCTTTCTTTTCATGTAGCTATAACTTGTTCCTTTTGTTGCTCACAAGTGGTCATCCGAGTATTGTGCTAAGAAAGGGGGATTTAAGTAGGTACCTAGCTGGGAGAAGTCAGTCAGTTAATATACTATAGAGTGTGTGACATGAGTAGGTACCTGATAGTGCAGCTCTCTCTGTTTTAAACAAGGCAGGTGACTTTTCAGACTGATGTGATGAGTGCAAGTATTTTGGTGAAGCAGTGCACGACTTGTTTAGAAAAGAGGGCACATACTCACAGCTCTTTTTACAATAGGAGCAACACCCTCCAGAATGAAGAGTCTGTGCCACAAATAGTTCCTACACTGATAGAATGGGCCTGGAATTGTTAGTCAGTACGGACTACGTTTCTATAGTCAAGTGAATGTATCTCTCACGACTATACATGCTATAGTCACTGCTAACTAACTTTACTTAGTCATATAGTCAACATATAGTCATGCCTTGATGCTTAGCATCAAGTACTTAGTCACTGTAACTAATAATGTATAGTCATCATGACCAATATCCATCCAAGATGGCTGCTGTATGCCTTCTCCATGATGCCCAGTTGGAACAGAAAATAACTCTTGAAACACTAGAATAATCACACAATATCATGACACATAGATGACGTACCTATCCCTTAATTGTTAGAAATGATCAGTACCAATAGATGAACAAGATGGGGTGAAGATTAAACCTGATTATAAATGTTTTGATGTGTAACTATCTCCTCTCAGCACCCGGCAAACTTAGGCTCTTTGTTTTTGTACACAGAAACCTGTGACATCATCAATCTGTGAGCTCTACACATAGTCAGAATGACTATTTCCATGACTAATATGTGACTAATGTGCATGGTCATCTGACTATGGGGGTCAAAATATGCTGGTATAGTCAGTTCTGACTATAGGCTTTATTATCAGTGTATAATTAAACATTTCTGTATTTATGAATTTCAGGTATTGGGCTGACAACAGTGTTAACGGTTGCTGTTATTTCTCTGTATTACAACACACTGCTGGCCTATGTGATCTTCTACCTCTTTGCCTCAATGACATCAGAGCTTCCATGGGTATCCTGCGGCAATGCGTGGAACACCATGTCATGCGCTGTGCGTGGCGCGAACCAACTATGTAAGTCCCGAATGAAAATTTTCTATCATCGCCCCCTAATAACATGTTTTGTAGTGTTCCATGTTTTTGTGTATAACTCGGTAGCAGCTTCCTTTCTCTTGTGCTAGGAAACAAATAACTTCTTTTTTCATAGCAGGCCATTTGAATTCAACCTGCAATGCAACGATACTCGGGACGGCTGGAATCCAGTTGAATACGTCCGACTTGGTCGTCTACAACAATACCGTGGCAGGGCTGGAGAACTTGACTGCTTCCTCTGCAGGCTTCTTGAACCTGTCCGCCAAGCCCACGTCACCAGCAGAGGAGTATTTTGAGTTAGGAACAGTTCTAGCCTTTCTGTGTCCAAATTTCCACCAATGCGATCAAGTCCAATCGAGTTAACATAAGTGGGGTTTCCTTTTGAAAAGAGGGCCACGATCAAAGCCAAAAAAAAAAAGAAAAACCAATGCGATCAAGTCCAATCGAGTTAACATAAGTGGGGTTTCCTTTTAAAAAGAGGGCCACCATCAAAGCCAAAAAAAAAGAAAAACAACAAGAAACCACCGAGTTTGACCTCCTTAAGCTGTCCAATATAAAAAAGAATTTTGGTCCTTAATTTTCAGCTGGCACCTATTAAGCCTCTATCCCGCCCCCCCCCCAAAAAAAAAGAAAGAAAAAGGAAATAAATGATTCAGAATTAGTCCAACAAGGCTATTAAGTGTCTTCATTGAAGAAAAGAAAAAGTATGTGTTGCTCTGGTAGAATTTTTATTGGGTTCTATCTAGAAACGCACAAATGATGACTAAATTCCCAAAGGATTCTGCAAATCATTTCGTTATTAATGAGTATCCTATCAAAATACCACTTTTACTGAAAAAGAAACACATTTATTCTATTGGGTTCTATCTAGTGAGAAATGAACTCAAACAGTGAATGAATTCCCCAAAGGAATCTGCAAACAATCTCCTTATATATTAGTAAATTCCTAGTCGAAATACCATCTTTACTGAAAAAGAAGCAAATGATGCCTGTTAGGCAGCAGGCCGAGAAAGCACTGAGTTGGCTAGAGAACTGATATAAGGTGTCACAGTAGTATTCCGCCCCAGTAAACCTACACTGAAAACTTATAGCTGTAGAAACTAATCAGTGTAGATCACTTTAGGGTGCTCAGTTTGATGCCGTCTGGGGGGAGCACCTTGTCATCATTTGGGTAATCATATGTGATTACAAAGGGTCATCATATTGATTACCTTTTACAATATAGCTTACATGCTCAGATTGATAGGTGTACAGCCAAATTGGGCATTTTGTCAGGTTTCAAATATGTTATAATTACACCCCCCCCCCGTCCTGGTACTGGTAGGTCTTTATCCTTGACCCTCCTAAGCATCATGATTGGTTACATAATATATATCAAAATGTATAGCAAGCAAGAATCGATTCCCCCAGTTGTTACTATCATTTCAGAGACAGGAGAGGTGTCTATGTGTAAAAAATTGCTAAATCATTTAATGTCATTGGATTTTTTTCTTTCGTGAATCAATTGAGTCACTATGAGATGGTTTTATGATAACCTTTCATTTCACAGACATTTATTGTCTGGATTAATGCTACTATTGATTAATAGATTACCTTTAGATAGTTCCTATTCTGTATTTTTGTATAGTGGAGGCCCCTAGTGGCAGAAGTATGTCATCAAAATGATCACTCTGTGCCATCACTTTGATGAGATGGGGTCATCATTTTCAAATGATGAACAAAAGTCATCTTCAATGATTACTTTTATATATGTATATGTTTTCAGTGTAGGACAGCTAAATAGTCCCAACTAAAAACAGTGTTTTGCTTGGTATAATCAGTGCCAGGGGACCTTATTTTTATCGCAGATTAATAATTTTGGTACCAGAAGAAAGGTAACGATTTGGGGGGAAAAAGTTGCAAAAATTTTTTGGTCACCATGGAAACCTATTGTGTCAGAGAGGGGTCCAAGGTCACATTTGTGACTTGTCAGGGGTGCCTGTATCATGTAATTTATTCAACATGGTGGTTTCCATGGCAACTGGTGCAAAAACGGATCTGACTCCGTTATGGTTGACCATGCTAAAAAAATCAAGAATGACTTCAGCTTTAATTTAAGCCTTTATTTATGAACGCCATCAAATTAGAACCCGATTGACGCCAGTTTTATGGTGGAAGATGGGGGGAAAATCAGAACGTCCTTGGTCCTATTAGTACCGTGACACCATAAAACGAGGGAAACATATAACCAAGAAGCAACTTTGACTACTATCATAAAACTAATGTGCTCTGGGAAAACAGGAATAAAGTATCCATATTTATAAGACTATATATAGTTGTCCTCTTAAGCCGTGTGTCCACAGGGCAGCAGAATTGGTGAGCGACAAAACTTCCGACAACAAAACCACTTTTGTCATCCATTCTCGGCAACAAAACCACCTTTGTCACCCTTTCCCGACGTCAAAAGTGGTTTTGTCGCCAAGAATGGATGACAAAAGTGGTTTTATCGTCGGGAAAAAACGCTGGATTTTGTCGTCACAAATTTTGACGCCCTGTGGACACACAGCTTTATTGTTACAAAAAATTGATATATCCAAACCAATGGGATTCAGGCATTGGTGCACCGGGACTGGTAATGTATGCCACTTCCAATTATTTTCAGTTTCATATTTCGTTTGATTTCTGGAAAAACCGTGCTCATTATGTGCTTAAGTTGTCCATTAGATTCACATTAGGCCTATATCCTTATGTCCAGATATCTCGAATATGGCATTCTTAGCTCATCTCTGAACAACTGCCATTTTACAGAAGCTGTTTTCTCGAACATTGCTTTTCCCCCTCTTTTAAATGCTCGAAAATATGATTCCACATCTTACTTTCATTTAGATTACAAATGAGCGTCTATAAGTTATAATTAATTGCTCATTTTTGAAATTCTTGCAATTGATCTGTAATTGGAGTTGTTTGCAGACAATGAGCTATGAACTGAGTGTTGTTTCAGGCGCTATGTGCTGGACCTATCCTCAGGCATTGACGACCTAGGCCCTGTACGATGGCAGATGTTGCTCTGCTTCCTCTTGGGGTGGACGCTGGTCTATGCCTGTGTAGCCAAAGGCATCGAGTTCTCTGGCAAGGTAATGATTTGATATTTAAACTCAAGCTGTTTCTTGATTTACTGGACCTTTGAGGACCGTTGGCTTTCAAGGATTGTTTTCAAAGTGGAATTACGAGGCTTCTAGGGAATTGCAAGGTAGGAAGACTGCATCTGACCTTAACCAGAATAAATTATGGCTAATTACCCTATATATAAAAATGGGTTAGTAGATCGCTGGTTATAAATGTTCTATTTTTGACTGCTTCAGCCTCTGGTACTCGTGGGGTACCAGATGAAGCAAAATTTTTAGGCTGTGAAGCAGTGAGGAAAATGCCAGCTAACTCGACCTATCCATTCAAACTTGTAGGAGAAATATTTCCATGATAGAATCATCAATTTTCTACTGGTTTTTGCTTTCAGTATCAGTCATGAATTATTATTTATTTATTTTGATAAAGAAAAAAAACATTATAGCCTCAAAGTTCTTTCAAAACTGTAATGGCCGCTGTCGCATGCAGAATGTCGCTACCATGCAAAATGTTTCCAGCGTTCTTCCAACAGACTTTGCACCCTCTAAATCGTATCATGCAAGATCAAAACATCTGCTTGGAGAGTGATAAACTTTACTTAATCTCGAAACAAATAGTTTTTTCTTTGAAAGGAAGAAACCATGAAAATATCCCTCTCCTCTTATAGAAATTGAAAAAACAACAACCCTAATGATACTGCCCCTACGCCGTAGAAGTATGATTAATGCAAAGTCTAACTTGATTTTCCACGGAAACATTTTGCATGGAGTGACATTTTGCATATTACACCGCCATCTTGGGCTTCCATTCAAGTAGATTGGAGCTCCTCATGATAGACTCCCTAGCTGTAGCTTTTTAAATACACCATATCTAGAGAGTACTCATCGATACCTTCATTTTGATATGTCATACCTTGATATCTGATAAGTAGTTCCCGAGATATTTGCTAAAACTCAAAGTCCGAGAGTATCTGCTTGGAGAGTGTAGAATTGTTTGACGTTGCTATGAGACATATCGTTGCTAAGTTAAGCGCTGCTAAGATAAGCGCTTCTAGTGTAAGACACCAGGGGGCTGCACCTACAGCCTGCAGGCCACTAGTATCTTATAAAATGTTGGTCATACATTATCAGCAGGGCCTTTTAGTTTGTTTTTTTTTACTGTAGAATGTGGTGAGAAGAGGACGGTGAAATATACAGTTTACCCCTAAAATTTATTGGATTAACCTCCAAAGGTGGGGGTGGGGCAAACCTAATTTTCGGGAAAAAGATAGAGGAAAACAAATAGAAAATGCTTTACTACGCACAAAAGGGTACTCGTCCGAAAGTGTGGCCCACTCTTAGAAGGGGGTCAGATTAAGTCCACTGATTTCTGTTCTTTGAAATACAATCAGACCCTTTTTTCATGCCCTCACCAGGTGGTATACTTCACTGCTACGTTCCCCTACCTGGTTCTCGTTATCCTCCTGGTGCGTGGTCTCACACTACCTGGAGCCTTTGAAGGCCTCAGGTTCTACGTCGTACCCAGATGGGAGTACCTCATGACAGCCAGGGTGAGTGAAATTTGTGTCAGCCATATCACTACGCACACAGGAGTCTGTTTCCAAAATGTTGGAAGTCAATTAGAACTGTTGGAGTTGTACTTCCAAAATACAAGGAGTGGCTCATCTTTGTTTTGTCACTTCTCTCTTATTTTACAAAACAGAAGTGGTCTAGAAGTGGTGATCACTTCCCAAGCAACAACTCCTTTCTGATAAATTGGTTCCTTCACAAAGGCACTCAAGTGGGACTATGCACAGAAGTGGTTCCACTGCCTTTTGTAAAAGAGTGTTTCATTGTGAAGGTCCATGCTTTGGCATATAGTAAGGGGAGTGCTTCCAAATATTCGAGTAGAGCAGGGATGTGAGAAGTTAGGTACCTACCCTGAGAAGCGGGCCCTCAGTCGTTCGGAAACAGCCTCCTGACCATTATCATGTTGAAAACCAGTTGGGCAATGTTAATTAGCCAGCTTTAAACAACGCTGGCCTCGCAAGTATCGCATTCATGAATGAGAATAAAATGTTTTGGTGCACTCAAAGGGCTGGTTCTTCATTTTAAAAGAAAAGAAGTTTACCATTATAGCTATTACAAATAGTACAACGTGACACGTAGTATTTGATTAATAACACATTCAAACATGACGTGATACGTTTTCATCTCTTCCACCATTATAAAGCTTTATCATTATCCTGTTGTTTTGAATCTCTCATCACGTTGTCAAAAGCAATTTAGTTTTCACACATAGGATGAATAATATTTCAAAAATGTTAACCAATAATGGATACACATTGGACGCCCAATGTTTCCCTTGGTGTAATAATAGGTGTGGGGTGAGGCAGCTTCTCAGATATTCTACTCGCTTGGCCCAGCCTGGGGATGTCTCATCGTCTACGGATCATACAACAAGTTCAACAACAAGTGTAACATGTAAGTATAATTATTGAGATAGTTTGATACATAATTTTGTAATTTCAGGCTATTAAGTTTCCCTTAGTCTTCCAATAATCATTAACATACAGGCAGTAATGTAATTAATGTGTATGGCCATTTGAAATGGATCACAATGGATTCAACATAGCTATTGTATATCCTCTATGTAAGTTGAAGGAAGAGGTATAACTCACATGTGGGGCTTATTTTTGGGATGCTTAGTACCGTTCTATATAAAGTATAAAATACTCATCTATAAGAATCTCCCTGAGTTGAGTTAAATCCCGTAAAATACAGCTGGGGCAATCCTGGGGGTAGGACGCGCCTTCTACAGAGTATTTACAGTAAAACATAATACTAAGAGACAGTTTAGACCAAAGAAAACGAAGCCCAAAATTTACATTAGGCGACTAGGTCTCTAAACATCAGTACATTTAGCATTGGCTCAGTGTTACCACAAATTATACACCGTGCCAGAACGGTATAAATCTTCTCCAGGGGGTTATTTTACTAGATGAGGGCTATGACTCTTAACTATAAGAAATCGGGTCCGGAATGCCGGTTGTGCCCCCCGACCCAATTTTCCTGGTTGTGCCCCCCCCCATAGGCTATTACCTACACCTATGAGTGTAATTCGAATTATGTACGTAGATCCTGCACTGCAAAAATGGTGTTTAGATTTTAAACATGTTTAAACCTAAAAATATAGGTCAGTTAGGTGTCTCAGCGACTACACATTTAGGAAATGAACACTTTTATTCTAACTACATAAACATTTTTACTAAACATGTTTAGATGTTTAGAGTTTAAACAGTTGAATAATAGGTGTTTAGATTTAAACATCATTATGTTTAGATACATGGGTGCTGAATCCACACCAGGTAGCAGCACTACCTTTGAGTGGACTATCTTTACACAATTATAATCAATTTTTTTGACAAATGTACCCAAACCCATGTTTATAATAGTTTCTATTAATTGGATGTCATGAAAATAGAAAGGGCAAAAGAAAGTTGACTAGATTCACCTTACACCACCATCATTAGCGTGAAATAATCAATAAGCTCAATGACTGACACCTATTTCATGTTGTTCTGGAATAGACAAAGCAATTTTCTTCCTGTCAAGCTGTTGTATTTTCTCAAGTCTCTCATTCTGATGCAGTGTGTACATACATGCACACGTAAATAGGTGTGGCTGACTTCTTTGGGGACTTTTACATATAAATACCCCCCCCCCAGTAAATGAGAAAACAAACAAAAGACATCTTTTTTTTAATGTATACATGTCTGTATCTAAACACAAAAATTCATAAACATCTAAACACAAAAATTCATAGATATCTAAACACAAAGTTTAAACCTAAACACCTATATTTCTAAACACTTGAGCCAAGCACATTGTTTGGGTAAACATGTGTAGGAAATTAATGTGATTACAAAAATGTTGCAAGAATATGTTTAGAATTGTGTTTAGGATCTAAACACCATTTTTGCAGTGTGTCAACAGGTGAAATTGGTGCATATTTGTTTCATTGAATTGCGTTAGAACCATAGAGAGTTAAAGCCTATAACTTGGACAGGCTATGAGATTGATATCGGAGAAGATATGTATCTACCTATATTTGTCTTACATAATTTATAACATATGCATGAATCAGTTTTGTTAAAATGGGGAATATGTGGATAATTCAGTTGATAGTATGAGCATAATTATGTTATTGAAATTGTCAACTATGTCCTTGATTCTATGAAAATGTATGAGCATAATTCAGTAAAATCTCACACAAAAAAAACTGTCATTTTTGAATGATATTGTTATGATTTCCCCCCCCCCCCAATCTACCAGAGTCTGTGTGTTACTACTGTGATACTGGCAGTAACCAACTCGAGGAAATTAAGGATCACAGTATTACAAGCCATGTTCAACACACCTTCAAATTAAAAAAAAACAACTTCTATTACATAAGTTCACAGGAAAAATGTTTTATCAATCAGTACATTTCCCTGTAGAAACCTCTCACAGATGAGCAGAAAAGTCAAGGATGGTTTTAGTTATCAAGTTGATCTGACAACAAAGAAGCTAAAATGGGTGAAAGAGAGCTGTGCAAATAAAGGGATTAAACGGTCGCATGATGAAATGGAGAAAAATGACACCAACACCATCACTAAATGTTTTACAAATGATGCAATAATCTTTCACAGGGTTTTAAGTGTGATGAAGGATATTGATTGACAGGAAGAGTTCATTTCTACTCTCACAGGACTAGCAAATGGTCATCTAGACCCCAAAAACATATCGCTACATCTGCTATTAGTAATGTCTGTTACAACATAACCACCAAGCTATTCAGGGGTAAAGCCAACCACTTCTTCCAAGGTCATATGGCTAACAGTTTCAACTCCGGCAATGATTGTGAATAGATTAGGAACTTTGGAGATATTATAGGGTAAAGGCCAAGGCAAAGGTTCAGCAGGAAGGGGTACATGCAAATAATTAAATGGCTGGAGGGTTTGTGGCCATACCACTCCAGCCTGGGATACAGGTAACTAAAGTTAACCCTTTGAAGTCTGCTGATGGGAGAGTGTGTTATTCCCATTAGGCAGCATCATGATCCAATGATCAATAAAATCAAAATCAACAACACCTTCTGGAGATTTTCCTGACTGTGTGGGAATTACACTCATACTCTATCTGTAAGTGAGAATTACGCACATACATGATCACATGTCTGTTTTTCTTCCCTGAGGATGGATGGCCTGGATTTATAGTAGCAGGGGATTTATTTTCAATACTTGGCACCATTCTCACACCTTTGAAAGAGGAATATGCCATTTTAAAGCTGAAACATTGGAGTTGAACTGATACAATTGTCCAAAATTATGCAGGTACCTGTCATTAATTACACATGTACCATGACTTGAGTGCAAACTGAATTACACTCATACTTCAGAAACTTCTCTGCCTTCTCAGATAAAATCCTTGGCACCTTAATACACAAACCCATTGATAGGTCCAACCTTTTTGCATATGTGGATGTAATGGCAACTCTTATAATGCCTTCTAAGTATGTAAACTTAGACCCCTTCCCTTAGCATAGCAATTCAGATCAACTTACATAGTTCGAATTACGCTCATAGGTGTCCCCACTGTGAACCTGCTAATATATGCCCAGAGTCTACAACCTGCTAAGAGATGGAGGCTTTCAAATCGTTGGAACCTAAACTTCATTAGTGCGTTGTAAAATAACCCCAGGAGAAGAAAACAATCATAGTAGCATTTCATGTTCCCTGGAGGGTGTTGCTCCTATTGTAAAAAGAGCCGTGAGTATGTGCGCTCTTTTCTAAACAAGTCATGCACTGCTTCAGCTAAGTACTTGCACTCACCACATTAGTCTCAAAAGTCACCTGCCTTGTTTAAAATAGAGAGAGCTGCACTCCCAGGTACCTACTCATATCACATGCTCTATAGTTTATTATACTGACTGACTTCTCCCAACTAGGTACCTACTCAAATCCCCCTTTTTTAGCACCGTACTTGAATGACCACTTGTGCGCAACAAAAGGGACAAGTTATAGCTACATGAAAAGAAAGGACTGGAAAGGAGGGCATTTTTAGCCAGCTCTTCCTTTTACTATAGGAGCAACACCCTCCAGGCTAGATATGTGTGATGCATCTCCTGTTGACACTAGGAAACACATATTATATGACCCTGGCAAGTAAAAAGGATAGCCCCTGCATACTGTCACTGGCTGCTCTTTCTGTTTGGCCGTTCAGACATAATCATATCGTGTTAATGTTATGTCTATTATAAATTACTGCATGGATATGACCTTCAACCAATGAAAATGTCCCCCCCCCCCCAGTGCCCATGGATGTTGTATAAACTAATATGCTTCTTCCCACAGAGATGCTGTCGTGTCGTCATGTATCTGCAGTGGGACGTCATTACTGGCAGGAGCTGTCATTTTCTCCATCATTGGCTTTATGTCACATGAGCTAAATCTTCCCATCAGTGAAGTCATGACCTCTGGTATGATATCTTTGTAGTTGACCCTCAAACTCTCGCGGGCCGATTATTTATGCAATGGTGCATCGTGCACATTGGTGCATCATGCCGACCCAGAGAGAAAGTATCTATCCCTATAGCGTTGGGTTGGCATGATGTATTCATGAATGCAACCCTGAAGAGAAGCCTTGCCAGGGCTTCATTCATGTTCATCATAATGAAGTCTTAATGGAATGTCATGTTAATGCATTCTTGCTTGAAACCATGCACCTATTCCATTTTTATCTTCTGATGACAATTACCTCATGAGACTATTATTTGAATTGATAATCAGATCTAGTCAGATTCCAAGTTGCTACATAATATTCTGACCATCTCTATTTTCCTCCTGTGCAGGACCAGGGTTGGCATTCATTGCCTACCCAGAAGCCATTGCCCGAATGCCCCTTGCACCATTCTGGGCCATTATATTCTTCTTCATGCTCCTCACAGTGGGCCTCGACAGTGCTGTAAGTTTGATTTTATGGCCCTGACACTAGCTTTAGGGAAGAAAGATCTTTGTTTCTAATCTATTTTCACAAATATCTTACATTTATTTTCCTGTCCGCGTCTCATGAGAATTGTGCAAAATGGCATTGACATTTCACATGTATAGACTTCAATCTTCTATACATGGACATTAATGTCTTGTAAGAACACTAGATGGCACCACCAGTACATTAGGATGACCGTGAACCCTTTCGAGGAGAAACGGTATGATCGGAAGTGTGTTCCTGGTACCGGCGAAAGTTGAAAGTTTACCTGCTCATATTTAACAAGCGATATTGGCGCCACGTTAGCGCTTCTCCCCGAAAGACGTAACCTAGGATGACTTCCTACTGGTCTCATAGAATGAATTGGTCCCGCACTATAATTTGATATAGTGCAAAACATGATAGCACCCATTGGAACATTGTTCATTTTCTAAAAATCACCCTGGATCTAATAGAGACATCCTTCCTTCATAATATAGGCTGACTTAAAATATGAATAGACCACGGAAATTTTGAGCACCGGGCTATCATGTAAAAACACTGCTGATTCTGCACTGAATAAAATGTAGATTCACTATTCCCAACCTAACCCTTGAAAAAAATGGGCAAGCCCTCTGAGAAATGCTTTCCTGGTATTTATCTAAGGCAGCAAACATTCAACAACATTGTGTACTGGTTTTATATTTACTAGCATTATTTTCAACATGGTTATTGACCATTCACTGTGCCTGCAGTATTCACTTATGACCACAATCGTATACGACTTCTGGTTTACTGTGGGATTCCCCTCACTGAGACCTTTTTGTCAGTTGTCAGGAAATCCTTCTTTTGAGAGTAAGCAAGATAGCCTACACTTGAAATACAAATAGACTGAACAAAGATAAGCTACCAGACTAAGATCCTTCATGCTTTGAAAAGTAGGGAAATATGTCTTACATTACTTACACATGATCTGTCTTTTCCCATCAGATGGCCCAGATTGAGTTGCTCATGATTCCAGTGATTGATGCATTTCCCAAACTACAGAAGAAGAAATGGATAGTCTCCCTCTGCATCTGTGTCTTCTATTTTGTTACTGGCATCCCCTTTTGCACCAAGGTGAGTGCTTTTTTTAAGATTGAAATGAACTCTTATACTAATTATCTTTCGCTTTCTGAATTTACAAAGATAATCTCACTTGTAAAAGGGGAAAAAAGATCAGATAGTTACCATGACATTTTAAAAGTGTAGTATGTCAAAGTAGTGCTCATTGTGTATAGTAAGTTAGATTGTAAGATAAGTGATTGAAATTTGGCACAACTTCAAAAGACTACCCCTACTCAGTGTTAACAAATAATGCTGGTGTCTTTCAGGGAGGCATGTACCTGGTGAATCTACTAGATTGGTATTCAGCCACCTTCACCTTCATCGTCATAGCAATTGTTGAAAATTTTGTGCTTGTGTATGTCTACGGTGAGTAATTTAGTGTATAGTGTTTCTAGTTTTAAGTTTGTGAATTTGACATTCATGAAAAATGCGGTTGCGTCTTTGCTATAACTCAGGAGCGGATCCAGAATCTGGAAAAGGAGGGGGCGCAGCCCAAAAAGAGGGGGCACAACCCCTATTTTTGAGCAAATTTTGGGGTCCAAAATATGTAATCAAGCTCTTAAGTACTGGGAAAAGGGGGGTGCCCGCGCCCGCGCCCCCTCTAAATCCGCCACTGATCAATATAAAGGGTACCATGTTCTAACCTATATTATGGTGATAATGATAATCAAATCTCTGACCTGGTAGATCTATATGTGTACATGGAAACCAAATTCAAAAAAGGAAAGGAAAGTCAATAGATTTTGAGGAAAGCACACTCCTCGATGTAATATTCCCTTTGATGACTCAGAATTTATGTTTCTCTTCCTTTATACTTTCCAGGGTACAAGAATCTGGAGAACAATATTTGTTTAATGCTTGGCGCCAAGCCGAGTATCTTTTACAAAGTCTGTTGGTACTTCCTCACTCCAGCCATAACAACGGTATGTCACCTATGCAATCTGCTCCCTGCATTTAGATATATGTCATGATAAATATATCCCTACATATCCACATTGATACGTCAGAAAGGGTTTGGCATTTATTCGACCGGAACTTTCTTGGCGTGCCGCTTTATGTTCTTTAATGTTCACAAACTTATTTTCTTTTCAGTTTATCCTGATCTTCAACATTGCTGTCCATAGTCCTGTGACATACAATGGCATAGCTTACCCACCATGGGCAGTGTCCTTTGGACTGTTCCTTGGTACAGCACCCCTAGCCTTTATCCCCGGCTATATGATCTACTACTACTGCTCCTATATAGGTTCCTTCCAGGTACATAAGAATAGTAATATCTTAATCTTTGTTATACACCTTGCTTTTGCCTTGCTCATGCTGTTTTGTAACATTTACCTTAATGGTCTCTAATTCAGAAATTGGCTATCATGGTCAATTTTGACCCTCTGGCTCATCAACCAGATATTGGTATCAAAAGGGTGTAGGCAATAGAATATCTCAAATGAAAGTTCCATTGTTTCTTTTCATCTAGATGATAAGAGCCATTCAGAAAATTGAAATCAAGTTATTATTTTGTTACGAGCTAAATAATCTGAATTCTTAGAGTCACCCGTTAGCTTCACAATTCCCAAATATCTTTACAATCAATATTATACTTTCAAATAATCAATTCATCATCTACATTTCTCCTCTCATTCCAGAAATTCAAAGGGGTAATTCAATGTCCCTGGACTAGAAAGACAGTAGTGGAACTCCTTCAGCCAGCACCTGGATGGGGTCCCATGATGCCCCAGCACCGCCTAGCGGCAGGACTGGAAGTCCTAGATGAAGAACTCTTCTGTATGAAGGACACAGAGCAGCTTAATCACCCTAAATCACATAATGAGGGCCCATCAGACATTAAAACCCCATATAATGTGGTTTAGTTGCATCTATTCTGTATTTTGTGTATTTTCTGATATTCTTGGCATTTACCTCGTTTAGCATGTCTCTGCTTTTTTTTCAAGAACATTTGGGTTATTTGTTGCGATGATGAGACAGTCTTCATTTAGAATGGAGATGAGTAAATGAATGATATGTTTAGTGTTACTGAATCGATATTCAGTGATTCCTCTAAAAACAAAGAAATTGACCGATGATTCTGTGGCAAAGGTGAATTGACTTGGATCTATGAAAATCTAACCTACTTTTGATATGTTGAATTGTAATGATTAGAATTCATATCAAATTGAATTGCCTCTTTATCTAATATTTAGATATGTATAATCCCTTCCGTCACATACAAACACTTTAGATGTAACAAGCAATGTATATGTGTAGAGGCAAGGAGAAAGGGTGCTCCGTGCTAAAATTCAAATCACTAGCTTTACAGTGATACATAGCATGAGAAGATACTCCTGTTAGTTTTGGAGGAATGGCTTGCTAGATATGGGTAGGTGTGACCATTTTAAATATGTTAATAAGCTCTATGTCTTATTGGTCATGAGATATATAGCTAATTAGCATAATTTATGTTAATTAGCTAAATTCGTATAAATTTTTATTCTTTTGCTCATAACTTTTGATCTAGAAATGGTATTTTCATTCTGTTTTCACCATAGTAAACCTTGTGGGATGTTCCTTCAAATGGGATCATTGATTTTCCTATTTAGAATGAAAATCATGTTTCCATGGCAACAGAAATCAACAAAAATGCCTATTTTGGCCCAAAAACATTCTTTTTACATGCCAAATTTGGAACCTTTCCACCCAAAATAGAACGTTTTATCAAAAACCATTGAATTCTCCATAAAAAAGTACCCTATAACAGTTTTAGTCATATTTTTCCTATTCTAGTCCATAGTGGTGCCCCCTGGTGGCTAAATCTGGTACTAAATCCCGCAGTAACTGTCCTTTCTGCTTGCTGGCTCACATATTTCTCGTGAGTGAGGTCTTTCATCTTTTAGATAATATGGCCAGCACACAATGTGTTCATTTTGATTAATATCAAGAAGCACTTTTGAGATATTTTTGTACATATTTATACGGCAGAGACCTTATAGATGTAACTACATTATTTCATGCATGCTGCTTGAATTTTCCAAGCACATACTTAAGGCAAATCAAACAGTAAGCCCCCATTTAATGTGGTTTCGTTGCATCCAGATCTACAATAGATTCTGTATTTTGTATACTTCTGATATTCCTGGCAAATAATTTGTCCTCTTTTGCCATGTATCTGCTTTATATTCCTTTTAAATGCTTTTTGTTAGTTGTTGGATGGTGAACCAGTCTTCATTTACAGTGGAGATGAGCAAATGAATGATATGTTTTGTGTCACAGAATCGATATTCAGTGATTCAGGACTCCAAAACAACGCATGACTTGTAATGTGGCTTAGATATAAGCTAGGGTGGCCGACAAGTGTACCTTATAGTATTTGTCAACGGCGAGGATTTTACATTACTGTAGTTACTATCATTAAAGCGATCCCCACATCCACCTTAAAATATTATCTTCAAGCAGTAGATTCGCTGTGCAGTGCTGCCACCAAGTATCAAAATAGAACATTACTTCAAAAGGGGTTTATGAAAGACATGTTTGATAGTAGTTTTCAAAGAGATCGTGTGAACCAGGGCCTGTCAAGTGACATTTGAATAATTATGCTGACTATATCAAATTGAATGTATTGAAATTGAACATCTTATTAGGGAGAGAGCAAGGTATTAAGGTAAAAAAAGGGAGATAACACGTTTTTTTCTGGCTTATATAAATTATATTGATATATACAATGCCATGTTAATCATCCTTATGGTGGGATGTCAATGATGAAGGGGCCCTGTATTGCTATGTCCATTGTAGATGCTGAAATCAAACTCTACAGTAGGTTAGGTGTACTTGCAGTATCAGCAAATTAAGCTTGAAATGCTGTGTGTCAGTGATTGCTTCCATGAATGTTCAATACTGATGTGTGCTACTATGTAATCATCCTGTGCACTATAAGCATATTGATAATCCATTGCCATTCCAATTTTCATCTCTTCATTTGCATTTTATTCTACCATCTATAATTTTCTGCTACATGTATATATAGTCTTGGTGACCAAAAAACACGTTCTCATAATATTCATTTCTGCAAAAGGTCTAAAATTTGTAAAAAAAATGGACACATTTCAGATGATAGGCATAACATATATCACTAATTAGTTTTGAAAAACACAAAACCCACAAGGGTATTACCCTCTCTGCTACCTTATCTCATTAGTATTTCATTTTAGAGTATTTCATTTCAACTGAGCAGTTTACATTATTTCAATTTGTTACTTCAGTTAGATCTATATTTGATGGACCATATTGGTCCGATGATCTTACAGCTTTGATGTCTATACAAGCCTACAGAAACAGAAATAAAACAAAAAAATAATTGTGAATAAATTGTCAGTTTTACTAATAATTTATGTATACGTGCATGCATAGTTAAGCGCTGGAATACTTATTTATACTACGTGTAATATTATTCTCTTTGTGATATTAAGTGTCAAATGATATGTGATAATCATAGACCATGGGAATAAAATATATGATATCTCATAATATCGTACCGTAAAAGCCAGCATATAAGCCGCGGCTAATATATCATTTCAGGATCTTGGTGCAGCTTATATGTAGGTGCAGCTTATACCAGGGTTTTATGGTAAACCCTCATACATAAGCCGCACCCTTACTTTGGGAGAGAGCTTTTACCTACACCTAAGGCCTGGAAAAATATGGTATTCCTTACAAATTCCCGCATATTAGCCCCCAAGTTCAGGAACATCCTTATACCGCACCTTGGGGTTAGGATGTGTGTCTGTTCGTCCCCAGACCCCCTATACTTCTGCCACATAACACCAGGTGGCCACCACCATAGAAATGCTACTGTATGGGGGGCATAAAAACTCTCCCTCTTCTGGGTTTGCCTGAACTACAAGTTCCTCTCTTGGCCACCTAGTCAGAAATGGGGGAGCTACGGTAACGCCAAGGTGTGGATATACATGAGGATTTATGGTACTACATTGTATCATTACAGTAACCAACACGGATCACCATTTCTTAGTAAGTGTAAAGTTTATTGAAGTCATCTGCTGTGACTGGGCATTATCCAGAGAAGCGGGCTTATCCAATATAACATGCATCTCCGCTTTATCATAACACACCGTATCAAATGACAGCTGAAGCTATCATTGCGTATCATAAATTGGAATAACAAAGACAGCAAACACAAAGGAATATTCAAATACACTTGGAAGGTTGGATGAAATAAATAATTAACTCTTTTAAGAAAGAGTGACACAGCTTGCAAAAATATTAAACAGTTAGTCAAGTTCCATTGATATCAATCCCAGTCCAGTATATATAATTGTAGGAGATAATTACTAGAGGAACATAGGGAATATACTAACAGATCCAGAAATTGGTACATCACAGACATGATATGATATGAACTGAGTAGTTAAATTCAACTTCATCAATTAGATATAGGATGCGCATACGGTGCTATTACTGAATTTATTCAATTGTGAAAGATGTATAGGGAACACTTGAACAACCAATCATAGAGTCTCTCACACAAATTTCAATTCATTGAAAGTATTTCACCTTTTGCAATGTGCATTTTAAAAAAGATACCTAAGTAATCTGAGCATATTATGTATGATAAGGAGCTCAAATATGAAATACAATCATAGCAGGAAGTCTTGAGGTTTTCCTATTTTGGCAGCCTATGTAACCACCTGATGAAGAGCATGCTATGCATAATTATAATGTATAAAGTAAGCTTCCAGCAGTATAACTTAAACATATCTGAAATAAATAGACATATTAACATGATTCAAAATGTACCGTTTTACTTAAGCAAATGGAATTATTTAACACCCATAGATGATGTGGTCACTTTCCGAATTAAGTATTAACTTTTCTTTTTCTTTTTTTTTTGCATTCACTGCCCTAAGGACCTACCTCCACAGAGGGGAGGTCTGGTCTTTCTTTTTGCAAGACTCATTTTTTTTTTGCAATATTTAAGTATTTGGTTTATGTAAAAACCTCATTTATGATTATATTATATTGAGTCCATTTAAGTTAGTCGAAAGACCCTTCGCTCTTGTTCTATAACAGTTAATCGCCAACCCGTTTCTCTTATGTTGGCCTATCTTCTGTGCCCTTCACTTTCAAAATGAATCTATATTTTCTTTCAATAGTTTACTTATTGTTATTCCTTTATTTTTGCAATATTCACCTCCAAATATTTCTAACTACATACAGGCCATTTTTATGAAAACTTTGAATTAAATGCTGCTTTGCGTATTTCATATAGAGTAAGGACATGGGCTAGTAACTAGTGTACCATCATTAAAGAAATCGATCTTTAAGAAAATAAATAGGCTGTATCGATGTCTTATAACAACAGAAGGAGAGGCATGGGAAAGCATATTTATCTACATTAGAGAGTTCTCAGTAAGTTTGCTAAAGCTATTTAGTGTATAGTCATGAGGTAATTGTGTGCATGTTCTCTATGCATCTAGTGCGTCAAGCAATCTCTTCAACCAGGCTTGTAGATTTGCCATTGGTCACATGAAAAAAGATTTGATATGCCACTTGGAATACAAACCGTAGTTCTTTATCTAGTTAGTAATTCTCATGCTTTGCTTAATTAACACAGAGGAAATCTACATAAAATATTGATGTCTGAGGCCCTATGATTGGTTATTTTTGATGCATGGTGTATCCCTGTACCCATGAATAGCTAGTAATAGGAAGCAGCCTCTGTTTTGTTCAAAAAGAGGATTTTCGCATCACTCTTTGGAAATTGATTTCAGAGTTCTGATACAAAACTCTTCAGCATGAATATAAGTAGATTCCAGGATTCAATGTTCTATAACAACATGCTTGTACACAATGGAAAGAAACATCAAGAGAAGTATAAAGACATAATGTAAAATACAATATAAAAATACCTTTTCTCTGGTGCATTGCAAACACTTGATGATGAGATGGCATAGTTTTACAGAGTGCAACAGGTAGAACAACTGTTAGAGGAAAGGTGAATTGCATAATACCATTTATCTAAAATACAGAGCAAACTAGATTAAACAGAATTCTTTTGGTTATGAAGTATCAGTCAAGACAACCATGATACAATGTCATAGATATATGAGGTTTAAAATATTTAGTTAAAAGCACACTTTTTCACTCAGATCCATGCCCTTTATACTTGTCAGATTGATAGTTTGAAAGTAGGAAATGATAAGATGGATCACATTCATTTGGAATAAAGATAGGTGTGATGATAAACAGATACCACTTATGGACGTGGAGCTGAGAATTCTGAACAGCAGAAAAAGGACGTACACAAAAGGTTAAGGCATCTCTTTTCCCCATTTTCACACAGTTCCCTCCCTTACATGGAGTATATATCTCAAAATCAAAATGAAGGGGTTTCTCAGTCTCTGAAACGTCTGTTCTCTCCAGAAAATAGCAAGACATTGTGCAAAGTGAGTTACACGTGATGATCTGTTCTAAGTCAGACTATGCAGCACCTATGATGTGAATAGACAGACCACTGATGATTATATGCCTTCATTGTCAATAATCAGAACCCTTCACGCAAGTAAAGCCATGGGCTACTTAGTAAATGCCCAAAATCATAGATCATTGGTTTCAGAAAATGATATCCAGAGAGGGGACAATATCAACGTTTTAGTTGAAGTAACATTTAGTGGAGATTCAAAATTGAACAGAATATTATAATCAGAGAACTACAACGGAATCACTGTTCTAAGCAATGAGAGAAACACCCGTAGTGGAGGGAGGATTTGCGGTGCCCTACTGCTGATCACATGGTCTCTCAACAGTTGGCTGTCTGAGACATCTCTTCTCCCTGATAGGAACCAACACCAACCCACCTGCCACTCAAACAAAAAGCACACAATGCAGTTTGAGTCCCTACCCATACAAAATATTTCTATAGAATGACCAAATTAATCGTAAACTAGAGTCTAGAATCTAACCACTAATTGAACAGAAATGGAAAGAAAATGACAAATAGGTAAACCACAGATTAACTTAAGAACAGTCTGTTCTTGCTAACTTCATCAATTTTTCGGAGAAGACGGTGCAGTAAGAAATCTATTTTAAAATTAGATTATTAATGTTTTTGTGTATTCCCATACAAATAGTTGAAGAATTAAAATATCCTTTTTTATCAGTGAAAATCAAAATGAGAACTTAATGAAACACTGATACAACAAGTGAAGTAACAAACACACAGGCTTCTCCAAACAATTTTGGACATTCCAATACCAGTATTATTTCTGATGTAAGGCTATTATAATATATTGCAAGGATAATGTCATTGCATGATAAAGAGTACACCATTAACAAATTCAAACTCCATTAACTTAGCAATGTGCAATAGCGTAGAAGGGAGGAATGGTAATAAATACATCAACAATCATAGCATAACCATTATGCTAACCACCGGCAATATTATATCAAATACAATAAATAGGTTGATATATATATATACAAAACAACTCTGATGATATTACTAAAAGGTACATCAAGAATCATAACAAATATTTGAATAAATTCTATGCAAAGGCCTAGCTGAGTGAACTCAAGGAACAGATTTAGGTGACTTAGAAACTGGGGGGAAATATGCAGTCATCCTTTATTTCAAAGAATCTATGCTCTAAATAAATATTGTTTGAGTTAAGAAATGATAAACCTAATAGGCATGGGTAACTATCAATTATAATCAAAGTACCTTTTAAAGTATGGAATGAGATGGGGAATAAACACTTGACATTCAATATACAAATTAAGTAGATATGACATGATTTTTATCTACTTCATGTGGTACCAAATATATTTTGCCCCTTTTAGAGTGCTTAGTGCACAGAAGTATAGAATACAGTGAGAGTCAAGTGCCAAGGCGCAATGTAAGGGTATAACATAACTGTAAGAAACATTACAGTACAATAAAAATTGGCTGAAACTGTACAAGTAGAAATAGTAATATACAATATAAGTGTCACATAAAGAGATATGACCATTACTATATTTTCCAAATTGAAACTTTGTACACTGAAGTTGTGACAATGTAATGTAGACAGGTGTATATGCTGCTTTACTAAAGATATATTTTATTGTGTGTTGTCACAACTATCTTTATCTGTAAAATGCCAGTGCTAGGACCTCTATACACATGGCTGAGATCTGGTAATGAGTATGCATAGCTTTTATTTCCCTTTTGTATACACTCTATATACTTTCACATCCCTGCATATACAAGTCCATGTACACCCTGACCTCATCATATCAGAGTATCGCCTTGGTATCACTGTAAGTGAGCATGGCTTGTAGGATGGCCTCTTTTTCCATGGACGGTCACTCCAGGGGTGGGGTGGCCGTCCCTACTCCAGCTATTGCTCGATCACCCGGGGTAGGGGACTCTCGCTTAATGAAACTTTCCTGCAAAACAATCCAAAGGCAGAGGAAATCAATTCAAGGCACTTTCATCAAACAAGATGATACAGGCCCCTATGTATGGGACATAAAAAAGTTGTAGTATAAATCTGTATATATATAATATGCTCTAAGAAATCATAATCTGCATGTTAAGGAGTGGAGATAGATTTCAACTGTTGTAATACTTAGAGACAAATGTACTCTTCATGAACAATTTCTTTTACCCATCCCATAACATAAAAGAAAGTTTTCTGCAACACACCTAGTGCATACCTATTGAGTACCAGGGAGACCTAGATGTGCTGGGATGCCTTAAGGTTCAAAATTATCTTTGTTTCTGCTTGTCAAACAAAGATTTACACATCAGGAGTGTAGGGGTGTGGGGGTTTTAAGCTCATTGTGATTCCTTGCAAACTTCTATTATTTCTGTTGTATTATTGAATTGGTGATGACAAAGAAAAGTTTGGAAGATAAAAAACCACCTCCTTTGGTCAGAGACATCTCCAGTGCAGTTACATACTAAATACAATGAGACTAGTGCTGCATATTATTATAAAACAATAGTGATTGAAACTATCATATCTGGGATGACAAGATAAATCACTGCTAATCAGTAATGTAATTGCTCTTTATAGATGCTATTTTCTTTAAGTTTATCAGGTTATAATAGGGTTTCAGTCCTTTATTTTCTCGAAAGCCTTCATGAATGTATTTTAGTAGATTCAGCACAATGGTTCCACAATAAGCCACTATATATACCATGAAACTCTACATTGTCTCTACTGATATTGCTGATTTTATGCAACAAGTATTCTCAAAAATGGATAAAATGTATCATTTAATGAAACAAGTTCCTAGAATTAAGCAGTCTTGTAGTATATCATGACTACTGAAATACTTATTTTCTCATTGAAATACCAGCTATCTAATAGTTTGATTGTGTTTGCAAAGCATTGTGTTTGCAAAGCTATTTAGAATTTAAATTATGGTTTTCAACATAGAAGAGAGGTATAAAATTATATTACTGACACAGGTACACATCTGGCTTAAGACCAATACAAACTGAACAAGTCAAAATTGAGTATGATTACAGGCTTGAAGAAATTTTATTCCAGATATATCACAAAGAATAATATCCCATCTATTTAGTAAATCTGTTTGACATGACTAGTCCATAGCATCCCTTCCTTGTGTCCAATATTAAATCACATAATGTTATGTAGACTCATTAAAATGATTGTGTAAAAGCCTTCTTCCTAGATTGTTATCATCAAAATGGGAAGTGATAGTTTGAGCTTTTCTATTTTCAAAAAATAAAATTGCCAACCCCCTGTGACCACCATTATTAGTACTAGTTTATGATTGAGGATTTCAAAAGACTTTGTATTCTTAAAACCAATCCAATTTTCCATTTTGGGCTAAATTTGCATGAAATTTAAGGTGCATTCTTTAATTTCCAAAATGTACTTTGTACTACATGTATACTGCGCTTGTGCAAAACAACTAACTTCCATATCACGAAAGGGATGAATGTGCCACAGATAATCTAATCTAACAAGGATGTTCTTCAAGTACATTCTGTGCCGACTTCAGCTCCAAACCTCAAAAGTCCAATAAGCCTCCAAAATTTGGTAGCATCTGCGGCACTTACCGAAGGGCATCGATCCAGCACGAACATCCTCCCCCTACAACCATGTGTGAACACTGATAACATTGTCTCCAAATAACATAATGATATCACAGGACATAATGTAATCAAAATAATACCTTAAACTACAGATGTAAGAGACAGACAAGGATTAAATGATAGACATTAAGAAAATGAAGAAAGCATGAGAGGAGATGGCAAAATAAGGGCCAGTATGATAGAAGGTTCCAATGCTAGATCCTAAAGATAGGTTTGCTCCCAGCTGATGTATACTGGAAGGTTCTTATTGTGATATTAAATCCGTTGTTTTCATGTCTATTTGTTCTACCTAATACTACCGTAATCTCCCGTGTATTAGGCGCATCTTATATACACGAATCTGAGGCCCCGATGCCTTCTATTGGAATCATCCCAAACTCAGGGCGTGTCATATAGGTGAGGTACATTTACTATAGATCAGTTCTAAACATTCAAAATCAGGCTTTATAGCTTTTCGTTCAAGTCAGGGTGCGTCTTATATGCAGCATGCACCTTATACGTGGGTTCTTGTGGTAATTGCCTACATCGGGTTGATTAAGTAAGGAATGGCTGATATTCAGTGTTTTTATTTGGACCATTCACAGAAACCATAGTCATGGGCAATTTGCAATATACTTCTGTGTCTTAGGAGAGATTGAAGGGAATTAGATCTCTTTATCCTTTCCTTCATGTCAGTAGATGCAGCAATGTAGTTTTGGTTTTCTTTTTCTTTGTGTAAATCCTCACCTTTTTGATAAAATGTCATAGGACTCCGGTGCAGAGTTAGATCTACCCTGCCGGTGAAATTCTGCAGATTTATCTCGTGGTTCACGGTTAGGACTGAATGGATTCCGGAACGACCTCTGCCTTAAGATGCTTTTCACTAGGATCTGAAGGACAATGCAGCGCAACTTAATCAGCACAATCAAAAATTGTAAGCAAAAAATGAATCATTTGTACACAAGTAGTCACAGGCAGCATACATTTCCACATGGACAAAAACAAAATTGTTCTTGCAGAATTACCATTTACAGTTATATTCTTGGGGATATCTGGGGATCCACTTTTGGATACAAAAAGGAAAGAGAGAGTCACACATCATGTGAACTAAATCTCATTGGGTCAAAAACAATGTGTTTAAACCATTGTTTTGACTTTGGTAAAGGTTTACACAGCAAGACAAAGTACGATATAGTTGCGGGTGATATATTGGGTGGATTTCAAATCATGGTGACATCACACTTCAAAAATAACATTTCGCATGAACATGTTCATTTACTTAGAGGGGAAACACATAATCACCATACAATACAAATTTCTTGGGAAAGAAGGTACACTTTGATATAGCTGATCCTTCACATGTACAAACTTTTTAAAAAAAAGAATTCTATGGTAAACCTGCATTCTTGAGCTGCTGTAGTACACCACCTCAATGGCACCTGTTAAAACTCTGTAGCACTCACCAGCGTTCCTAGGCGGGGAACAATCTTAACAGAGTCTTCGACTTCCTGTTCTGTGACAGTGACTAGTGTATTTGCAGCCATCTCATCTTTCTGGATCAGAGGACACTTGCCACACTTTGTTACCCATGGATGTACCTAGTGGGGGGAAATGAGAGAGGATTAAGTCAGAATATGAGCTGGACCTTCATCTTAAAAAGAGGTGCATGTAACATATTTTTGAAGTTTGAATCAGCATCATAATCATCATAACACTGCAGAGGTTAAAGTTGCCTGATAAGATATTGGATGACAATGCATTACTGATCATACCAAGAAACTCTGTAAATAAAAACATCCTTGCATAAGTCATTATGTTATCACAGAATAACAGTGTAAACCCCTAATCTTTAAGGTGCACTCTGAGTTCGGGCATTCACAAATTATCTTATAGCTGTATTTTTTTCTTAAGATCAAATGAAAAAAATCAGGGACAGAAAGTAAAACAGCTATAATTACACATACTAAACACATAAAATGAAATGCATTGGGCTGTTCAAACCAAACCATACTCACTTTAATGCCGTTGAGGTCAATGCGGTTCTTTGGATCCTTTTCCAACATTTTAAGAATTAATTCCTTGACCGCATCGCTGCATACTGGCCTATGATTGAATTGAAAGGAAAAAATGCTATAATTTTGGACAGAGGCTGATGAGTCTTACAAGATTTCAAGCAAAAAAATTGATTCTCAAATACAATGTCATCTAACCATCAAAAGAAATAACCACACACAGGAAGTTTGAAGTAGAGGAGCTTACTCTTGGGGGAAGGTGACTTTATCTGATGTTATCTTTTTATGGAGGGCTAATATGAAGTCATCTCGGAATGGGCACTGGAAAGTGAAGCACATGTTTCTTTTTCATATTCTTTCTTTCTGTGGACATTAAATCTTATTACATGTTTCCTTATTGAAATTTTATTCTATACATGCATGTATAATACATAAATAGATAAAGACATAAATATTTATTGAATCTTTATAACAATGACAGCAATTCAGATCTGATGCCTAGTTCAGGTTCTTATCTAATGTTCATAGATCTACATCTTTCTCGAAAATCAAACCAGAGGCCTATTTGCTTACTTGGTGGAAAATTATCTAGAAGCTTTTTTTAATCATAAAATGTATCAAAAGGAAGTTATCAATTCATACTATATCATTGCTAAATATAGTCAATATTGAATAAGTATTATACTCACAACTCCATAGATGAAGCAGTATAGTGTAATGCCCATAGCCCATATATCCAAGGCCTGGAATGAACAAGGGCAATTAAAATGAACATTATGAGTAAATATCATATCCAGCAAAATGATATAGCATGTTCATGAATATAAACGCATTTTTCGTGATGACATTACTAGTGTAAAATACACCATTAAGAATAACACAAAGATAGTTAAAAAAAGTAATAATCAAGATATCATAATGTTGTATGATATTTTGGTAAGTTAACCCCACAAGAGGGTTTAACTATATTAAAGATGCAAATCAATCTATCTTGATGATCCCCATTTATGAATTCAAGGAACATCTTTCATGATTATCCAGGTAAAAATTATGCAAGAGAATTAACTCAATACATGATTTAAGCAAAAATTGACAAAATGTATTAAAAGGAATTAAAGGTGAACATTTACCTTCCCTGAAAATTCTTCCTTCTCTTCTTTGAGCGTTTCAGGGGCCATGAAGGCCGGCGTGCCTGCTGTACTCGTTAGCACTGCATCTGTACCAGTAAACTCGTCACTCACACCAAAATCTGCAATCTGTATCACATATATTTATTTATAAATGTGATGCTTCTTATTCATTAAGTTAAAGATGTGCCACTTCTGATCAATCAAAAGTACTTATATCTAATTATAATTATATTTATATTCAACAGTGTAGTTTTTGATACAGTTGAATAGGAAGGGATTTTGGCAATGAAGATAAGCTTATAAATAAATAGACCTTTTATGCAATAATCATTGAAAGAGAGTGGTGCAGACAGTGTCTGGAATATATAGTCACAATAGAGAACTATAGGAAGTCGAATTTCCCTTCAAATATATATTGAACACGATGAGAAATTTAAAAGTCATTAAGAATCACCTATGTGTTTTACCTTTATATGTCCATCATCACCAAGTAACAAATTTGATGGCTTGATGTCTCGATGAATGATCTTTTGGTTATGCACTGAAAATAACAAAGAAACCACTTGTCACATCCTGTAGGTCCTATCTTCTCCTCACGCTAGGTACATTCACCTATATAAATAACCCTTACAAAAGTTTTATTTTATAGTTTATTTTATAGTTTACCACCTTTGTATGTTGCAGAGTTATATAAGGTTCTGGAATTTATCAAATACTTTGACCCTTCTCAAGGTTATGAACAATGCACCAGGGTGGATTTCTCCTTATAAATGCACTAAATTTACAAGACAATTTTCTAGACTTATTCAACCTTATCAACTCACAATATTCAATGCCCAAGACAACATCTCTCAAATATTGCCACGACAGTTCCTGAGATAGTGGTTCTGATGTGGGTACTTCCATTACAGCCCTGCAGAAGGAATCATAGATGTTTAAGGTTAGACAAACCACTATAAGGTATTTCAATTATGACTAAATCGTCAAATACTCCTCTGATACACATAAAATCTATGGGGTTATTTGAATGTATTGCCAGTATCTAATATACTTCTTGTTTCACAGTATTTTCCCAGTTGCATAGAGGAACTTGCAATAGGGAAAGTAATCAGAGTAAATGTACTATATACCTAAAATAATCACATATTTGTATACAAGGGATTACATATAGTTTTAAAGTGCATGAGTAACAAGATGATTTTCATAAACTGTGATAAACTTACCCTCGGGGAACAAGTTCAAATGCTGCAAGAGAAAAGAAGATTGGACTTGAAAGTGTTTTACAATTTCCATGTTTCATTATGATGAATAATGGCATAAGCAAGGAGGAATAGATTTACATACATTAACACCCAAATGAAATGATCTGACCTTTTTCGAAAGCATCATGTACTACATTGGATTCCCAGCATAGCCAGTCTAGCACCAGTATCAAATACTGTCATATTCATCAGTGCTCAAAATGCAGTGCCTTTAGCGTTTCCCAGAAATGATAACAAGACCATGGATTAAATGTCAGCCTGGTGCATGTACCTTATTTCATAGCTTAATATGCTGACCCTCCAGCACACTGCCCAGAACATTGTGATACATTACCCAGCACTGCCTTTATCTCAAGGTTTTGCCTTTTATCACCTTTTGCAAAAGCGAATGAGCTCATGGGACTCATTCGTGTAATATTACATTAACACCATGCTTGCATTAGGGCTCAGATAACTGCATTAGCTCTCTGGTCATGTGACAGGCTCCTCATCCAATCAGCAGGAAGTATGATAGATATAAAAGTGCTTGAGACCCTAAGGGACTATAATGGTATGGCGACAAGGGATGGTGGTTGTCCCACTCAACTGAGTGCGCTACAATGTAATCAATTATTCTATTCTTCCATGAAATGACCCAGCAAAGGAAAACCAACTTCTAGCTCTAAGTATTCTCTCAAAGAAGTAAGATACATTGGCAAAGTTCTACTCACCTAGGTAAAGATTATCCTCAAAAGGGTCATCTAGTACCTCGACTAGTCGGACAATATTGGGATGATCTAACTTCTTCAGGATGGCAATTTCTCGGTGCAGTCTCTCCAGGGGATGATTCTCTTTTACTTGTGCACCCTTATATCGAGAAGGTGGTCTTCCTATAAAGGGAACATTTACAATGGACTTGAGCATCAAGGAAATTTATATGATAAAATGTGAAAGGAGTTTGAAGGATGAAAAGTGAGGAATGTGCACTAAAATCAAAGTATTGTTATGAATGACAAAATTCTTTTTCTTACTCAAGAGTTGAAGGTATTACAATAATCATTTCTCTATATGGGGCATGCAAAATGAATTATGTGAATTAACACACGAAAGAGATAATTTCATGTGGTATATTAGGTTAAAATACAAGATGCATTGAGTTATAATGTTAAATTCACAATTTGAAATTTCTGAATTATGTCTATGAAGAAGAAAGGAAAGAGAAAGAAAAAAATAGCATTGGGTATGGCTTGCCTCTGCCTTAGATTTCCGTGTGTTTTTTATTTACTTTACAATCATAGTAATATCTCTGATAATATGCTGCACATCAGACAAAATTTCTGCAACATTATTTTATTCCCATAAAAGGGAGGGACCATTGGGTATCAAACTATCCCCCCCTTCACCCATCAGTTTTACAATTGGCATATTCATACATATTTGAAAAATATGTTGCTCTTTTAGAGCAATAGGTGTTTGCCCACAGATACATACTTACACTTATTTTAGAATATCCTTACACACAGCTTACACTACCCTAATCCCTTCACACAATATCACTTATGAGGCTGCCTCCACTGACTTCATCCATCATCATCCGTCGAAAAAGATATGACTTGAAAGACATTACTGACGATGATGCATGAGGACACACGAAGGCAATTTGTCAGCCGTGGAGGCACTGTTCAAGAGGGATATTCCATAGTTGTCGGGTGTTCCATACATTTTGTCCTTTATTCAAATTATCCCTATGTATTGGAAGAAAGGACTAGTGGAAACCTCATACTGACTGAAATATACTTTTCCATCAGAATTAGGTTTCCATTGGTCTGTCCATCTGAGAAAGTGTGGTAATTAATTTGATCAACAGGACCAGACGTATGGAAAACTCGACGGCCAAGGAATACTTCTTCACAAAGTACAACCTCTCAAAACACTCAAGCACATCATCTCTCCGCCTTTTTTTTGCAACTGACTTTTTCTTTTTCATTTTATTTTTGCATCTGATTTTCCAAACTTGTAAAATAAAACCCACAATTCATTCCTTAAGTACATTTTCTGTAGCATGGTTATATCCAAGTATACTTACTGAAGCTAACTGGAGCTATTTATAAATCAAGATTGCACTTTGATATTAGTATATCATTATCATAAAACTAAACTACAGCACCATGCTGAACTAACTAGGTAAGCTGTACTTTACATTTCACACCACTTTGCAACCCACAAGCTATCTCAACAGTAACACCATCTTGGAAAAGGGGTCTTAGTGCAGGGTACAATAGAACCCCCTTTCCCGGTACATGTCACAGTTGTCAGTAAATTCTCTTCTCTTCCTCATTTTTTTTCAAATATAGGTATATATATATGTACATAATTGAAGTTTGAAAAATGATGTAAACATTTTGTAAACAAAGCTTTTGGTGAGTATCCCCAAAAATTGGCATAAAAATCAGCAAATTTTGATTATTGGAATGGTTGCCATAGCAACCAGGAAGGTTGATTTCTCATGAATAATGTTCATTTTACCATCCAAATATGGGCCATTTCTAACGAAAATGGAGCATTTTAAACGAGACCATTGAATTCTACATCAAAAATAAAAGTTTTAGAATAAGTTTGCCCCTCCGATGACCCCTGGTAGCCAAATAGGGAATTGAAAATCCACCGCAGATGGGTGTTCTTCCTTGATAAGTCACATGTGTAGTTTATGCCATTGTCTTCTTCTCTTTTGTTTACAGTTGAATATTACAAGATTGTTAGTAACTAAACAGCTACATAACCAGGACAATACGGCTATTCTACTCTTATGGTGCACAGTACAGGTAATACAACTATGTATGTTTGTGAAATTCTCTTGTTTTTGCTGACAGACTGGCCAGCATGATACTCAAGCATTAATTTTCTAGATTCAATAAAGCATGTGTATAGCATAGAAACAACTATGAGAGTTCTGATTGTACTCAGAAGTGCCAATAGTGCACAATATCTTATTGTAGTTTCCAGTAAGCAAATATATGGAGTTTATTTTATGTCAGTAAGACAGTGTCACATTTGGATACTACATTAATATTCGGTCCATTGCACTGAGTTGGGTCACACAGGGCTCACTAAGGGGTAAAAATCTAACTGCTTGGATTGTTCTGAAATTGTGTGTTCAAAATACTGGTGCACTGAGGCACCTACCCTGAAGATTTGGAACACTAATATCAAAAATTGCCAATTTTAGAGTCAATTCCATTATTTAGCATTAGTTCCTATGGGATTCAGGTCCAAATAGGCTCATTTTTGGGGAGTTTTTTTCCACCATAAAGTGAACAGATTCATGAGATATCATTTTTGCATTATGCTGGGCTTTGTCCTTTTATAATAGTAATCTGTCATAAAAACAACACTTCTTAATTCATGATATTTCAGGCATAATACATATTGTGGAATGAATGGTTCCATGTGGTACGTACGGGACAAGAACCTTCCTGACATGGAAAACCTGCCATAGATTTCCATTGAGTTGTATAATGGGACTGTAATATTTACATGTAGATAGGTGCATAAGTGGTTAATCTTTATGACAATGCATAATCTAGGAACTCCCATAACTATGCACTGGAGGAATCACTTCATGTGGCGCATATGGTTCCTCTAAAAGTACACCAAATCACATTGCCATTTCAAATATGGCAATACTGAGGTATAATGTTAATGAATCTAAAATTCTTTACCTTATGACTGATAGTTGACACCTAAGGCTTTCTAATTATATTTTTGCATTTGATAATTATGATTTTTTTCTCCCCACTATCATGTATTAAAGAATGAGGCACGTATGGTTCCACTTTACCTACACCACAAAGTTTTTTAGCAATAACTCCAAGCAGATAAGGGGAATAGTTCTTGAATTGATTATATATAATGCTAAATTTTGGGGGCTAGTGGAAAAAATATACATTTCCAATGCATTTTCTCTTTACTTTGCCCCATACCAGTGGGAGCACTATGAAAAAACGTTTGAAATACCCCATAAAAAGCTTATATTTTGTAGTCTGTTGCGTTAAATATTAATGATACATGGGCTAAACTGTAGTTTCCAAGCAAGATCCTGACCTTACCCACCTAATGGAAATGAAAAATATCCAAAACGTTCAATCTTTAGTCTCATTTATGCCCTTCCCATGGTGAAAAATGGGTTTGTCCCCATCTCAGTGCAATTGACCATTTGAAGATATTATTTTGTTTTTGACTAACTCATGTTTGCCTTTCATAAAGTAGGAGGTCTAGCTTGCTAAATCAATCATTATTTTCAATAGTAGTCACCCCACTAAATCCTCAGTTCCCCGGATCAGATTTACTTTCGATTTTTAACCAGGAGTAAAATGGAAGCTCTCCCAATAATTCCTTTCAATTATATTCGAAGGCGTTAGAAACAAACCACTAGGAATACAATAAAAAAACTCTTCAAATTCTTACTTTTACCTGAATTTATCATCTTTCTTTGGTACCTTTAATAAGCAAGATTTCTACGATTCATATACAAGACAAACTAGAGGCTTCTCTACTATTGAAGTGGAATTTGCACAACTAGCATTGGCAATTGATATTTCAAGAGCTGATTTGCTATGTTGAGAAAAGCAATGAGCATTCTCAATGGTGTTGAGAAAAGAAATGTGCATTCTCGATGGTAGGATATCATATCAAGTTACCTCTGCTAGTAGTGCAACACCTCATGGGTAGGGTCACATTGATATTTACAGCTCTACTTCCGGTTTCACCTCACAGAGGGCATCATGGGGGATTGGTGGTGGCTCTATAGGCAATGGTTATTTCATAACGCAATTGGTTTATGATACAAATGCAGTTGGATTGGGTTTTGATGACTAATTAGTTTGATGTGGTGGTTTAGTTGGTATATGGTCAACATTGAAGGTATTACTTGTTTACCACTGGTCGCTATGGGAACGGTTTGTTCGGACAGTTAGAGCTCCAAGATGCAAATCTAACCTCATTTTTCAAATTCTTATAAAAGTTACTCACTTTTCGCCAGTTAATTATTCACCCATTTTATTCTGTTTGTCCTACCTTTCATAATTACCACTTTTATGAGAATGCCTGAAATTTTAAGTAACAGTTGCAGTGTGGAGCTCTAGCTGTGTGTGTGCGGGGGGGGGGGGGGATTTGTCGACAAATTCATGGGTGGAGGTAGCATGGTTGGATTGAGATGTGGGTGTATTATATGGGGTGCGATGATGACGTTGACGTTGACGATGACGTTGACGTTGACGACGATGCTGCGTCTGCTGACTGACTTTGTGCACAACAACACGGACCCGAGGCTAGCATAGAACCATACCCAATACTCACGGAATATCGACTCACTGAAGAACCCGGCTTTCTTAGTTAGCCGCTTTTTGGACAGAATTTTCATCGCCTGCAAGTAAAACGAGATAATGATTAAATGGAAAACATAGTTAAATCGAAATATCTGAAGATAGCTGTGATGAAATTGGAGGAATTTATAGAATTGGATATTTTTCTGTATGTTAAATTATCATAGGAGAACTAGGAGAAATATGGAAATATAGATTATCTTTAAGTCACTTTGTGAGTAAATAGCAAAGTTCAAACTTTAACTGGAATCTAGTTTCCACCCCCCCCCCCCCACCATTGAACTGAAATTCGTGTTCTTAGAATTTATGACGAGTAACATTTGATCAATGTAAGAATAGAAAACTTTTGCAAATGAAGCCATCCAATAGGTCATTATTAGCACTAGTAACAAGAAATCCCTAATAGAAAAAAAAATTGAGAATGAATGGTTAACGCCCCCCAATTATAAACCTCTGCAAATTTCTAAGTAGTCAAGATCAGATGAAACTGTAAGGAATCTGTACATGTATAAAATTGTGCTGAAAATTCCCATATGAGCTGAAGATTCAGAAGTAATGAGATTAATAGTATAAATGAACTAATTGGTAAATTTCTTTCTATACTTACATAATGTGTATCATCCTCTGCGTTGTATGCCAGCTTAACAATGCCATAAGAACCCTGGATAAGAAAGGTGTGATAATGTTTAAGCAAAAAGTATTAGACATGTTCAATGACCAGCTCTTAACCCGACTGGCATTTCTTTCACAGTAAAGAAGGAGTATTATTTATATATTGTTCTGAAGCAGTGACAATTAACTTAATAGAGATTCATTAGGGACCATACCCACCACCTTGATACTTCATTATAATATTATGGTAATTACTCACGAACCAAGTTAAGCCCTTGAGTGCCAGATTACGCCTTAAACTTCACTATGATTACAAGACCTCCCTATTGTTTCTATGAGCGAACAGTATCTAAGGTGCACTTTGCATTACATATAGATCTTCATCGTCAATTAGTCACTATAAATCTAGATAATGCTGGAGTACACTATGCCCATTAGTGGTCATGATGAAGTGCTGGCGAGACTGCTCGTCATCACTTCATTGGAGCATCATGGCGATCCTTCGGGGGTGTATCGATCCATTAGGACTGAATTTATGCATCATGACGACCAATAGGCATATTGCCTTGATGTAATAGTGTCAACCCCAATCACTCCCTCAGTGTCTAACCTTGCCGATTTCGTCCTTAAGCTTGTATTGGTTGAGCACTGTGTAACCGTCACTATCCGTTATAGACAGTCTCCGCGTCTCTCGTGTCGGCTGCCGCTGGAGTCGGGGAGAACCGGAAGGCGACCCATAGGGCGAATAGGGCAGCCCCGGCATGATGGCCCGACTTCCGGCGTCTGATGCCAGTAATCGGTCCTCTGAGTAACTGTATATTATTTGCGGGGCATGTCGAGATCCTCGTAGGTCCCCTGAGTTCCTGCCAGAGGCGGATTTACCGTCCTTTCCAGTTCCGGTGGCTTGACCCGTCGGAGGGCTACTTCCGGGACTGGCACTGTTCATACTATTATAGTCTGATTGGGCATTTGTCGGGTCCGCACCACCGAGTGCATTTTCAACCGGGGTGGGAACCCGTAGATGGCCTGTACTGTCCACAGCCACGCTATGCCGCCTCCCGTGGTATTCCTCCGACCCCGTACCGGAACCGGTCCCATTTCCGGTATCGCGCTCGTGACTTCTGTCCGCTTCATTGTTGATATCACTCCGTGACGGGATTTTCCGGCCTGCATTGCGCCGCGCCTCCCAAGAACGGGAGTTCCGGCCGGTGAACGTGGGGAGGGACGGGGTGGTGGTGTCGTTCTTAAGGCCCCCGACCCCGCTATCACTGTCGCCACCGCCGCTGTTACGTTTGATGGATCCCACCCCGCCATTCCGTAAGGAATCATCGTCGTCATCCTGTCCGGCGCTGTCCACAGGCTCCTGCCTACAAATATACAAAGGGAGACATGGGGTTAGTTTGAGGTAAATATTAATAAATTCATTAAGTGAGTTTGGAATCATATATCCTCAATGAACATTCGTAGTGATGTAATTTATACCCTAGTAGATAGAAGTACATTGCCACAGCATTAGAATATATAATTATAGAGCTTCCCCAATGACATTATGATGTTTTTAACTCTACCCATTACAGCATTTCTGGGTTCAAAGCGCTCCAATGCATTGCAGTGCAGTGATAGAGAGTCCCTGTTTCATGCAGCCTGAAACTGTAGGTAGGCCCCTTTAATATAAGCCTTTGTACACACCTACAACAATCCCCTTACAAAGGGAACAAAAGCAGGAAAATACAATAATGAAAAAGGCGGAAGAACTCACGGATGGAACTTTCATGGAAATGACAAACAATTCTCATTCTATATCTGAACACATCAACAGTTATTTTATTGTAGTTTCCTTTGTCCAAATAACTAGGAAAGTGCTTCAGAGTTTCACCATCCCACCCACTCAGCCATTTTTGACACCCTCTCCTCTTACACCCACACATTTACCCACCCACTCACCCGCCATTTTCTCACCCACACATATTGGTAATGTTGGGAAGATTGGGACAGGGGCAGCCTGTGGTCGGTGTCACTTCATCTCCGTTTTATAAATAATATATGAACTTTCTATTTTATAAGAGCTTTTCAACTTCCTTACAGCTTCCCCTGTGTGCCCAGACACAACAATCGACCTTTTATTTCTTTTGAGTGGGTATGGTCTCAATATTGGCAAGCAGACACTGAGATCACTCAATAGTAAAAACTGGAATAAATGCACAAATGCAAATACGTGTAGGTCTATGTCCCTTGACTGAAAATCTATACCTCTTATTTCCAGGCAATATAAGAAATATATTTGAATATGCTCACCTCTAATTTGGTATATGAGCCCAATTGGACATGTTTTAAACTATCAGGTCATTCAAAAGATTTGTGTCAAACTCATTGGTTTGTGCGAGCCATGATCTCACTCCACGTATTCATATCGAGTGTTTGTTGTCTGTCTCCAGACAGACACTTATATAAATAGAATAGAGGCTGACTCTTCTAGTGCAGTAAGGGCATCTTTTGAATAGCTGCTTTGGTCATCATCTTGTATGAATGTAGTCCATTCAGCCCTGATGGTTAGTGCGCCAGAGCTGCATCTGAGTTGATACACTCTCACAGGGTCGGCATGATGCACCAATGCATTACTGGATAGTAGACTCATCAGTGCACTGGGGGTATCAGGACGGGACAGAACATGACCCCCGCGGCATGATATGGCACTTGAACTTAGAGATGAAAGCATTTGAACAGTGTGTAGGCTTTCTCAGTACAACTCCCACATCTGAATAAAAGCACATATATGATCCTAAATATGGCGGTACAAGTAGATACCCGGTAATGTAAATGTTTATTAAGGCCCATTTGAGAGAGGCACTACAGCAAATGTTGCCTGTGGAGGATCAGTCGGGATGTAAGTAGTATATGAAAAGTAACTGCTACATGAGAGTAGTATGTCAAAGGAGTTCTTAGTTAAAAACCACACATCATCTCATAGCTCGCCTGCACTTCATTGGGACATCATGCCGACCCTCCTGGAGCAGTATCTACCCATAGGGGTGGCATGATGCGTGAATGTAGCCCTGGCGAGTTACTCACCAGGGCTTCATTTCTGCACCAAGCCGACTAGTGAGCGTGTTGCACTGATGCATTAGCAGACCTTAGAGAATTATAAGTTAATAAGAGTGATGCTTCACTTAAAGAGTTAATATGAATACCTGCCACGCCCACTGAGCTTAATGAGGTCCCCTGGAGGAACCAAACCACTTCAGGTGAATGAAACCTACTCATTACCACAGATGGCTTTGAAGTCGGTGAATGGCCGCTCGACCTTACATTCTCACAGAAAAAAAAAAGAGAAAGAACTGTGTGGATGCCTCCTCTATAATACTGCGTTCTTTTATGCTGGTCTGCTTCTATTATTCCTGCCCCAAATTACTGAACATGTCGAGACTTCAAGAAAAACAGAAATACAAACAGAAAGAAAAAAGAAAATAAGTGGATAAGAGAACAGACTCTATTATTTAGAATTTTTGATGGGAATTGAAATAGGAAACTGTCTCACTCTGACCTCTTTTCATATCTCTTGCCACTGGAGATTTCGGCCTTGGGCAGAAATATGTTAATTAAAAGCAAAGCGTGGGTCGAATGAGGGACATGGATATCCTGGGGCAAAACTTTTGATGATACTGATGTTTACACTGAGCTACCTGTTCAATCCACCATATGGGGGAATCTATCTATTAGCTACAACTGCGCAGATGCAATGTTTACTTCCAGGGGTTGGTTACCATCTTCTGTTACAGTGCCGAAGGCTGGGGTTCGCAGATGAGGACCCCCCGTGGTAGCTCCACAGCACATATGGATGGAATTTTAATATGTTAAGCATTCACTGGGCCTTCTTTTAAGGCCAATAATACTACTGATATCCCACACTGATCTCTCTCTGTGTGTCTCTGTGTCTCTGCCTGTCTCTATCTGTCTCCGTCTCCGTCTCTCTCTCTCTCTCTCTCTCTCTCTCTCTCTCTCTCTCTCTCTCTCTGTTTCTGTCTCTGTCTGTCTGTCTGTCTGTCTCTGTCTGTCTGTCTGTCTCTGTCTCTCTTTTTCTCTCTGTATGGCTGTCTCTGTCTCTCCCCCTCTCTCTCTCTCCTCCCCCCCCCCACTCCCGTGTTCGGTGTCTCCCACATGTAAAGGGCAGGGAGTCAGTAATTGAGCTAGTTTACTTGAAGGGACGTCCCTCTGTCTGCCTCCCGCCGACGTATAGTCTAAATATTACTCACATCTAACACACTCAGGATAAAGGCTACTTCTTCTAGGCATATAAAGGTTAATCTATAATGGCAGCCATCTTGTCCCCTTAAACCAAAGATGCTGCTGGTACCACCAATCCAAAAAAGAAACACTATAAAGTCCAAGAGACAATGCAAAAATGTACTTATCTCTTGTAACTGCAGCAATTATGAATAAATATTTTTTTTCTTTTAATTCTATCCTTCAACACTAATACTGCTACTCTGATGCTTTGCTTGATCCAATACACTCAATTTTATTAAAAAAAAATATCCTAGATATGAGATGTGCAACTCCCAGTTTAACCTTTTGAAATAGTCCAGGTTTGTTTGTATAAGAGAAATTCTATTTCAAAGGTAGTGATCTGCCTTTCTAGGTTCTCTATCTCAAACCACTAACCACTTCGCGGGTCGTGGGTTATTAAACCCTAAACCCACTCGTGCTGTCTCATAACATACATTAAACGCTTAATATTGTGTCGACCAGTTGCTAGATATCAATTTCTGCCACTCATTCAGGCCTGTTCATTAAGAGCCCCCCCCCTCCCACCCTGTAGGTGTTGGCAGGTGATTCCCAGGCACCTAAGCTATTACATGTCAAGTCTATACAATTAAACTCATGCTACTACTTATACAATCGCCCAACACATTGTAAGATGTGATGGCCATTCAATCAAGAATAGTATAGGTTTCCTAGGATATGTTACTCCATAGAGTCCTATAGTGCAAGCCACCCCCCTCTACCCCCCCTTCAAAGTAGGCTACCTTTTGTGTTCAGTACTGAGTCCTATGTAAGATAAGGGGGTTTATGGAGATGTCAGGAATCTTTATCAGAGTGATATCAAATGGAAACAAGGGGCCACCTATACCAAAAGCTCCCGATGAATCCAAAATTTGTGGTATTGATTCTCAAAATTTGGCCAAAGGTACCTAAAAATGAGGTTTGATGATGAGAATATTTTAAAAATGTACAAAAGTTATATTGAAAATGATTTGAAATTTTTATAGATGCAACATGCTAATCAAAGTCAGTACCTCAATCTACATATCCCAATGTTTGCCTATCCCAAACTGACAAGTACTCTGCCTGCATATGGCTCTGCCTCTCCAACATACTGCCTATCCCTTAGTCTGCCTATCACTCATACTACCTATCCCTTGAAACATCTAGAGTTGAATTAGGTTTTCCCTCAAATGGCTTAAAGGGTTAAAGTTTACCCCTCACCTTTGTAACTAATTTTCTCTGTACATTCTTACCATTAGTCTACCTATCCTCAATCTGCCTATCATTCACTTTACCTATCCCTCATGGTGGCTATCCCCCAACTCTGCACATCCCTCATATTTGACTGGCACATCTGTGATATTACCTAGCACCAATGTATCTTTTGAATATGCTCACCTTACAAGGTACCCTCTGTGCCTATCTCTTAAACTGTTTATTATCTATCCTCCTTGCTACCCATCCTCTTCAATGCCTATCCCTCAAGCTCACTTTATAGCTTTCCTACCTATCACAGCTTGATCAGCTGGGATAGCTCACATCCAACCTTTATTATGATCTCTTAGTCAACCTATCCCCTGAAGAACAAATCCAACAGCCTACCTCAAGCATACATCTACTGATCACTCATGTTATATATCCTTGAGGTTACCTATCCTTCAGGGTGCCTATCCTTCATAGTATATAGCCTTCAGTCTACCTAACCAGCTATCTATGTATCTCTCACCTTGTATTCTATTCTTTCTACCTTTATAATAGCTCTTATAGTCTATGCCTTGTGAAATATACCTATCGCTCATTGTACCTATCCTCAAGTCTGCATATCACTCATGTTTACCTTACATATCCCTCAGCCCATTGAATTATCATGCTTTTCTTAAATGCCTCACCATGGCTATCATTAGACTAGCTAACTTCCTATCCTACATGTCTGTTGTTTATTCCCCTCTTCCTATCCTCCATGCTGCATATCATTCATGCTATCCCACTTGACAACAAAACATTTTTTAAGGTAATAAACTGAGGGCTCTATACCATGAAGGATAGGTAGCCTGAAGGATAGGTAGCCTGAAGCATGAGTGATAGGTAGATGTATGCGTGAGGTAGAATGTTAAATTTGTTCCTTAGGGGAGAGGTTGACTAAGAGATCAAAATGAAGGTTGGTTGTGAGCTATCCCAGCTGAACATGAGGGATAGGTATTGAAGAGGATGGGTAGCAAGGAGGATAGGTAGCATGTGTAATAAACAGTTTAAGAGATAGGCATAGAGAGTACCTTGTGAAATATTCAAAAGGTACATTGGTGCTAGGTAATATCACAGATGTGCCAGTCAAATATGAGGGATGTGAAGAGTTGGGGGATAGTCACCATGAGGGATAGGTAAAGTGAATGATAGGCAGATTGAGGATAGGTAGACTAATGGTAAGAATGTACAGAGAAAATTGGGTACAAAGGTGAGGGGTAAACTTTAATCCTTTAAGCCATTTGAGGGAAAACCTAATTAAACTCTAGATGTTTCAAGGGATAGGTACATGTAGTATGAGTGATAGGTAGACTAAGGGATAGGCAGTATGTTGGAGAGGCAGAGCCATACACAGGTAGAGTACTTGTCAGGTGGAGATAGGCAGACATTGGGATTTGTAGATTGAGGTATTGACTTTGATTAGCATGTTGCATCTATAAAAAATTCAAATCATTTTCAATATAACTTTTGTACATTTTTAAAATATTCTCATCATCAAACCTCATTTTTAGGTACTTTTAGTCAAATTTTGAGAATCAAGATCACAAATTTTGGATTCAGCAGGAGTTTTTGGTATAGGTGGCCCCTTGTTTCCATTTGATATCATTCTGATAAAGATTCCTGACATCTCTATAAACCCCCTTATCCTACATAGGACTCAATACTGAACACAAAAGGGAGCCTACTTTGAAGGGGGGGTAGAGGGGGGGGGGTCTGTTACACTGTGTCCATAGGTAAAGCTCTGAGTTTCACCTCCTATCTATTGAAGCTTCTTGATTCAATAACCAAATTGGACTGTTGGCTACATTTAATGACATTTTTTTTTCTATAAAAGGGTACACTCCATCCGAGAGAGGAGTCCACCTCCTCTTCCCTCGACCACCCTCCTCGCCGAAAAAAAGGGGGGTGGGAGAAAAATGTATCAGCTCAAGCTGCAAACAGAGGGATGCTCTCTCATCATCAGGATGCTTCACAAGACCCTATGGTTAGAATCGAATACTAATGGTATAATATACAAGTACACAGAAGCCTGTGCAGAGTGACTTGTCGTACTGACTAGTCGTAAGTCACTATGGTGGTACAGTATGAGTCTCACCCAGGGTTGACAAAACTAGTTCACCTGGATGACAACCACACCCTTTAAATGAACCCTGGATGCATTAAATGAACCACAGGAGGCCCCATTATTAGCAGGTGTAAGTGACTCATCAGATAATTACTCAGGTGTCAGGTATTGCATCTCTCAGTACTCCTTGTCATATATGTATCCCCCTACGTTATGGTACCCCAGAAGTTCATTTGGGTTTGTATAGGCAGCAGGCTCTGGCAGCAATAACTCAGGCTTATTGCAAATTGCCATCTAGCCTACAGTATATATTGTTCCCTGGTCCAGGGGTTCATTCTCTCCTCTCAATATGTAACAAGCATGTGTGGATGGGTGGGATAGTAGCATTGTACACCTATATCATACCTGGAGCAATCCAGGGAATAGTCTAGGTAGATATGGCATGGTAACTTATCTAAATACTTACACAGCCGGGTTATATTTCATAGGGGTGGAAATATAAACACCCAAAACCGTTTTATGACATGTTTACAGCATACAATGTACAGCGGTTAAAGGCTTTCGGGAATTTGTAATTTAAACAATTTCACCCAATACCCATCCCATACCCATTTCAATACCTTATTACGTTGTTGTTCCAATAAACATTTATCAGTATGTTGGATGTGATTGGAATGAATTAATGCAAATCTCGGCATAATCTTACTACATTGGATATTTGGATTCCTCTTGTGTTGACAGAAAAGATACAGTGCTCCTTCTCCTCACGATTTGAAAAGAATCGAATTGGTGTAGAGCATTTTAACAATTCTAAAAACACTTTGCCAATAGGTGATTAGAGCCAGGAAGTGAGGACGATGACAAATGTCTGCACTACGATATGACTACTGCTGGAGGATGGATTTAAAGGGCGTGTTCCCTTAGCTTACACAGATAATAAAACTGTATAATCAAACCTACCCTAGGGTGAGTAACTCCTCTCCAGGGTCTGACGACTCTCCTGTGCCACCCCCTGCAGTACCAGTACTACTAGAGTCTGTGAGGAGCAGGAGGCCAGGGTTAAGGTCTATGTTGAGCTGCTCACTGAGTGACTCACTCATGTAACACATTGATATGTCTGGCTCCTCCTGGGCGCCTCTTTGATCTCCTCCAGGTCCACTCACCTGAGGCATGGCTAGAGCCACTCTCAGGTGGCTACTGGGTTAGCCCCTATACAATAATTAAATGTGGGACTACTGCTTGGGATTCCTGAAGGGTCAGGGCAGTCTATCTGTCTGGGAGTCTCCTCTGTAGGGGGGGGCTTCCTGTGAGGTTGATTCACTTTAAGTCACTTCGGCTTGGAATTCCAGGAAGTGAAGATGGACTAGGCTTGAAATTTCAGGCTGTGATGATGCACTTAGTAGACCAGTAGAGTGGTCATACCTATCACAGTTTCAATATTTCCCACTTGAAATGGTAAATGGAGGGAGGGCGCAAAATATTATACCCATAAGTCTATAGCGGGCCACACAGTTGATTGGCTTAGCAGGTTTTGTCTGTTCATGGCTATCTGATTTAAGATAGTGTTGATAATGTCTTATCTATTAATGGATGTGAATCAATTACTTCTTAGATATGAGCAAATACTATGAGCAGTGATGATAATACCCAAGATGCTCTTTCAGGTGATAAGGATAAGCCTGATAAGGAGATTTTATCCAATAGATCCCATACCCCAGCATCCCCACTGTCAAGACCTAATGACAGCAGGAGTATGCTGATATAAGGGGGGGGGGACTGTTGATATGGGAGTGCTTGGTGTCCCTGGTAATATGTGAGGTTTCCCCAGAAACCACACAATAATGTTACCGACTCCAGTAGGTCATGGCCCCTATCCTGCCATTACAATGTATCTGTAATCCATAATCTGGTCTCCATGAAACATGATAAAATTCTGAAAGTTTTTTTTCTGGTCTAGTGGTAAGGGCGTTGTAAAATTCCTATGCCATTAGGTGAGATGGCATGCCTTAGTAATATTCACAGCAGCCAGATCGTAGGCTACCTCCTGGTGAGGATAGGATATTACTTCTCTGCCATAGGAATATTGGAAATCCTCTTGGCAATCGAATGCTGTTAGCCCTGTTGAAGAATTACATCTTTAAGCCATCCACTATCTACCGTCTGTGTCATAGCTGAAAAGGCCTGTATTCAGACAGTGTTGTGAGTTGCTCCCGAGCAGTTAAATCAGCGTTCCTCTTCTCTAAGCTGCTCTCTCTCCCTCCGTGTAAGGCTCACGTGGGGACTGTTATGCTCTCTCGTGTGACTCTGGCCGTCAGTTTTGTTTGCCTAGTTATATTATGGCTGGCTCAACCACCACCACACCACCACCACTCACCACCACCAGCACCACCACAGCCGTGACGTCACAGACGCCAATAACGCGTCCAGCACACGCACAGCTGTCCCGCGCGCATGCGCGTCATGTCAGGTGGGCGTGTGGCAAACACCACACGGATTGAGGAAGGCATTCAGTGCGGGATACCTGTGTGGGCGACGTGTGCTGCAGTCCTGCTCTCAGCATTGCCTCGGGACAGCTCTATACTGAGAACAATCCCCCTCGGCTATACTACTGGCCTGACGGTAGTGTTTGCAGTGGCGTATTGATGTGTGCTAAGGGTGCCTCTTTAGGTTTGCTGTGGGACTTGCCCATCTAATTGTTAAGGGGCTGTATACCTCTAGGGATTGCTATGGTGCATTAATGCACACATGTATGCATCATGCCCATTTTGTGGCCATGGTGCATGGGTAAGTCTAAACACCGGTCCTGCATTTATGAACCTGACCTTCTTTTATATAGATACCTGTTGATTCAAAAGACCCAATAACTATAGAGGGGGCATTTCTGAAGGTGGCAGAATACCCCTACCCCCATCTTACTTTGTCACCACCATGATGTACCGGCATACAATACTACATTGGAGCATCATGTCAAACCTTCTGAAGGGTATAAGACTCATGATGGAGAACTGCAGTCCTGGCAACTAGAATTGCCAGAACTGCATTCCTGCATGACGACCACTCATGACATAGCCTAATAAGTACCATGTTTCCCTTAAAGGGTTAATGAATCAAAACCAATGTTTCATATCTCATGTCAAATTGGAATAGTTGGTCCATAGGATGCCCCAATGTCCAGGTGACAATCCTCCATGGTTGTAACCTACAATAGGGAGCTTGCAGTGTTATATCATTCCCCTTCCCAGTGGGATTCTGTGCTGATCTTCGATTGACTCATGTTATATAAAAGTGGGTACAAAGTGTGATCCTTCCTCACTGACTATGAGTCACAATAAGCATGCTACACCAGCACAATCAAGACCAATATATGGCTTATGCAAATGCCTGAAACCAGTCTATGGTACATGATAGTGATCCCGTCACAATGGGTAATCTAGCTTGTAGAAGGGGAACACTGTAAACAGCGGATCACTTGCACTGCTTGCAGACTTAAGCCAAAGTGCAACTGGTGCGATAATGCAGGAAAAGCGATCCTGGAAATTCTGAGTATAATTCAAATTGCCACTTCAAGACCTGTTATTCGCCAAGAACCCCTATTTTTTATCAGGAGGCCAGGTTTGGTATGGACCCAAAGAAACAGCATGCATTAGCTGAACGGACCCATGCCTTTCTTTATCTTAGGAGTGGGTCTACTACTTGGCTATTTGTGTTACTATGCAACCCATTTGATACAACTGCATCCAATAATTCTCTCTTGAATGTATACTTGATTGGACATTAAAATGTTTGTCTCATGACTATTATGGTGAGAGCCAAAAGGAACAAATATTGTAAAACTCTAATTTTTCACCTACGAAATAACGATTTTTCTTCGGTTAAAAAAAAACAAAAAGAAACTGCGAAAAATATGTATGTACAAAATATGGGCAGCATCCATACAAAGCACATGTGAAATAACAAAGAAATGCCAGAACACATGGTTTAACGCTATCGCTTGTATGTGCTGTCACCCAGCATGGTAGGGTGGAGTTCAGCCTATAACGATGGTATTAGAAGGCTATGTTTACAGCCCCAAGGCCCTACACCTGTGTGCTCCTATATTACATTCCCGGATACCTATACATTTCCGATAGCACTTGTTTGGCTGGCTCATTTTACAGGAACGTCCAAAGGGCCTAACTTAGGTTTGTTTTCATGGCCCACACTGTAAAGAAAATGTCATAAAAAAATAACGAAGGATTCCTCGTCCCAAAGTTGCCAGATACCCGTTGTTATTTTCTCAGAGATCTCGCTATTTTGACAGAGATTCCTTGTAATTACGATGGTTCACTGTTCAGTTTTACAAGGATCCAGGTAGATTCAACAGTTTAATATCTTTTACAGTGCACACTTCATACAAAGGAGTTGATGACTCTCATCTCAAATTTTGATGTATTTATTTTATGACAAATGATGCGAGGATATATAGTGGGACAAAGTACGTTCATTCAGATATGGGTAGGACAGAGTATTATTGGTGGATTTGTTCGAAAACACCTTTTAATTTGACACTTTTTACTTTTCCCAATTAAAATTGTGACTGTTTTTAGTCTTTGAATCTGGAGTGGTTTATCTATTCAAGCTGTGGTCAGAGCTGTTAATTTCCACCGGTAATCAACAGGCGTTTTCCCATAGGCATTTAATAAAAAAGGAACTGGCATGTGCCAGAAAGGAAATAAGATACTGCAAAAATAAAGGGGAAAAAGGACACTTTCTTTTCTGAGGTTTGATACACGTATGTGACTTCTGAAGTGGTTTTGTAACCTTTAATCCGATTTTGAGTAATAGTTCCTTTCTTGCCTGGGAATTCCATTTGGGTTTATCTTCGTAAATATGCACCGGTGTCTTAATTACCAGTCGCAAACAAGCAGAGGGCAACAGTGGTGCTGAAATAAAAATTAAGCACTGAGCGCTGGTCATAAGTTCAGTGGCTAACGTGATTTCGAAGTCAACAACGTGCATGATATTGATATTGTCCAATGCTGAGGCGTAGAATAGATCACTACAATGCTGCTTAACCCTGCGTGTAAGTCACACCCAAGCACAACCTGCACGTTCCTAGAAATCTTGCATTTGGGTCAATAAGGTTGCCATTCCCTACTTAAATCTATATACTTCAGACCCCACTTGTAAACCGCACCCTGACCCTACGCCTCTGAAATGTTCTCTAAGCTGCAGTGATTGTAGCTTGTGTGCAAGGTTTTACGGGAGTTTCGTATATTTTGCTCGATCCATCCATATCTATACCATGGATGTGGGACGAATTACTCTATTTCAAGTGGCATCAGCTGACATGTGGTACGTGTTGATGGGTGATGTTACACTGTCGACTAGTAGATGTAATAGGCCTTACATTATAAACCAGAGGCTTCAGAATCTATCTATGCCATTAACCAGTGGTGCAGTGCGTGAGTACAGAGTGATATGTCAGAGGGTGTGGCACATACATAATGTACTGGGACACAGTAAGGGGATGCTGGACAAAAGAGGTAATTAACCCTTTAATGGCCGCATACTCATTATGGTATTATGCCAATTGGTCAGCATGATGCACTAGTGATTGGGAATGTAATCTCCTATGGTAATGCCTCAAAAGGTGCAATATCACAATTCCCGTTGTAAGAATTATTTTAAGAAAGGTAATACAAACAGATCAGGATTCAAAAAGAGGATAGGCCTATCTGGAGTCCCTATGCCCATCCTTTAGGTTGATCTCTGAAGCTGTTTTTCTGATACTAAGTAAAGGGAATATGATCAAGCCACAATCAACCGATCACAGGGAAGCCACATTCGAAGCCATCTTTGAAGCTATTTGACCTGGAGTCTCAGCTACTCAAAATTGGCTATGCCCGAGTAAAATTGCCGTTCAAACCCATTTCTGCATATACTGCTACCCATATTATGGTAGAATTACAAAAAGAATCACCCCTGCTTGTCTACAGTGCCAGCATCTGATATTGAGTTACGGTTATCAAGTTATGTTTATCAAATGTGATAAATTTGAAAACGAGCTGATTTGGGACTGGAGTACGCGCAGGACATTAGCTGGTGAATAGTGCTAATGCTATCTGCTTCAGTTCCACCTGTGTTGGTATTCAGTAGTTAGGAATCATGCAGAATACTTCAACAACACCAAATAGTGCTACGAAACAGGATTCCACCGCCTGCCAATCCCTGGCAGTTCTAGTACGGGTCTGGACGAAGGATATGAAAAATGTATAAAGAATTGAGAATTAATTGGTAATCAAAAATAGAGAAAGCTAACCCACAAAAGCAGACAGTTCCTTCCCTGGAGGAGGGCGGTATTAAGGTGGTCCCAGGTTCCTCTAATTGCAGATAGCTAATTGGGAATCTGCCATACCTCCAATCAATGCAAACTAAGACGATATCATTAGCACACTTGTCACCTTGTTAATTAAATACTTTCATAATGTTGTCACAGACCTAACCTACACTTGCCTCCCAAGGCCTAGAGCAAAAAGGAAGATGTGATCATTAAGAGTGATCCCTAAGGCGGCAATGTTTTCTCAAGTTTGCTGCTAGTTGTACTAAGCCCATTTGAAACATTCTTTAACTTGATGGTATTTTGCTAACCTAATTATTAGGCATGTATTTCTAAGATTTCGCATTGACGTCTGTTAATGTGATTTCTGTCAATTCCGCTGTACAGTATTACTATGAATTGGGCATTGGAAATGATTGTATCACAGATAAAGATGGGGTTAAAGAGAGAATGCGAGAGAGAGAGAGAGAGAGAGAGAGAGAGAGAGAGAGAGAGAGAGAGAGAGAGAGAGAGAGAGAGAGAGAGAGCAAGTGCCAATCAAAATCAACTTCGATCGAAACCTTAGCCAAGTGTCCAGTGAATTTTAAGGGCCTCCACATCATATATAAAAAAATTATCATGAAAGAATGTAAAGACCTACAGAGACGTACTTATGGATGAAGACCGATATACCTTCTGAAAACGGGGTGGGATGTAAAGAAAGAGAGAACCCATTATTGAATGTCATGAAATAACCCCCTGGTAAGTTTCAGAAATGGGATGTGGAGGGGGCGTTATTGTTACATTGGGATCTTAAAATCTTGAAATGTTACTTCCATATCCAAGTGCTGAATTCACCTGGGACTCTCAGCAAGTCCCATATCTCAGCATAAATACCCAGGAGTGGTTTCAACAATGGAGAAGGAAAGTGAGTGGGTGGATATAAGTGGAGGCATAGGGTTTCTGAGGGAGTTTCTCCCATTGTTACATTTCTATGCCACCTTTAAACATCCATTGATTAATGTAAGGCTTTTGTGTGAGGTAAGATGCATACATTCATATATATGTTCCAACACTTCCGTCTTCAGCTAAAGACTAAAACATCGCCCCAAAGAAGTATCTAGTACTGAAGCACAGGACTTTATGTCTGTGATTGATTGAAATATTGAAGATGTACACAGGTTCTGTGACACTTTATAGAAACTGAGATGGTTGTTTTCTGATAGTGGGTATAAGAGGAGTAAGAGACATACACAGACAGAGAGATGGACTAAGAGAATACTGTTGAAAGTCTGATATAAACATGGAGTGGCTCTTAAGCAAGCATCTACCTATTTTAGTTGATATCTGAAGCGCTGGGCTCATCCAATAAGAACATATCATATAGATATTTATACTAATTTACCCTCCAATACTCGGGTAAAGGAAGAGTCTGACATGCACTGACAACCTGATGAACCTGATAATGTCAAAAACTCGTCTGTACATGCAGACAACCTTAGGTCCTCAGATTGACAATACCTAAATCTACAGCATTAGATGGTCAAAATAATTACTTTAGGTCGTAATCCTGACAACATAAGCGGCCAATATGATAACACGACAGCTATTGTTCGTCAATATGACGAGCTTGGGGAGTTTGGAAGTTTCGGTTGCATTGACCACCCTAAACCTGTCTATATTGGCAAGTTCCAATGGGGTGCAGGTTTTCTGTGTGCAGCATATTTTTCAGAAGAGGGTACACAGAGAGAAGAACACTGATCGCTTTGACGCATACTGCACAGGTCACAATTTGTCTCCCACATGACATGTATGAAGGCATGTCAAATGAGGTTGACCCTCTCATATTTGGTTCGTCAACTCCATTTGACATGCGTAATGAAGACACGTCACATATTTCTGATCCATTCACCTGAGTGCTAGGTAATACTGTGAGACAATTATGTAAGGGTCAAGAGCAGTCAATAACTATGTACCAATGGTTCAATCAAGGGAGGCCTATAATAGAAGGCAGGGGATATCATAGTCCCACAGGCCTGCAACACTAAGGCACTTTTTCCTATCTACAGAACTCCTACTTGACTGAGGACCAATGACGTGTGCTCTCTGTGTCAAATCAAGTTGACATGGGTATACATGTCATTTTGTCAGGAAGACTTTTTTCAGTGTACTCTGTCAGTTCTGAAAAGCAATCACCCAAATTATCATATGTACTGTATTTCTATGATACATGCACATATATATGATCCTGCCAGCTATCAATCAGTGAAACACTCAATCTATGTCGCTCATGAATAGGTAATAAGAGCAGCTACATCCAGTGACTATGACATTTCTGGGAGGTGTCAATGTATAACCTTCACAAGTGTTTACCACCTCCCCCCAAAAAAATAATTCTCTGTGTTGACACCCTTTTGAAGGCTTTCACTAATAGAATTATGCTTTCCTCTTTCAATTTGGACCAACTATTTCCTGTTTCCTCTGTGAGACAAATGTGATTAATTCTAATCATTGATGTCTGTCTTCTTGAAATTTGAAATTTAAGACTGTTCTCATGTATACTTGATGCCTTAATCACAGTACATCAAAAGGCCCCCAAAGCAATGTTCCTAAGACTCTGCATTATCTACATTGAAGTTCTATTTCAAATGAAAGAGTAAATGCTTTAGCAGTAAGTTATTAGCAGCAATCCATTAAATCTTAAAGGCCACACGCATAGTTGCCTGGAGGTTTGCATTTCGCTACCATCCCTATGCACTTCTACATTATGCTGTTTACACAGTAAAAGGAATGCTATCAAAATAACGAAGATTCTCTGGCAACTTTGGGGCAAAGCTTTCACAGTTATTATCAAAGTGAATCCCCTTAATGCCATTAACAGCAGCGCTTCACTGTAGGGTAGCTTATCTTTGGGCTGCCCACCCCACTTATTGGCCATAGATATCTGCATGGTGCTGAATCACCTCTGAAGTTTGGTGGATCAGCATTGATTCACAGGGACAAAGGAAAGGGGGTGGGGGGGGCTGGGGTGCCTGCCCCCCCCCGCCAATTATAAAGGAGGTGGGGCTTGAGTATGTCTGGGCCCCCGAAGAATTTGTCAATTACTCATAACAAAATGAAAAAAGAAGCTAAAACTTTGTCAAACTTTGCCTAAAGTCAGATCCAAAATTGACCAAAAAGCACTTTTCTCTACAAATTCTATATACATATGTATAGGTGTCATCACGCTTAAGGCAACAATTCAAGGTGGTATCGATAGTGCCCTCACTCTCCCCCCCCCCCCACCAAAAAAAAAGAGGAAGATTTGCTTCCTATGCCTCTTATTCAACCAGTTCACACTGTTGGTGCAGTTCCACACTGATTTTTATGGCGGTAAGCGGAGTGGACATCTCAAGGTATGTGGTCGTCTTCAGGTTAAGCCCGGGAGGTTAAGTTACCCTACTGTTTATAGGGGTGTCAAAATGATAACATTGTGTTGTCAGCATGACAGCGTCAGTAGGATTGGTTTGGGATGTCATAGGGCATTGACCCCCCTAGACTCATCAGAACTTTCGAGTTTCGAGCAGGGACTGGTTTTCTGTGTGCAGCACATTTTTCTGGAAGCGGTACCCAGGTAGCCTGTCTGTTGTGAATATTAGCAAATACACTCCCATATATCATTCTGACAGTTATCAATCAGGAAAACACTCAATATACATCACTCATGTATAGGTGATAAGATCAGCAACATCTGTTGACAGTCATGATTCAACAAAAAGGTGTCTACTTACCAGCATTCACTAGTACAACATGCCTAACCTCCAGGAGAGAATCAATCCTGAAGGTCCAACATGATGCATAAATACAGCCCTGAAGATGAGACTCATCATGGCTACATCCATGCAGCATGACAACCAATGGGCATGATACATCGATGTGTTGTCGGAAGATAAAGGACTAAACAGGCTATATAAGTTGTTGTTCTTTGATGGTCATAACCCTTACCGTTATGATGTCACAGTTGCCACCACCTCATATAAGTCCTATACAAAGATAAGGTATGTAGATGGATAGATATGCCAATATAGAGAAACAAAGAGCCTTTACAGTGTATTAAGTGTTATGGCAATTAGACCAAAACAATGAAAACATTACTAGCATACCTGCATTAACAAAGAGCCTTTACAGTGTATTAAGTGTTATGGCAATAAACAAACATTTTCTGAATGTATAGAATGGTCAGAGACACCCATACAAAGACACTGACGCACATCGGTCAGTGATTCTTTTCTTACCTATACCTGTCCCCGGATGTACAACACAACAAGTGACCTTTAAATAATGTTATAACCATTTGAGCCAGATGCCTCCCTTTGTCCTCATGATGCACCAATGCAGTGTTGGTGAATCTACTCATTAGCACTGAATTGAAGCATCATGCAGACCTTTTTGAGTCTATCAGACCCATTTGGTTGGCTTGCAGATACCACCCTAAACTTAAGAAAATGCCATGCACCTAAGTAAACAGGAATTGTCCTGAATCTGGGCTTGATAAAAAAGAGAGAAAAGGACACTCTCCTTATCCAGACACGCTTTTCCTGAATTTCAACTCGAGCCCCCCCCCTTTCGTTTAGCCAGGGGAAGCATGGATACTAGCATCATGAATGACATACTCACTGTAAAGGGAATCTACCATTTAATATTTTTGTCAAATCCATGACTTACGCTGTAGCTATTTGCATCTATAGTTGACAATGGACTGCGATATATGAGCTCAAATGACCACTTTCATAAACAGAAGCCTGATCTAAATTTAACATGTATTTCAAGGAATTCAGTAGGGACATTGAGGTCCCACTGTTATACCAAACCTGCTTTAAATTGCAGTGAGTCATCAGAATTATTCGGCAATATAGTAGCCAGTGATAGTATTCTAGCTTGGGGTGTTCAATGTGCTGAAGTACGTCAGTCGATGGTAATCATTTGTTTTATCCAACCTGGAGAGGTTTATTATTAGAGACATGAAGCCTACATGCACCTTTAACATCTGGAAATAGTATATATGCGTTTCATTTGAATGTTTTGATTCAGAGAAACCTGTTGAGCGGCGTGGGTGAGGAGGTGACAGGTAGTGTTCAGTGTAATCTAATATTAACAGAGGATTTTGCTCACTTTGACGGGGACGATAGGAACACTGTAAGTTAACTCAACAACAGGTACATAATGCATTTGCTGCATTAAAACACGTCCGTTATATTTCATCTGTGAAACAGAATCTCATTAAATCTATTGTAAATGGTTGTTGTGTTTAATCTTGTTGCATTGTGAATGCCGTCTGCATGGTGCTTTCTATGCGTGGGTGGATGCACAGCCAGAAAAGGCTTTGATAAGAAGTATGCAGACGTCTGATTATCTCTGAAAAAGATACATTATTACTGTGTTTTCCCAATTTAGAACAAACATAGATAATTATCTCCTAGATTATATTAAAAGAATGGTTTTGATGCAGAACATAAAATTCACAATGCCTTAAATGGTATAAATCTACCCAAGAAGTATATGAATTTCTGAAAGAATCAGATTCTGAAGTGTTTCAAAAGTGATGACAAAGCAGTTCTGACACAAAATACCAAATGTAATGCTTTAGACAGCATACATCTAGTCAAAAGAATCATTATTCTTTACAGTTTCAAAAGTGATGATGAAGAAAATCGTTTTGTGTGTCATCCGCCCATTTCGGAGAATATCTCTCCTGAAGCGTAAATGATGCGAACAGCACAATATAAAAACCTCCCTTTTCCCCCTGCCCCCACTTCCTGAATGGCAATCGTCATATCATACTTAGAAACAGATGTATGTAGATGAATAGAGAATCCAGCATGCTGGTACAAAGAGCCAATATATTATGGCATTTGGCACCGAGGCAATAACAACAAGTACAAGTCTGAATACATAGGCGTCACTCACGCCCATAATAGACTCATGATAGACTGTACACATCTGGGTGAGATGCGCAGCTGCTGTCAGACAAAAAAAAAGAAAAAAAGAAGAATGTTTCAAGTAACCCTGCCTGATCATCGAAATTATAAGGTTATTGTACAATCTTTGGTTGAAGGAATCAGACCGTTAAAGGCAGTGTCAAGATCTGTCACAGTTGCCAAAGCTTTACAAGTTTTGTTTTGTTTCTTTCTTTAAGTTAAGCTTAACCCACTTAGTAAAAGACAACGCAACTTTTTTTACGACAAGATTCTTTGGGACAACACTGCTCTCATGAGCAAATGTGCCCCTGCTTACGCACATGAAAGCTAGACGGGGCACTAAAGAGTACATAAGGCCCATTTCAAAAGGGGCCAGGGAATCACTAGTAAAAGTCGTAAAATTAATGTAGTTACATAACATAATTCGATAAATAGGTAATGCTGTACTGTGGCTACGACTAAAGTGTAAACACGCTCATAGTATGTTAACGATGAGCTCGCGGAATGCAGAGGTACTTTATTTTGGCCCTGAAATATAGATTTGTACTTTGGCATGGTGTCACGTTCACACGCCACATGTTGTAAAATCAATAGGATCACAACTGTGTACTGGAAATGTGTGTCTGATTGTTTAGTTGACCTTTGGAGGTCTGCATGATGTATTTTCCGTCGCCTCAGTGCAACAAGGTTGCATCTCCATAATTTCAAGTTTTCCAGGAGAGGCAAAAGAAGTGTTGCACTTGCTCTAGCACACAGTTGACACAACATTATTGCATTGGAGCCTGTGGAGACATAATTATATCATAGACAGAGCTTCAATATTTTCATAGAAATCAAATAGTAGTCAATAGATGTTGAAACAGAAGAAAACTCAATTTTACCAAAATGTCTATTGAATCATGTCCTTTGGCCATTATGATTCACCAATGCAGTGCTGGCGAGTCTTATCATTGGAGTGCATTAAACCTGTGTGCAGGGTCGATATAATAGCTCTTATGACCCTCAGAGTGTTTGAGATATAAACAAAAAATAGGTGTTTGTAGATAAGGAGGAGGGGGAGGAAGAAGGGGAGGAGGAGGCCAGAGCTTCATGAAAAAAAAAACATATAATTATATCTGATGTATTGCGTGCTTTGTTGATAGCTTGCACTTTATGGACACATTTCATCATAGAAACATCTGATGTGCAGTATTTATGATAGATTATATGGTGCGTTTATGCTAAATTTAGTGCTATACATTATGCGGCAATAATGTGAGTGGGAGTATTACTATGCAATCACCATAATATTTACAAAAAGAATGTATGTTTTAAGGCATTTGTACCTTTTTCAAAGCGAGAAGGAATGTATACCGATCTTTGGGTGCTTAGCATTAATTTTAGATAATGTTGGTACTGCATGAACCTTCTGTTTATGTAAAATACATCATGCCAAACCAGATGCCAGTATCCTGTGAGAATCTACATCATTGAGACAGCTGGCCCTTTGGCTCTTCTCAAAACCACACATGTTTATGAAGAGCCGAGGGGCAAAGTAGGCGTGTTACTCTAAGTTAACAACCTATAATGTTGTAACTGGTTACACATTACAGGGCGCCATCTTATCCCAAACTTTGATACTGCTTCCTATAGAATCACATTTTATGGATTCCTTTTTCTTTCGCTTATCCTCTGGTTCCAAATGAGGTATATTATGATGATTCATGAGTCGAATCATTTCCTTACCCTTCTAAATTTCTGTTTCTTTCTTTTCTTTTTTCCTTATTATTCTCTATATTTTCTTTTTCTATTCTGTGTGGAGAAGGGGACTGAAAAAAACACCTGGCCTGACAACTCACGAAATCAAAATGCGGGGCCAGTGGGCGTCAAACCTATGATAGAGGACTCATGACCAATAGTCACGCTTATATAACTGTGAAGACAACCAGCGAGTACACCAACTATGTTTTAGTTCTATTGTCTGCCACTGTTATCATCAAAATTGCGGTGCTAATCTATTGTGCATCTCCTGTCCCATCCCCTTCACAAAAGGCAGTATAAGGTAGTCTAACCATGACTTGACCACCCATCTGGTTGTTATACTTACGAAGTAAACCTGTCATGAGAGGTTAGATTCGTTATGCATGTATAGATACTACAACTGCATGCACATTGTATTTGTTTGAGTTTGTTTCCCTTGTATGATCATTGGTGAACACTAAGTCACTCTCCTTATCACACCTTGAAAGGGTCTTTGTGGAGTGGTCGAATGTAGGCATGAAAAAGCTATAAGTGACTGAATATAAGTATCTACCCTAACCCCTGATTGCTGAACTGTGGTTTCCCTCGTTTATTTGCCAATAATGGGAAAATCACTTTATGTGTGTGGCCAGCTGCCGACACGAAAAGGCTTTCACAAAAACAGCTACAAATATTGGCATAGAGGACGGATCGGGACTAGATTGGAAAAGATCTGTTTCTATTCTAATACCTGTAGTCCACTGGGCCTCTTTTGTGTAGGGAATGTATGGCCAAAATTGGCCGAAGAGGCCCAGTGGACTTTAGGTATAAGCAGGTGAACCGCAAGTGAACCGTGGCTCAAATAGAAGCTACAGACCTACACACGATGAATACTAATATTATTTTTTTACACTTGTTGTCCTCTTTTCTTTTTCTTCTTCTCATTATGATATATGACTACCTAAAGGAGTATAGATTATAGACTTTGAACATTTCAGAAGGAATATAGTCGAGTCTTCACAAAGCATTTGCAAAAAAAAATAGTCAAATGTTCACTTGAATTGGTCTGGCTGAAGATTATCTCCCGGGTCTCTGCTTCATCTCATGAGCTTTTTTTTCAAATTGTTTATTGCAACTACACTAAGTGACGTTACGTTACAACGTAAATCATCATCGAAATAACCACAGGCTTACACAGGTAAGCACATTGGAACACATAGACAGCAATGAAAATTTCAGAATGGTAGTCATAGACCAACAGCTGTATAGTATGGAATAATCATACTCTAAACAGTGAAACAGATCACAAGACCACAAGTATATAGGACATTATTTCAAGACTTCTGTGATTTTGGGTGCTTTTCCTGGATATTGCCATGCACATACCTGGTGATATTGCATGGCATGATGCATGCATCATGACTTTTGTAAGGTGTGCAGTTATCCAAGATAACAGGCCCCCGATGGGGATAACATGCACACCTTACATGTCATATGTTACATGTTAAAACCTACGAAATTTTCATTGCCAGGGTAGGGGTCAAACCTGCAGTCTCCTGATCCCAAATCCAACTCCCTATGCAGTGCACCATAGGGACTGACGAGAAATGCTTGGTTAGAACCAAGTCTCTATAAGTCATTGCTTTGGTTGTGACCCCCCACAACAACTCTCACATGCGCAAGGTTAGAATAGCATTGTAATTATAGAGGACTGCTGGAAGCGTTCAAACCAAGCCAAGCCGGGCGCCAAGGTGTGTGTACCGACGGTCTAGTGGTTAGCGTATTTGGCATTCAGACCTAACCAATGGCTGCCGGGCGCCGAGGTGTGTGTACCAATGGTCACACACTATAACAGGCTTCGAGTCCTGGGGAAGGGGAACAATTTTTGTTTTCAACTTGAATTTATTGATATTCTATTGATTATCTATTGATATCATGTAATGAAATAAGTAGTTAATGGATAATTCATGACTTGTGTGTGTTAGCAAAGGATAATTACACTAGGGTGCAGCCCAAGTGTAATTATCCTTTGCTAACACACACACGTCATGAATTATCCATTAATTACTTGTTCCATACAGATACAGACAATTAATTAAGTCATCCAGGCAGGCAGAAGCCACTTGACTGCCAGGGTCTGAGGGGGGTGACTGCTAGGAATTCAGGTAAGGTTCTTTGATAAAGAGGGTTGGGATAAGGATGCCAGGTATTCCAGCAGTGATAGTCCGGCAGAATAGTAGCTCGACCAGGACTCGCCGGATAAAGTTTTTACCTCTCTTGATTATCAATCGAGAGGGTCTGTATGAACATTTCCAGGTGGGTGTGAAATCGGACTGGTTGATGGACAACAAAATAGGCCTACCAATTAAGGGATCAAGGTCTCGGGCAAAGGGTCCTCCATTTGCCAGATGTTACATGTAGGAACAGGCAAACTCTGAGCATTTTCCCATCCCATTGCTTTTATAAATGCAAACCCCTGTCCATCCCCTGTCTCCCTCCCCCTGGCCACTTTGCCCCCTGGTTTCGGCTTCCAATCACCACACATACTTACCGCTCTCTGTCTGCCCTCGTTCTGAGGTCAGGGGAGGAAATGAGTCCAGCAGCCAATGAGCATGAATGTCTCATTCGGCCGGTCATATGGCCACTAGACGACTCGTGATTGGCTGTTGTTATGGCAAATGGGGACTGGACAATGTACCCTGCACAGGAAGGGAGATAATAAGTGAAGCAACAGATGCTATATATACAGGGTAGTTATGTCATTGTAGGCTTTTTAGCTAATTTTGTATCGTATTCTCCCTTTTCTATTTCTGTCTCTCTGTATATATGTGACCCATCAAGGGAGAACACCCCTCTGCGGGGGATTTTTAATTCCCCATTTGACCACCAGGGGGCATTGGATGGGCAAAATACTCTAAAATTATAAACATAACAAGCTAATTTTTCATGCAGAATTCAATGGTTTCATTTAAAATGCACCATTTTCGGTAGAAATGGTGCATATTTGGATGGTAAAATGAACATTTTTCATGAGAAATCCACCTATATACCTGACACTGGTTGCCATGGCAACCATTCCAATATTCAAAATTTGCAGATTTTTATGCCAATTTCCACGGATACTCACCAAAAACCAAAAACTGAAAACAGAAATGGAAAATACCTTCTAAATAAAAATCTATAAAAAAAATCACCATAATGTTATGTATTTTTTTATGAAAAAGGCTGATTTATTGTGTGTTTAGATATAATTATTGATTATAATGTATTTAGAGCTTAATCCTTGATTTCAGATATGAATAATGACCTATGTTCGAGTAGAGGATCTGACATAACTACTAGGACTATTTAAGCCAATGATGTCTTATTTTAAAGTTCTTGAGATGAACTTTGATAATGAATTTCCCTGCAGAGGGGTATTTTTGCTTGCCTGGTCACATATATCTGAATATGGAGGTAGCATGATTTAGAAGTTCCTTCATCTCTCCTATGCCTGCCACTGTAGATACAAATGAGTCTATTCTGCAACAGTATACAAAGAGGACATAGGCTACTTATCTTGCATCATGAGATTTCAAAGGTGTAGGCCTAGGGTTATTTTTCGTTTCTGTTCTTTTTTCCTTCTTTTTCTTTCTTTCTACATGAGGGGAAGATATCCTAGTGGCAACTTCACAAGGGAGGTCAATACATATTCAGTTTATCTGGCTAAAAGCTGGCCGAATGTAATTAGAAAACATGAGAATGGGAAGATAAAACAGAAAACACCACTCTGCTAAAATAATAATGCTTAAATGACTTTCCAGTATTTACTGTAGTTATTTGCCCCCAAAGCTCTATATATAAAACTTTGTTTGACATTTTATGTAGTCAGCAGTTTTCTTTTCACAGTCTTGTTCCGTCTTTGTTATCAAGGCCTTTGAAACGGAGGCAAGGAGGTCTGATTACTGTTTGTCGTGGGTGGGTTTGATTTTATGGTAATGTCATCAGCCTGCAGATATGATCCTGTTGATTTCCATTTGACAATGCAGTCATTTTATCATTAGACTCTAGTAGTGTGTTTATATCTTGCCATTCTCATGTTTTAACATTTTATAAAGACACTAGGGATAATACCAGTATATCACTTTTTTCTCTTTATGATATAATTATGACTACCTAAAGGTGTACAGGTTTTAGATTTTGAATATTTCAGATGGAATATTAAGTCTAGTTTTACAAAGTATTTCCACAAAATAGACAAATGTTCACTTGAATTGGCCTGGCTGAGGTTATCTCCCGAGGCTCTGCTTTATCTCATGAGATAAGTCTGAGTCAGATGAATTAGAGTGAACCTTTTGTATCAATTTCACTTTATTTCAGCCTGAGATGTTCATATTCCAAACTAGTTGCCACACAAAAGAAAATAGGATGCTCCTTTAGGAAATAAATAAGAGGGTTGCCATTGTCCAGCTATTCTCGCTCACGTGATTCATCCTGTACATTTCTGGTGTGTTTGGACCCTATGATCACAATCATTAAATCTGATATAAGTCCTACCTGGTGTCAGCTTAAGTCTATGTAAGGACCGCAATGATGTCAGTAAGAGTATCATTTTCGGCCAGTCATCATACATGAGATCAATATAGAAAAGCAGATTCCATTAATATCAAATGGTAACTAATTGCCATACTAGAAGTACATGATATGACTTTCCTGTTTGAATTTTGAGTACCACTTCACCCCTGTGGGTGGTGGGCAATATAGAGCATAATACGATAGAGGCAGAGCTGAACAGATTTATAACTATATCTATAAGGCTAAATTAGCCATTAGCGTCACACCCATAACACCAGAGACCTAAAGAATAATCACACTGTACAAGTCCAGAATCACATCATTTATGCTCAAAATAGTTGGGGGTCAAGAGACAGACGGACTCTTCAGTTGACACTAGACTATCCTATACTTACTAAATGAGGATTTGAATTTGAGTTGTTAGCAATATTCTTATCAGAAACAATATCCTTTAGTTTAAGAAGAAAATGTTTGACAACAGCCTTTTTACAATGTCCCTTTAAATATAATGGTTAGCTAGTGAATCAAGATTTTAGTATTTCAAGATTTCCTTCCAGAATGAGCACTGGCAGTTCTCTCTATGTAGGTGGTTACTTTAGATTCCCTCTTAAAGACATAGGAACAGCCTGAGGGCTGAATGGCACTCTCTAAGAAGATCTAGAAGGAAGCACATTATATATCCTACATTTAATGTTGGAGGCTAACCTTTAGCCCCCTCCCGCTCCAGCTAGGGTAATAACAACTCGGGGTATGCCTGTAGCAGTCCCCCACACATGTCACTTTGACAATCTCTCTACAGATGTATATGTTATCACAGTGAGTTAGGGTCAGCTTGGTACATTTCTCTGCTTTTCAAGATAGTACAAGCTACATCACATTTAAAGAGACTTCACCCATCTACTCAATCACTCTCTGGTGGATGTCAACGGGAACAGTAATAAACTGTCTACTTCCCACATCAAAGACGACCACTTCCGGAAACCCATCACGCGCATGCTCTTGTTGGCATGGACTGCCCCCTGTAGGAGACTCCCGTCAACAGGCTGGTGAATCTTCCTCCATTATCGCCAACAACCATGTCTGGGGGCCCAGGTGGTTGGTCTCTTTGCCTTAATGGGTAAATGGAGGCAAGTGTCATCCAAATGTTTTCTGCTGCCTCAGTTATGATCATGTGTCCCACCTAAACTAAGTGAGGTTTCACTGGGTGAGGGTTTCATAAAATATGAGTGCAAAAACTTAAGGAACATTGATTTTACGACATTAGGGATTTTTCCCTGAATTTCCTCTTTATTAGAATGGTTGGCGGATACTAAACTAGGCCTACCAAATAAGGGGTTTTCTATACGTCGGATGTATTGCAATATTACTTGAGAATTTGTGCACCATGATTATTTCATATATGAATGGCCCAGCCGAGGCGTCATTAAACTTGTGTATAATCCATAACATATATATGCTGAATTAGGAATATGAATAGATAGAACTCAAGCCAAGTATGGCTTGCACATTAGAGCATTTTTCCATCCCAGTACTCTATACACCCCCTGCCCCTCTGCCCTTGGCCATTTTGTCCCCTGGTTTCAGCTTCCAATCACCACTCAGTGCGCTTTGTCCGCCCTTGTTCTGAGGTCAGGGGAGGAAATGAGTTCAGCAGCCAATGAGCATGAACGTCTCAGTCAGCTGGTCATGTGGCGACTATACGACTCGTGATTGGCTGTTGCTATGGCAAATGGGGACTGGACAATGTACCCTGCACCAGAAGAAAGATAATGAGTGAAGCAACAGAAGCTATATATATGGTAGTTATGTCATTGTAGGCTTTTTAGCTTATTTTGTATCATATTCTCCCTGTTTTATTTCTCTCTATATATGATGTGTTTTGACCTAACCAGTCATAAGTCACACAAATGGATTCCTGGGTTATTGTGCATCCATACAGAATACATCATAAGCTAAATTTTACTTTTTAATCCATTAAGATATCATTATTTTTGAATTTTTAGTAAATTTTCAAAATTTTAAATCGGGCAAAGCTGCATCTTGTATACACAGGCCTAAAGACAGGGCTTTTATCAGTCCGACCGAGAGACACAAGAGTACATGGTTTCTGGATGTAGTTCCCAGTTGCCATGTATTATAGGCATAAGCCTAATAACCTTGGTACCAAACTAAAGTAAACAGACGTGGCTTTGTGATGGAATTAAGAGTTATATGGTAATAACTAGGGCTTATTTTATAATGTGCAGCCCATTCTGAATACATCAACTGAATTCTGACCAAAATTCATGTGACAATAATCAGTTATAGCGAACAAAATGGCTAACTTCGGTGATTTTCACCCCTTTTTTGTCATAAATTCTTCTACAATATTGCAGGAGAGATATTAATCTATCCAAACACCAAATAAACCTGATTTGGTGAAATACATTGTTTGTACCCTTTAGTCCTCATTATTTCAGCTTTAGAATGTGTGAGATATGACTGGTTTGGTGAAAATACATCACATATTATATATCTGAATATGGAGGTAGCATAATTTAGGAGATCTGTCATCTGTCATATGCCTGCCAATGCCAGAATTCAGTCACAAATAGGTCCAATCAGCAACAGCATACAAAGAGAACATACTCTATCATGCATAATGAAGGTTTCATAGATATAGAGCAAGGGCCAGTTTTTTTCTTCTTTTTTTTATATGAGGGGAAAATATGGGTGTTATAATTATCTAGCCTACTAGTTATTATAATGGTATATATTGTAGCGGTTCTGCTACTCAGGTATCTGCTACACTGGGACTCACATAGGGGGCAGGCCTGCATAGTCTCACCTAAGTCACCTGACCCCCTCCCAGGTAGCCACCACACACACAAGGAGGCCACCATATTGTTTTGGTTGGACCCCAATTTTGGGGAGTTGGAATTGGATTACCATGCCACCAAAGGGTTCCCCCAGGAACTGCAGGACATGTGGTTACAAACATGTGCCTCCTACAGGCAAGAAATGTGTTTTTAATCCAGCCAATTTATCTATGAGCCAACAGGCAGCCTTACAAAAGGTGACCACCCCACCTGGTCAGGGTGACACTGACTCTGGCTCAGACCTGGAGGAGGATTCTGATTTCCAGGCCCTCCAGGGCTGCCTGGAATCTCAACAGCAACAGCTTACAGGCCTGGCCAATGAATTCTCAGTCATAAAGGACACTGTAACTGACCTGCAAGGAGGAGTCTCCAAGATACTAGCAGGCCTAGTGGTCTACCTGGAGGTACACCTGTGCTACCACCCCTGTTTGGGGGTACTAGGCCCCCCTCAGGGCCTCTCCCCTACTCTGAAGATGAGGAGGAGGGTGAGGATAGCTCTGACAGCGAGGAGGAGGCCAAGCGCAAAAAGAAGAAAAAGAAGAAGAAGCCATTTGATCTCTCTAGACATCTCCCTAAAAGTTTTAAAAAGGCCACTTCATTTGCACAGCTGGTAGGTGCCCTCTCTAGACTACACTCCATTCACCTGATGAAGGACCCTTGGACTCCTTATTGTGGTAACATACAGTACCACATTCAGTTTTTGTGTGACAGGGAGGCCATGGGTCTGTACACATTAGATCAGCTCCGGTGTTATGATTATGGAGTCAGAGAAAGGGCCAACCACTATGATGCCCAGGCCTTTGTATATGGGGATGAGGAGATGATCAATTTACACCTGGTACACAAGCCTACTACTACCCCCTCCTCCACCCATGGAGGGGCCCAAGGTGGGGGTTCCAAGAAGAAAAGGAACAAGTCCAAATTTTAACCTGACCCCTCTATGCCCTGTTGGAGGTACAACAATTTCAAATGCAGGTCAGGTGATGACTGTCAGCAGCAGCATGTCTGTTATCACTGCTGGGATGCATCCCACAAGATGAGAGCCTGCACCAACGTCAAAAGGGCTGCGGCGGCAAAATCCTCCGCGTGACTGGAAACTCCCATCAGTGCCCCTCAGTCGGACGCGGCCGGTGAGTCACCGGGCGCAATTAATCCGAGCGCCCCCATAGGCGCCTCTCAGCTCATTTGCATACACCAACAAGAACGGTGCCCGGATGTGGCAGTCGACAATGGCGATTGTGTTCATAATATTATTGCAAACGCGAGTCGGATTCCTTCTTCTTGTATAGGATTAAGCGCATTTGAATCGAACAATCTTGTTAATTCTTCAGTTTTTGAAAACTTTGGTGGTTTTCCCATCGGTCCGCTGTCGTCTTGTTCAAATCCAAGATGGCGACGGTCGGCCGGAGAAACGCACAAAAGCGCTAAGGTAAATGAGGATATCTCTGAATTGTGGGTGAATGGAGTGGTTTCAGTGTTTGCCGACCCCAGAATCGATCAAATCAGGCCTGATTTGGGGGGGGGAGGGTGCTATCAAAGCTCAAATCGATCCAGAATACCAAAATCCAGACCTCAACTTGGTCAGTGTTGACATTATTAACCCTCCACCACCCACCTTTTGTGCTCCCGGTGTCATTGAATATGTTCCCGGTGTCAATGAATGTGTCCCTGGTGTCAATGTGGGGGTCCCCAGTGTCATTGGGAGTGTCCCCAGTGTCAATATACCCAATGTTGTTGATTATGACCCAGCTGTACCCAATGTTCAGGAATGTGCCCTATTTAAACCCAGTGCTGGTGTTGATAGTTGTGACAATTTTGTATACAATGTTGATGTAGGTGCCCCTACTGTCTGTGCCAGAGGTTCTATATGTGATGGCAGTGTTACGGATACGGGGCTGTTCCCGGCGGGTGACAGTCATGAATGTGTTGTTGCACAAAATGTCTTCTCTGACCCTGTATGTAGTGATGATATCAATGTTGGTCTGTCAACTGTGGGTGACGGTGCGTCACCCGCCGGTGATGGCTACCCTACTAGCAGTGTATGTGATCCTGATACTTGTGTTAGCAATGTTGTTGTCATTGATGTAGCAGATGCCGTTCCAGTGTGTAGTAACACACCCGTATGCCTTGTATACATACCTGATGTCCATGAACCAATTGTAGTTTACAGAGACTGTGTCCTCAGTATTTGTGCATGCGAGCACAAAATTGGACCTGTTCGATCTCAGCTTAGCCCTTGCAGGTTAGCTGCAGAATTCTACAGATACAAGGGTCATATGTGTGCTGATGATGATTTTGTATTAGCTGGTGTTTACAGTGGTTTCAGTATAGTAGACAATACACACATAGACCCCTATGATTGTAGCAACTACTCCAGTATTCTGGATGATGAATTCAATGTAGAAATGAATGACACAATTCTCAGAGAATTGCAGGAAGGCAAGGTCACCTTAGCTATTGACTCACCTAGGTGCATTCATAGTCTGGGTGTAATCAGAAAAATGGATGGCACCCTCAGGCCTATCACTGACTGTAAAAGGCCTTTAAACAGATCCATAAACAACTACATGGACCACACCTGTGATACTTTCACGTACAAAGGTGTAGATTACCTCACGGAGATCCTTAATCCCTATGACTATATTTGTTCTATTGACTTATCTCAAGCCTATAGGAGCGTGAACATTGACAAAGACAATGCTTCTTACCAATGCTTTAGATGGGATCTAGGAGAGGGAGAGCAAGTATTTGAAGACAGAGTCCTTTCCTTCGGTCTCAGGTGTGCCCCATATCTGTTCACACAGTTGGGAGATTGGATTGTCAGGTGTATGCATCGCCGAGGCTTCTACCAGGTTTCTAACTATATCGATGACCTGACAGTTATGGGACCCACTTATGATCAATGTGCCTATGCTCAAAGTGTCCTCATTTCAGTGGTTAGAGGTATGGGCTTCCATGTAAAGTGGCCCAAAGTCACTTGCCCTTCTCAATGGGCAGTCTGCCTCGGTATAATGGTCGACAGCAAGGCGATGGAAATTAGCCTCCCAAGTGAAAAATTGCTTATGCTTTATCAGACCTTGTACGATTTTGCTTCGAAGAAGACTGCCACTAAGCGCGAACTCCAGCAGCTGGCGGGCATCCTTGGCCATTGTTCCACTGTGGTTCGGGGTGGCCGTACCTTCAGTCGCAGAGTGATCAACTTGACCAATAGCGTTAAGGAAGCACACCATAGAGTGAGACTGAATGATCAGTTCCGAGCAGACTTAAGGTGGTGGATAGCCTTTGCGGGGGTCTTCAACGGCAAGGCCAGAATTTTGTGCCCCAAGACTCCTTCTGCTGTTATTTCGTGTGACTCATCGTCTCGTGGTTTTGGGGCCTACCACTTGGGAGATTGGCTCTATGGTGTCTGGTTCTACAAGTACATACCAGCACTCCCCTACTATGCTGACCATTTCTTCCCGGTCCCTACTTTTGATGATTTGTCTCATGACATCAACATTCAGGAACTTTGGCCTGTACTGATGGCCTTGGTCAGGTGGGGTCCAGTGTATAGGGACACTACCATCCTCATCTTGAGTGATAATACCCAGGTCTGCAGTATGTTGAGTTCTGGTAGGAGCCGTAATAACGTCAGCATGGACCTCCTGTGAGAATTGTTTTGGCTCGCCTTCACATACAATGTCAATATCAAATGTTCCTACATCAGGTCTGGCGATAATATTGAGGCTGATTACATTTCTCGCTTAGCATACCCCCAAGTTGCAGCAGTCTCACCTCCCTTTCCCATGTGTTGTAGGTCTGTCCCTGTTACGTCAGGAGGCCCGGAGTCTACAAGACCAAGCCCTGGCTGAGAGCTCGTACAGATCGTACAGGTTCAGGTGGAAAGACTATCATGAATTTTGTGCCTTATTTGACATTCAGCCACTTCCATGTACGCAGGAGAGTGTCTGTTTATATGTGGCATACCTAGCCCGGAGGCTTAAGTACTCAAGCATTGAACAGTATGTAAGTGCCTTGTCATATCTCCAGCACCTGCACGGTTATACTCCAGTCAATGCTACCAATTTCATGGTCAAACGGACAATGTTAGGAGCCAAGCGTAAGCTAGGTTATTCGCCAGTGCAAGCTATGCCTTTGGAGCCTACACATCTCCTCCAATTCTACAAGCATCTGGACATGTCAGTGTCATTTCATTTGTGTTGGTGGACGGCAGCCATTACTGCCTTTCGCGGCCTTCTACGCAAAGCACACGTAACAAGTTCCTCCCAAGCTATATGTCTCCAGGATTTATCCTTCCATGACTGGGGGCTACTCCTGACTCTGCCTCGTACAAAGACGATTCAATATGGTGAGCGGGTGCATTATATCTATATTTAAGACCATGGATATTACCCAAAGAAAAAGTTTTCTTTTAGGGTCAGTCACAAAATCAGTTAAATACAAAAGTAATTGTCATCCATTAATGGGGTACAGCATTGCAGTCCATGCATGTATACATATGCTTGTCATCTTGCAAGGCTAAAGCCTGAGAGCCAACATCGGGGGCAACACTTATTCAATTATATTCCCTTGAATAATGTAAGCTGTATGAGTAGGCTTAATGCCCGAGAGCTGAGTGCCCATGTCTTCAGTAAATCATCATTTCCACCCCCTCGACACCTACATGTGAGTCCCTCTACACCTCAGGAGTGCTCACTTTGTCCTCATATTATCGCCCCCTCAGCTGTTCCTCTGGCTATTTAGGAAACATGGGCTAGGAAAGGCCGACTGAGCCAACCTTGGTAAAGGTATTTCAAATAAATGTTAATGCAACTATTCTGACATCTTCTTATGGATATGTCTAACTCGCCTCAGCTCTCAATGAACAACAGAACAACATAAAACACAATTATAGAAACCTGCCCACAAACTCCAAAAGCTCAACCCCCGTGTTAAGATATGTACTTTGCCACTGTTCTGATATTTGCTATAGCCTAACTGTTGAAAATAATATTTAGAAAAAAAAGTAGTAAACCGTCCATATGCAGTGTGAACCTGCTACCTAATTAGTTTTCACAAGGGAATAATCCCTACCCGGTAATCCCAGTGAATCTCTTTTAAATCTTTTTAATTATTATATTACTCGATATGCTTCCCATAGTGTACATGGAGGAGGGAGATGAAATGGTAGGTCTCCAGCAGCAAAACAATGCTGGAGTGGGAGGAGAGGGACAGTGTGTGTTACACACTCAGCAAACAGAACAATCAACATTAATTATATAACACTGGGTAGGGCTCACTATCTACCATCATCTACCTGCCAACTCAGCACTTCTACAAGGCTATTTTCAGCTACCCATAGGTGTATACATATAGGGTAGGTCGCCCCTGACTCGACCACTGGATATGTTGCTGTACCTTAAATTGACCATCCAGCCATTATAGTTTATTTAAACATATTATGACCAATGTTTGGGGTATGTGAAAGGTATGCCTATAGTAGTTGATGAGGTACAACCAATTAGTAATTACCTGAAATAAGTTAAACTAAGGTGGTCGACATGAGGTACCAACATGCTTATTGGTCGAGTCATGGGCGACTTACCCTATATCCTATGGTGCTATGCTGTAGTGGCTCCTTTGGCCACCCCAGAGATTTCAATAGCAATATCTCCTGGCGCATCAGAGATGTAATTCTTAATGTCCGATATAGAAACCTGAATATTACTGGTGAACATTATCACATTACAGAATGTTATGACATTAATATTATCTGATACATATATACCATGCCCTCCGTATTCCTAGCATTAAAATGACTCGGGGTCAGATCGCCCATTTCAGTTGTCAGTATGGCACTGTATTCCACCTCTAAATTTAACTCAAATAAAATGCAATTAAGATAATGACCTTTTGATGCTATCCACATTATTGACTGGGTCAGAGTCTCTTGATGGAGCAGAGAACAAACTAGTGTCACTGCTGATAGCAAAACTTAAAAGTTGCCAATCAGAAGATTAATGACAGTTTCTCAATTAGACATTGTTAGTGATTGTGAGATATTGTTGACTGTCTGCTAGGTGCTGGCTGGTGTTTGATATAGCCTGGTGCTAACGCTAATTAACAGGGTATGTAATATGTGTACAGGTCATCAGTCCGCTACATGGCACACAACATGCAAAGCATAACATAGAACAGCAGATAACACAGGCTGTGTACTTCAGGGTACCCACAGCTACATAGCAGGAAAAGGCTTAAGGCCTACCCCGTGCATTTTTGAGCAAGGCTTTTTATTTTGGCATTCTTTTTTCCATCGCTATTCAACAATTGCCTCGAGAGTCAGTCATTGCATACTTTAACAGCCTTTTAAAGGACCGGTAGAGGAAGGCAAAACAGAATTAACTCTTCGTGATTTTAATGTGCTTTGATTCAATTCCCCTATTCATGAATGTATAGTCTGCACAGAAAATATAGGTTATACATGTAATATTATGATAAATAAATCTTGATATTGATAACTAGGTATAAACTTAAAGTAAGGGGCGAGCCTGAAGACAGTCCTTTGTAATCGTACGCCATACCTACATTGTATACCACATCCAGATCTGTATCTGCTAAGGTTACACTATCAATCCTGTTATCACTACACTAAGACAACTATACCACCAACCAGCTGGTAGAAGGTGTCTATAATCAGTGACATTATCTGTGTTTACAGTTAGTTCAGGATTCCAGGTAGTTATTGGGGTATGACTAAATGTGGATGGTTGCCACTCTATATACCCTAAACCTGCTTACTCTCTAACCCCTAAAACCTTTGAAGGCCGTTGAAGCAGGAGTGCATCATGCCTATTGGTCGTCATGATGCACCAATGAAGTGCTGGTGAGTCTGCTCACAAGCACTTCATTGGAGCATCATGCCGTCCGTCCAGGAGTTTATGCATCAACCCTAGGGTTGGCATGATGCCCCAATGAAGTGCTGATGGGCAGTTTCGCTAGCACCTCATTTGGTGCATCATAATGACCAATGAGCATGATGCATGGGCGGCAATTAAAGGGTTAAACCACACAGGTACTGAACCTGGTATTGGTGTTAATGGGTGCTATGTGTTAAAGTTATCATAAATCAGGATAGACTTATATGGCCCTTCTTTTGTAGGGGTTGTTTGGGTGATGCTGCTGGTACTGGGAACCTACTGGGTACGTCTGCATCAAGTTGGGGGGCATTTCCCACTCCAGCAAACACAACTTTAGCTAACTCTGAAGTGGTCCTGATTAAATGGCAAAAAAAGAAAAATATTTGCCCATAATTGCATTTTTTACCCAATGAAACGGCTTCACATGTATAATTATAAGGTGTACCCTACAGGCGAGATATCTCTTATGGTCGTTTAAACCAGGCTCTCGTAGACACATACACACTGTAAAAAGAAAGAGTGTCGTCAAAATAACAGTGGAATCCTCATCCCAAACTTGCCAGAGACCTGTTGCTATTTTCACAGAGATTTTCTTGTACCACTGTACTGCCTCGTACCTGGGGCTTTTGGGGGGGAAAAACAGAAAAAAACTACACTGGTTCACTAGAATGGAGTAATGGTGGTTCACTGTTCAGTTAGAATACCTGGCAGATTCAACAGTTAACTTTTACAGTGTAGGCTAAGATGCATTCCTCAATTCTACCAGGTAATAGTTATCCTTCAAAAACCAGCCTGGGTTAGTACAAATACCATGTTTGTCAATAATGTAAGCAAACACCTAAACATCAAGAAAAGGACTTACTGTGGGTTATCCATAGTGGATGTGTCTTGTAGGTCCTCTGGAAGCTGCACAGAATGAACACACAGTTGTCCTATACTAGCAGCATGGTTGGCTAATGTGGCCATCATCAACTGTCATATCTCATACACAGCCACAGGCTACTGTCAAAGTTGACACCACTGTTACTGTCACCAAAGTGCTAATTCTTACACTTCTATTGGATATACCCAGTTTTCCATGGTTCATCTTTGGGCCCCTTCAAATAACTCCAATTGTCTATAATGAAGGACTCTCCTAATATGTTATCATATCCAAATATATATTCACGTATACACGTCCTCAGTCTAGGAGTGGCTTATCATCACTGTGTATAGGGGTGTTAGAGTATTTTATCCTAAGATTGGGCCACATTTTGTTCTGTGGGTCTTATATACTTACATGGAACTAGCAGAGCATGTCATAGTGTGTGGGAGGGGTTGGTTATAGTGGTGGCCATTATAAAAAGGCGTGCTTAACCCTTTAAGGGCCTTTATGTGGTTAAAGAGTTGTTGAAATCTGTCATTATAGTACATACAGACCCCTGCCAGGTTTCTCCCCAGTGTTGTGTTCGTGCTCGGTTGATGCACTGCCAAAAGAAATGTTAGCTTGATTGTTCAAGACAGTTACTGTCAGTCTAAACAGAAGCACTGCATAGGCTCATAATAATGACAAGGACACATAACCCTGGAGGCCCTTAAAGAGTTAAGTGACACGCTAGTACTGCATACCTGGACAGGTAGGGAAAGGGATAGATGCCTTTTGTATGAAATCATGACTGTGTGTCATCCCTTAGAAGACAAACAGAAAGGATATCCCACAAGATGTTGCGCGGGGCATCGCTTGTGCTGGCCTAGTCACAATTATGGTGTACCTGGGATGGGCAGACAAGCCCATCCTTACAAGCATCTAAATAATAATAAATACATTTTCTAGACTTGAATTGAGAACCTAGATACAATTCTACTGGTAAAAACTTTGTATATTTTTAAGCCAAGTAAATGTCTACACTGGGTCCAAAGTTAAAGTATTACACTAAACGTTCACCAAAAATTAATTTGGAAAGTATTCACACGCTCCTGTTGGTTATTTAATTGGCTTATCAACCTCAAAAGCATGAATTACCATATCAACGCGGTATCATGCGAGACAAAAAAGATGTAGATCTTTTCTTTTTCAATTATTAATTTTTACATTTAATCACTCGACTCTTTTGCCTTCTCATCCCTCGATATGAATATCGTAGTTGACATTCTCTCAAGAAAAGATAAAAGAAACTTTAAGATGACAGGTGTCAGTTTAGATTATTGGAGCAAAGATGGTCCGTCTCTTGATCGGAGAAAATCAGCCCATGCACTTCTGATCAAAGAATGTGTGCTTACGGTTGAGGCTAGTATTGCCCTTTTTTATCACTAAATGTCCGGTGACAGCCAAATGGTAGAAATGGGTGTAAAGGACTTCCAGTTATGAAAAAATATATAAATGAACAAATGCCTTCTGAGATTCTGCAGGCCTTCGAGGGTACTGCCAATGATCCATTTCTGCCTGACAACCATCATGGATGGGTATAATTTGGTAAAAGTACATTGTCCTCCTGGTTATACCCACCATGCAGTGATGCTCTTACAACACACAATGATAACAGGGGTTATCACAATGCATATCCTCTGCTTTTTCAAGTGTAGCTATGGTATATATCATCCTCTGATGCCATTACAAAATTGCACTATGGCAATACACACACCAATAGTGTGTTCCTCATCGAATCACCTGGAGCATGTGGGACCTCTTTCCCCATGTATTACCGGTTGTACACTGACCAAGAACTATTCTTGCACTGACCCCCTTAGGTGACTCTTCCTTACGCTTGTATACAGTATGTGTACAGACCCACGGGGCAGGAAAGGGGCTGGGGCATGCCAAGAAAACTGCTGATGGCGTGTTTGTACCTTTCCTCAGTCTACATGGGGAAAAGGAAAGGAAAGGGGGGCAAAGGAATGACCTTTTTAGAAGACCAGTCCCTAAAGCATACACTTTAAGCGTCTTAAATGCATGGTTCATCAATATGAATGCCTTCATGCATTATGATGCTAACCATGACGAAGTGCATCAATACACGGTCTTAATGCAGGGGTTACTAAAACTAAGACCCCTTCTCCGAGTACACATCACAAATTTATTATGTATCATACTTACTGGTGGTGGGCCTAGAAGCTAGCACTGCATCTATAATCGCATCATGACGACCTGGGATTATAGGGCCCCTAGAGGAATAATACCCCCCTTAGTTTAATCAGGGTAATAAACATACCCAACCCCTAATACCACTGTTTGTATGTTAAGATTCTTTGTAAAGCAAATCTACACATACCGTAGTCCTTTCCTGTAAAGCCACACTATCTGTTTTTACTTGCTGCATACGTCTAGGTACACATGGTATGGAGGAGGCCTAAGGTGAGAACACCCTGGAGGATAGGTGAGAGACCTGGAGGGGAGGGGAAAGGTGGGAGAGGCGGCTGGGGCACCTGTTTGTTGACTCTGTACTGTTTTACTCATATAGAAAGCACGCCTAGGGTGTCAGGTATGAGTGATAGGGAGAGCATGGCAGCTCTTGCTCGACTCTAACGACTTGGGCCAAAATTGTATATTTATCCCACTATGACCACAAATCACCAGCCCAACAGATGATTTCATAGGGAAATGATTATTTTGGGAAGATGATTATTTTGAGTAGTCCTGAGCTTGTTTATGATGCACACTTTAAACAGCCAGAGCATCAAGGCACCCTCGAAATAGTTCGTTTGTTTTCTCTCTCTTTCTTTTCAAGACAAACCCGTGGGAATCGATCTGTAAGCTACAGGAAGGTGCACATGTGATGTATGACACAGATAGGAGTAGTAAAATATACTGGCTCCAGAGCACTACATGTACTACCCCATCGAGCCCATTCTGTCTTCATACAAGTGTTTATAATGAATGTAACAGTGAGGGAACTGACTTACGTTTCAGATGTAGGTAGAGGGTTGGAGAGGAATGGAGAGAGAGAGAGAGAGAGAGAGAGAGAGAGAGAGAGAGAGAGAGGGGGGGAGAGAGAGACAGAGACAGACAGACATACAGAGACAGACAGACAGAGACAGACAGACAGAGACAGACAGACAGAGACAGACAGACAGAGACAGACAGAGACACAGAGAGAGAGACACACACACAGACACACACAGAGCCATAGAGACAGAGACAGAGAGACAGAAACAGACAGAGATAGACAGAGACAGAAACAGACAGAGATAGACAGAGGGAGAGACAGAAAATGAGAAAGAGAGAAATAGAGACAGAGAGAAACAGAGACAGACAGACAGGTACACCGTTGGACAGATCAAAGCTGGTTAATGCACAGGTTATAAGTCAAAGTAAACACTTGGGCTTTAATTGAGGGATTTCTTGTAAGTATGTTGATGGAGTGGATTCGCGATGGACATTGAAAAGATTAGTCCATGTATGTTTTGTGTTTACGGCCCATTTGCCAATTTGACTAGCGACCTAGGGCTCTTACATGTTATCATAAGGGGCTGTGATATGTCACAAAAGGTAGAGTTTGATTAGTTTTAACTTGTCCAAAGTGCGAACTTAGCCTATAACACATACTTATTAACCTTATCACCTGTAGGTGCCACAGTCAACTTGTCTCTATTATGGAAGGTATTATTATCAGAACTCATTAGCTGCCTGTTGCTGTCTGCCATTAACAGTAATGGGCGACATGGACTATTTTTGACTGTGCAGGTAGAAGTTGATGGGATTTCTTGTGTAAGCCTTTCTTGCCGCAGCTAACTCCCTGTGTATGTTTATGACAAGGCATATTACATGGAAGTTTTAGGCTGCCAGCAGTTACCACTGCCAACCTATGTAGCCCTGCTGTGGCACAAATGCATGTATCATGTTCCAGTCCTACTATTATTATATCACAATGCTACTTTTATGATGCTGATAAAGCCTGCTTTTACTTATGAATTAGGAAGGAATAAGAAATCCAATGGAAACTTTTAATAATGGTATACAGCAGCCAAAATGACTTAGGTAGGGGCATAATATGTGTATGTTCCTGTTACATTTACGCTATTCTATATTTGCAACAAGTCTTTGTTTTGTAGAAATGACAGTGAGCTGTCATTCTCTGAGAGCCTAGAAAATGTGCAGTATAGTTCAATGTTTAATTCTTATGAAATGTGGCATACAGAACTACACCCCACCCCACTCCCGAGCCATTGATCAATATCCTTACCCTCACCCATGTTATAAAACTTCTGAAATCCATTTCACAGAACTCTTATTATGAAATTCACCATCATGAATAATCAATACAGAATTATATTTAAACAACGAGGTAACACCTTTTGCTGATAATAAGTCTAAGTGCAGGTGGTGTCCCCGAAGTACCTTTTACAGACCATGCCAGCGTCATTAATTTACATCACAAATTCGATGACTTAAATCAATCCAAACTGTCACAAAAAGCCCTCAAACCAGATCGTTTCCTGTCCTGGCTATCCTACAAACTGACATAGGAAATAGGCGAGGTTGTAGTATCAATTCACAGGAGAGCTAGACAGGAATTACACTACGCACAATACAAATATAGAGAATAAGATAAATCTGGGTTCTCATAATGATAATAATTATTTTCAAAGAACGACCAGGAAGCCTCAAACAGCACAGCACGTGCTGAGAAAACAAAAGTAAGTAAAGGTCAAAGACGGGGCACAAGTCTATTTCTGAGATCAGGAGAAAGCAGATTGACTTTGTTTCATATAACCAGGGAAACTCTGGATGAATTATTTAAATTTCAATGTTCCAGGAGCTTAGAGAAAGGTCAGTTATCGAGAGTTAGGGTTGGTATTTCCACAATTACGGTCTATCTATCTTCAATCTCCGCTTGGAAGTTTGTGTTTACTGCTCGTTAATTCCTAGTAAATATGAGATTTAAATGTGACACCTAAAATGGTCACTTTTATCTAGATGTAAATCTCATAGAATTTAGATGGATGTTTCAGTAAGAGTAGAAGGAGTATTGTTGTATATTGCTGAAAAGAAGCATCAACTTCATTAGAGTTTGTGTTGATCAGTAATTCTTAGTAAATTCAAAAACCTTCGCAGTGAGCCCTGGTTTCTTACCTTGGCTCTGTTACCTGAAACACAAAGCTACAGCATTCCTACCTGTGTTTGTCAGTTATAGCTATTTGTAGAAATGCCTGATTTAATGAAAGCTTGGACAACACTTGGACTGCACTGAGAAGCTATTTACAGCTGGCCAGCAAGTGCTGTTATATGAAGACTCTTTGTGATCTCAGTTATAAAACAAAAGTTAAGTGCAAAGTGGGGAGCTGTGGAAAATCAGTGCCTTCCTGCTTTCTTTTTTATTTTGTTTTGATTTTACACCTAGTATATTGTACATCTGTAAACCAAATTATTGATTTATAGGACTGAGTGTAGCCTACTTAATTAAGTTCCTGTTCTTTGTATGACGATTATTTCCAAAGCTTCAAATATAATTACGTTATAGGGGTATCCAATTATTAAACCTTATTACACACTTTAAGTTCATAAAGGAAAATATCTAGTCATGCAGCAATGAGCGCGTATACATGTAGTAGGTAGGATAGATATATAAAATATATGCATTTACATAGTTCTCACAAAGATAGAAGGTTGTCCCATAAACTGTATGAAAGATCTGTGCACCTAGAAGTGTGCCTCTTATAAAATTTGCTGGCTGTGCAACAATCTTCTAAGAAAATGTTTTTCAGGTCTATAATGCATGAGATGATTGATATTCACAGTAAAAGGGGAAATGTTGCATCTATAGAGGGTAGCCTGTCATAGTATGTAAGGGACTAAGGAGGAATAAGAATATAAGAGCACCTTGCAGAAAATGTCAATAAAGAGGTTGAAATGACCCCTCTAAAGGCCAAATCCCACAATGCAAAAATGACCATAGAATCTTTGTGATTTATGCATGCAGTGTTCCTTAGCTGATATTGGAGGGTAATATCATCTAAGGAGGGCCTATAAGTTAACGGCCGAGGAGCCTTGCCAAAGTCTTGATTTTTATAGAGTAGAACATATCAAATATTTTTGATATTTTCTTCAGAAAAGGTCAGAAATCTCTGTGAATTTGTCTGAGGTCATGATTTACCAGCAAAGAGATGTATTTCACTATGCTTTACTGCCCAATAACAGCAATTGAACTAAAATCACAGAGATCCAGCGGTCAAAAGCAGCATTAGAATCAAAATCACAGAGATGTACTGCCCAATATTGGCTAGCAGTGGGACTTAGAGTAGGGAGTAGTGGGGGTAAGAACCCTTGTGATTTAGGAAATTGACAAGAGTCCATGACTGCCTATGTCCAGAATCACAGACATTTCAGACCCATTTTTCATGTAGTGGGAATTGCCCTTAATAGATTTTAAAATGAGGCAAATGTTTGATTAAATGGGGAATCCTGTGGAAACAGAATTTAATTAGACATGAGTGTAACAAGAGAAACAAGAGAAGGAGATGATAACCTCTACAAAATATCATCACTACTATTGACAGAATCATAAAGAAGAAGAAAAAGGTATTGCAGACGAGAAGGCAAAAATACTTATGTTCAAAAATATGAATAGAGGGAAAAGTTATATCAAAAAGATTGACTAAATTCAATTACTTTTTCTCATCCTCGCTTTCTTGGAACTCTGGTGACCTGTGAGAATGACAGACATGTAGACATTAGATTAAACTGTAGAATGCCTATAAATTGGATCCACAGAAATCTTGAGTCATCATATTCAAGACAAATGAATGATAGAAATCCTGCTGCTGATACATTGGGCTTCAGGGGACATGATTGAGAGATTTCAAAACCTTCCATCAAGGTAAATACAATCATAAATATGTACAGTAATGGCTGAATGTGTAAACCTCATGTTATCAGGAAAATGATTATTATCCTCGCATACAGGACGCCCCTCGCATATAGGACGCACCCTGAGTTTGGGGAAACCCTATAGGACACATCTGGGGTCAAACTTTGGATAAATTCTATAGGACGCAGAAGGTGTAAATTTGGTGTAAAAGCCGCACCTTATACGCAAGGATTTATGGTACTTGAACAAAGTCTCCTAAAGTACGGTGATGGTGTTTATCAAAGAGCCATGCGCATTCAATAGATTTATTACAGAAGAATCTAAGCACAAGGCAATAATATAATTGATTATTTCTGTGGACACGCAGTTCGGAGTAGAGATACAAGTAATTGCCTACAGCAATTGCTGTAGGCGGAAGAGTGTATTGGGCTGATTAGGGTCACCCCAGGACAGAGATAACAGACAGAAGGAGTGCAAGCAGTCTGAGAGGAATGGGGTGGCCTTGGGGCGACACAGACTGGAGGAAACTGATAACAGGGTCAGACCTAATCTATAAAGTGGTCTGGTGTCCTACAGGCTTCTAGTTTCTAGTTTCTCCCATCTGATGATCACTGATGCTGTGTGAACTTCTTTTTGAATAATAAAATAAAAGAATGGCTGAAAAGGCAGTGATTGGAAACATATAAGTGTAATGATATGATTTATAAAATCAGATTAATGGAAAAAGACATAATTAGAGCTATCAAGGACTCGGCCAGCTTTTACATGTATCATTTTAACACAAATCATCAGCAACCATCGACCAATTTGATGCTACATAATAGACATATGCTGTGAATTGCTCACAGAATTTATCATGGCGTATTACACAACAAAAGATAATTGGTGCCTGACTGGTGCCTAGGGATTATGTGAAAATTGATTATAATAGCAAATAATTAGGGATTATAACATTACATGAAAAGATATGTGGCCTTGACCTTATCAACCCTTCAAGACCAACATGATGCCTTAAAGTGAAATTTGTTGCCATGGTAAACTCTTAAAGTGGATGTGAGTAACTCACCAGCATCACGTTTGGGAGGGAATATAGGGTCGTACCGCGTGAATGTAACGCAACATTTTGCTCTCGAGGATCAGATTTGTTGATCATGAGCAAATGTGGTAAATTGTATTAAAGCACTCTGTTGCACTGCAGGGATCAATCAGAGTTCATAGCCTGAATGGATATAACTAATGCTCGCAAAGTATCTTTTAAGTGCCTTTTAGAACACCGATATGATCACATGATTATTATGCTATATGATTTAATTAGGGCTAATCAGCTGTGAAAGAAAAGCTGCACCGTGTCAATTTTGAAACGTCCTTTCTTTGCTAAGTCGTTGATTCTCGATCATTAAATGTGAATAATAATATATCCATAAAATGCTGTTTGGCAAACATTTTATACAGAAAGAGTGTAATGAAACCTCTCTTGAAAATAAATCTTAAAGTAAAAGGAAAGGTGAAAATAACCAAATCAATAGATCACCCCTCAGGGTAATACCCAACTAATTAACTTAATTAAATAAATGAGTTTTCCATTGAGAGTAACCTCAAAGGGCCCTTGATTTACCAATTGTCTTGAGCCCAAAGGTGCCTCAAAAATTTGGGATTGTAGAATATTCCAAAGGATCCAAACTTAAGGATAAGCACCTTTTAAGTTTGAATGAACATTGACAAAATGTCCAAAATACAAGGAATCCATTGTTTCTATTAGGAATTTACTACGGTATGTTTCTTCATCTTTTAATGGTACAAAAAGGCAGATATCTCGTTGACTGAATACCAGTTGATACAGTGAGACTGGACTTCAACTTAATCAAAAATGACTTCTTAGACCAGCAGCGAAAGGATAAATTAATGGACACTTCAACAACTACACCTGTGTAGTATCGTGCATCTAAAGAATGCCAATTCGTTTCTAAAAATACCCACAGTATTGATTTAATTAAAGCGGATCAAAAAGGTAAAAGGGACCTCCCCCAGGGGGTTTCATGGAGGTCCATTTTACCATGTTGACCCTGGGCTAATCTCTGTTGATTCCTTGGTGTGGCCCCCTATGAGGGCCTATGTATGGTGAGAAGTTATAATCACATTCACACGCATATACTGGATCTATAAGAGATGCTACATTTGCTACGTCATGTTATTAATCTGATTGGTCAGCTAAGCCTGCACGTGACCAGCCTTTATTTTCTGCAAAGGCAAACCAGTGTCAGTACAGTGGTACAAGGAATCTCTGTGAAAATAACGATAGATCTCTGGCAACTTTGTAGACAAGGACTGTGCCATTATTTCGACATCTATTGTACACTATAAAGATTTAGAAAACCCAAGCTACTCATTTTTCACTGCTCAGTGAACCCTACCCGCGGGTCAAGAGCCAAGAAGTGTTCATGTACTATAAATATAGAGATTCATGGTGAGGGTAATCACAAACATAGTGGCAACTTAAGCCTCAGGGAACCTGTCTGGGCCAGACAATTATATGATTTGTCAGTGAGCAGACCAGTAAACATGTTCACGTATTTTCCATAAATACAGAACTCTGTCAAGAAACCACTCAGGGACCACTATGCACAGAGGTCGCTATATCAATGGGTTCATTACCAGAGCAGCACTGTAAACGAGTGGAACTACCCATTGGTTTAATATGACATTTTCTGACCTCACCCCTCAGGTTCCCTCCTTCATGACCCGCCATGGAATAGGCCTGGGTTATTTCAGTATGTCGGCTTATTACACGAATTCTGTGATTTTGGGTGTTTTTTCTGGATATTCCCATGGACATACCTGCCGATATTGCGCACCACGATGCATGCATCATGACTTTTGTAAGGCGTGCGGTTATCCATGTAAGGAGGCATGTTATCCATGGATAACCGCATCATGGATTATCCATTAATTACTTGTTCACTATTGGTAGGATACACTCCTGAGTGGTTAAGCTCTGATAAACTGTAATGTGTACAATTCATATCTTACTTAACCCCATCCTCTTAAGCAGCACAAATCACATTACACCCAGGGGTATGCCCCAGAAGACACCATAACGTTGCTTCAATATACTCTGTTGTATCTTGATATAAGGCTTAGTTCCACTTCAACTCCCAATCAGGTTATAACATATCATGTAGCTTCCCTCTAATGATTTTCAATGTCAATCATATATCTGCATCTTTCCCATAATAGGAGGGCACGCACCTCATGCAGTTATAGGTATAGGCCCAGATAAAGAGTTGTACGAGAGGACATATTCCTAAAGATGAAGAATGATCAATTTCATATGGGCCTTACCGTAGGCCCTTGCACAGAATGGTCTTTGAAATAGAGTTCTCCTATATTTGAAACATGTATTAACAGCCAGTGAATCATGATTATCAAGCATGTCATTAATAGGTGGGATCTTTGTAGAAGAACCTAATGTTGGAGCCAGTAGGCCTAAATACACATCAAAATCTTAGACCCAAAGCACTTTCAACAATACAATGTGACAGCTTCAATACAGTCGAAGATTTTATATCAAGAATAAGAAGTATACAGTTGATAATGATGTAAGAAGAAAATAACCGCTCTGAAAGGAAGAAAAAGAGCTTACACTTGCCTGTGTAGGCGCCTCCTCTTACTCAGGGTACCTCCCATGCACAGATGCTGTCTGGAACTGGGCTTTGCCTCGTGCAACAGATGGCATGTCTAACCTTGCCTCGACCAGCACATGCCTGTTATCTGGGTTCTTAGTGTAGAGGGCACTCAAGTTGATAACAACGTGTAAACTACACTGTTTCCAGAACTAGTTGATCCCATTAGCGTCTGAGCCATGAATTGACAATTGCTTTAAATAGGGATTTCCAGTCAGGAAGGCCATTTTAAAGGTCAACTGCAGTTCTTACAGGATATTCCTGGGCTCATTTTGGGGCTTATATAAATGTGTTTTTATACTATAGAGCAGTACTAGATAAGTGATTTCCAAGGCCAAGGTGTGGCATAGAGACTTCTCTAAAATCAAGGTACATGTGGCTTATACGCAGGTCTTTATAGGAGCCTAGACCCATATCCAGTGGGTCCACCATTTTGAATTTTGCTGGTTCTGCTAAGGGTGGCAAATCACACTAATAAGGCATTGTTATGATTGGTACCTTGTCCCTGGATAACATCCACTTCAAGGGACAAGCGGGCGCCTCTCTTATCAGCTTATCAGAGCTTGTCGCCAGAACCAGCTCCACTCCCGCTTACACCCAATAGTGTGATCAAAGTCTGAACTGCAGAGAGATCTTGGCAGGAGCCATGTGTGTTTTCTGTTTGCTTTACCTTCTCAGTGACACGTAGAATCTTCTCAAGGCGTGAGAGGAAGAAATCAGAGCAGCCTTGAAAGTACCATCTTGAGGGGAGCATAAGTTGCCAGAGATCGGTCGTTATTTTCATGGAAATTCCTTTTACCACTCTACTGCCATCTGGGGCCTCATTGTAGAAGCCACACTGCTTCACATCAATATTATTACAGCGGTTCACTGTTCAGTTTAACGAGGATCCCTGGTAGATTCAACAGTTATTTTTTAGAGTGTATGGTGAGTATTACAGGTCAGCTGACTGCTTCTAAAGACTCAAATTCCAGAGGTCTTTGAGGGGCACATTATCTGCCAGGTTTGTGTTTATTTGCCGTTATAATGGAGCAAACCATCGGTGGTGCGTAATTTGCCAGTAGTTGCACTGCCTTGGTGCATCATGCTAATCGGCCCTATCCAAAAGTGCATCAACTCATCCATATGATACTGAATGCAGCCCTGGACAAATGGACATTAGACACTAAGGAAAGTGTCAATCTAAGCTAAACTTGAAATGGCAGCTTCATGATTGCCCAAGAAGAGCATTATTCCTAAATTCACTCAATTATTCCTAAATTCACTCCTCCATTGGCAAGAAAGTGTGGAAGAAGAAGCGCATTGGTCCTAAATTCACTCAATTATTCCTAAATTCACTCCTCCATTGGCAAGAAAGTGTGGACATAGTATAGATAATATTTGGGTGTGGCAAGGAGTTATAGTCACTCTCAGGTCATAGAAAGGTAGGGTGTCATGCTGCGGTATCTATACTTGTCTAACCACCTGGTGATGCTATCATCATATATGCTACTACAGCTGCCTATAATTATCATCCTTAGGCATCAATGTTTCTCATTAATAGAGACAGCAACAAGCACATTAATTTGCCTATGATCAGTGACGGCTCTGATTTAGTGTTTGTTGCCCTTTTAGTTTTTTTTTCTCTTATTATATTAATTACCTGACTGTTTCGTGTGTAGGCCTGTAGGAAAATAAAGGAATTTCTTTGCTAGTCTTGCTGATCTCCGTGAAGGTGCTGCCATGATGATATGTAAGGGATTGCCGTACTGCCGCCCGCAGGCATACCCTTGATGGTGTGTGTGACTGGGAAGAGGCTATCTACAGCTATTGCGATAAGTGACCAATTGTTATTGTTGGAACCTGCATGCAGGAACCAACAAAGCAGGTACACATGATGCCACTTGTGAAAAAAGAGCTCTTTTCAGCCATGTAGCAACGCAGTAATACATATAAGATTATTATTTCTGATGGCACAAACGGAGGGGGATCCATCAACCAAGGCTGCCATATTTCCGTCTATTCCTGGTGTCAGGGTATACATTTACACAGGAGGGGAGCCAAGATGGCCGCGCCCTTCCACACATCATGAATTATCTGCAATTATATACACTTCAGGCTATGTTTGCCACCTGGTAGGGGTCAGGGAGAGTATAGTATTTAGTCTCACGTATACCTGTGGAGTGCCCACCTGTATCAGCTGCTCGCTACTCACCACCACTATACATGAGTTGCTCACCTTGTACCATCAGAGCTACTCATAGCTTTAGCCCTGTAAGAGCTCCATAATACCACACAAGTTATTTCCTTAAACTACATTGAGCCCCAGTGAAACGTCTACACATATATACGCCAGCGCAGAATCGGTGCATCGTTTTGGTCCTTCCGAGGTCCTTCATAGAGGGTCAGCATGATACTTTTACCTAAGTTCCCCCTTCTCATTCCCTTGAGTGCCCCCTCCTGTGTTTAGGCCTCAAGCAAGTCTTCTTTTTGTCACTTTCTTTCCCTTTCTACCTGTGCCACTCTCGCTCTCTCTCTCTCTCTCTCTCTCTCTCTCTCTCGCTCTCTCTCTCTCTTTCTGTCTCGCTCTCTCTCGCTCTCTCTCCCTCTCCCATTCTCTCTCTCATTCTCTCTCTCTCTCATACCTTACATTACCAGCTGCTTCGACGCATATTGTTATGCTGTTGACAGTTTCGTGGCTATTCGGTCGGTCCCTGAATAGCATTGTCGGGAAACGTTTTCAGCTAATCGTGGTGTAATGCAAGTTGCTATTTTCCTACCAGTCAGCATGTAAGGATCCTTAGTGGCCACATTGTTACTGAGTGTTGTTATAGGGCGTGGAGACTCTAATGAATGAATGTAATGTCAGGCCCATAATAATGCTACATCCGCCTAAGGATTGTGGAATTCAGTCACCAAAAACTCTATGGACCAGAGCTGAGTGAAATCAAACTCAATCCATGTCTGCTGCATGCTTTGAAGTTATTTCAGTCTTGAGGCTATTCTAAGCTTAAGGAACTTTAGCTCCTGTAATCATTATCAGGACTTCCTGGTAGAAGGCAGACTAAATACCCCAGCCAGTATCTATATCCGGAAAGGGTGACTTGATATAAGGATGAATAAAACCTGATTGATAAGTGTTTTAACCATCCCAAATTCAGGACACACATGATCCATTAGAAGCAATTCAAAAGTGATAAATAATTGCAATCAAATAATATAGAATGAAGCACAATGTTCTACAGTCTACAGAGTTAGACTACATGATTAGATCGAATACCAATGTGTAGCCCAACCTTTAGAAATGCTTAGTCATGATAGGTTTTCGAGAAAAAGATATCGCATGATTTATAACCCTAAAAATTCTCCTACCCTGTTTCAGCTTCAGCCGGTGTTTCATATTTTTAGGTAAATGTCAGAGATAGTCTAGGTAGTAATCGATACAAAATAGACCCATTACAGGACGTGAATTGATATTATCAGTGAGGTAGTGTAAGCCTCTAATGCCAGAGTCCTTTAAAAATGAATATCAATAGAGAAAAAAACTGTTGAGTTGTTCAACTTTGATCTATAGAGACAAATGGCTTCAAATACTCAGTGTTCTCTGGTCGCTTGAGGGTCGCATAATGAATGGTTAATTATGCATCATGATGACCCTCCAGGATTGATACACTTGCACATGGGTCGGCATGATGCTCTGAAGTAGTGCTAGGGTCTTCGCACCAACATTTGCATCATGCTAACCCTAAGGAGTGTATAATACATGTACAGGGTTGTTATCATACAGTCCCAGCTGGTAGGCATGATTTACCAATACAGTAATGGCGAGGAGACATGACCGTACTGCATTGGTGCACTATGACAACCAAGGAAAATAAGCCTGGAGGTGTCTTGTGGACCTGAAAGAGCTAACAGAGGAGTGTGAGGTATTGGAGTTACTACAGGTCCGGGTGGCACAATTATATGCCAAACTGTAAAGGTTAGCTGTTCAGTGAGCTGCTTCAGCACAATTTGTACGCTATATAGGTCCACCTAGGAGAGACGCTGGACAGACCAGTATCCTAATTCATACAATCCTAGTCCTAGGCAGTAGGTGGTCAGATTTTACTTTTCCACCCTTGCACAGGGTCCGCATGTTGACAACTTCATAGCCAACCACACAGGGGGCTTAGGGGAAAAACAGGCTTTGTCATGATCTAAAATCATCAATACCCTAGAGACGCTGTATATCTTTTCTAATGCGAGTACGCAGTAGCTTGAACCTCCTCCTTTATTTCATTGATAGGCTCTATCCCCTGTTGGGCCTTCATGTTTCCCTCACAAGAATTACAGACTGCTTTAGATTCAAAGAGAGATGCTGCTGTCTGCTAACAATGACGTCACGTCAAGACTATCCATCATCCGGGACATTGAGGTAGATCCACTGGTACCTGTCCACCATGGGATGTGACCTGTGGGTCACACGCACTGTACCAGCAAAGGCGGCATGTGATTGGGTGATGGATGGTTTTAAGATTTAAAGGACCACATGATGCCTCTGGATTCATGCCCCGCCTTTGCCATGACACATCGATGCATACAACTGCATCACGACAGCCCCTTGGACAGTCATAACCCTGTACCGATTGACATGATGCATTTTTGCAGCCCTTGAGGTGACGCATCAGGGCTGCACTAAGGGAGTGATCATTTTTTAACAACAGGGAGTGGTGGGTTTGCACATGGACGTGGGGAAAAAAATTAATTCGATGGGGCGAAAATCGCATGTGAACGAGCCCTTTTAACCTAGAGTAACACACAGGCTTTTTTGCTGAAAACAGGTGAAATTATTTTGACCCCCTAGTCAAGGGGGTGAAAAAATTCTGTCCCCCTCAAACCCCCCAGCCCCCCCCCCCCTGTTGTTAAAAAATTATCACTCCCTAAGTGACTCTCAAACTGTTTAACTTAAAGGGTTAGTAGTCCCGATGGGTGATTAGTGAGGGGCGGGGGACTATTGAGGTGTATTAAGGCGATTGTCTTAGACAGTCAATGAAGGTTTAATGTTGAAGAGAATGGATCGCCAAAGGACCGACACGAAAGAGAAGGTATGGGGCATTGCAGGGGGGGGGCAGAGGCGGGGGGGGGGCAAAAAGAGAGAAGGGAGAGATAAAGAGGGAGAGCGAGATTTAAGGGAATACATAAAAAGGGACAAGATGGGACAAACGTTAAAGTTGACAACGATATAGGGCAGAGGATCAGGCAATGATAAAAGGACAGAGAGGGAAATTTAGACATACAGATGCATGCAGCTAGACAGACCAAATAATTTCAGGTCGGCTAGGGAGGGAAGCATGGAAGCCAGTTTGGAAACCTCTCAAAAAATGTCTAGACAGAGAAGACATGCCCCATCTTACACATTGAAGCCACACTGAGACTGGGTCCGGAACAAATGAGTTCACAGAAGGCAGAGCTCGGTTAGTACAAGGAGGGAGCTTCTGAGAATTGCCATTGTAATGGAGGAGATTGGCAGTCATCACCCTCCAAGAGCGGCTTTCTGTGGTTATTGGGGTTAAGCCCCAAGGTCAGTGTTAACGTTCTCACAATTGCCCCTCACCATGGCAACGCACCAGAATGGTTATTGCCTCAATGGTTCTCTGTGGACACCCGCTGGTGTATTGGATTGGTGATGCAAGAGTAAGTACAGGCGGCCAGTGTAGGTACCAAGAGAGCTGTGGCACACGTGCGTCACCTGGTGATGAACATGGGAAGCTCTCAAGCAGACGACATTGAGCGTCAAGATTTTCATGTCCTGAAGTTGTAGCAGACCCTTCAATTTGTAAGCATTAGGGAGTGTGGAGCCATAATGTGTCAGCATTAAGCCATCAAGCGGAAGAGAATTTCTACATCCGGTATTCGGATTTCTATTTCCATCTTAGAACATCTGTTATATAGCTGTGTGGGCCATGTCATAGTGCTATTGATACACTGTAAAATAAAAGGAAAATAACAGCCAAAGTTGCCAAAGATCCGTCATTATTTTCACGGAGAATCATTGTACCATCGTACTGCCATCTGGGCTCCATTGTAGAAACCACACTGCTTAAGGCAGTACAATTTCAGTGGTGTACTTTTCAGTTTTACCAGGATCCCTGGCAAATTCACCAGTTATTTTTTAGAGTGTCATTAATATTTGACTCCCCTTTATTAGGCTATCACAAGACATATATCATCAAATTTTGACCAATTGAGAAATATGCTGGGTAGCTTCCTGGAGAGAGGAGCAGTACCGGTACTATGCTGATGCCCTGCAGGTATTGTGGGCATATACCCGCAGGCCATGCCTGATGGCTTTTTCCCCAGATTCTGGAAGTTAGTTTGAACTCCACTAGATGACAGTTTTAGGACTCCAATCACAGTCTATATTCCAAACAAATGTACAGGAGAGACATGCTGGACCTTTGGGGTGAAAAGGTGCCTCCTTGTGAGTAAGTGTGAAAACAGGGGATGATAGACAGGTAACGTCTTAGGCATGGCCTGCCTGTATACCGTAATGGCCTGTAAAAGCGCCCGGGGGCTCTAATTCCAAGTAGGCTCTATCCCCAGCGCTCATTCAAGACCGGCGCTTATTCAAGACTTAGATTATAGTGTATTTTGAAATTTCAACACCCTTGTACCCCCGGCGCTCATTCAAGACTGGCGCTCATTCAAGACCCGGCACTTATACAAGCCAATATGGTATAATTTCCTCAATATGCAGGCAGGTAGCCAGTCAATACCGGTACTAGACTTCAGACTATGAAGACCCTCTTTAGGGGCAATGGTACCTGTATGAAATGATTCGCTTTCATAAGATGTAGAGTTAAACCACATGTTTGCTGCTCCAAAAGAAAGAAAAAGAGAAACATAAAACCTTGGTAACTTCTGTACTCAGAGACTTTGTTCTACGTTATAGAACGACAGTCACTCAATCTCTAAGATTCTCTAGGTTACATGGACGTAAATGCTGCCCTCTCGTGAGTCATATGGTATTCAGGCCTGCACTGAAGGTGATCTGGGTGCTGATTGGCTTAGAAATCATATGCAAGAAATATTGGTAAAATTATGAAAAAAATCACAAGTGACCCCAAATAGTTCCTAAATGGAACAGTAGATGAGTTTTTATATTATGCCAATGTTTGGGGATTTTATCAGGTCTGCAAATGTTCATCTGGCCAATGGAGGTTTTGAGGCCCAAAATAGGGTAGAATGGCACTTGCTGTACGTATCGCTCCCTTAGTTAAGATTTTCAGGGTTAAGCCTATCCTATATTCTAACACATTGTGTGTGAGAGATGGTTTAATCTTGCTACGTTCGAAAATATTACCAACGAACATTACGGGGGGCTGTTTTTGTGTGTTATGCTATATAGAAACATAGAGGAAATGGAATTAGTTCCACGTAACCTATAGGATGATTGGACATTTGACCTGCCTATTTCAAATGCCCTCTTAATGTCATTTTTCTGTTACAGCAAGGATGGTTTTACAGGAATCTGGCCAAATTAGTCACAGAAATGGTGTGTAAATAAAAAAAATAGGAAAACCTTGCTTGCGGAGGTAGGGTAATTCACTAAACATTGCAGTTTCTATGAATCTCCTAAAACATAACTTTTTCTGGACATAAACCACCTATAGGGTGAATTTCTCAGCAGAAAATGACATTTTAGCCTCATTTTAATCTTCCTAGGGTTATTGATACACAGATATCCATGTAGGGCCTACCGTAGAGTCCATTGGAAGTTTGGTCGGGTTTGCGGTGTTTCGTCAAATTTTCAGTGAGAGCGCAATTATCTAATTAACCAGTAGTAATTTATCCCCCAGTGCAGATATTAGTACAATATTGATAACAGGTATTCTTGATGCATGTAACAGAAAAGGCATGCCTTAAAAAGTGATCCCCTGGTAAGATATGATCTGTAAAAAGTGGGATTAATTATAGGCCTAATATTAATCATTTTCCACCAGTTTTATCATGTTTTTCATGATTTTGTGAGTTTTTCTGGCAAAATCCTAACAGTATTTTGCAAAATCAATGACCCCTTCATCATCAGGTGACTGAATTCAATGCAAATATGCAATTTGACAGCTCTAGAACTGCTGCTTGTGCATTGCATAGATCTTTGATGATAAAAGTCGCTGCTCGGAAATCACATTGAAAACTGGTAGGAATTTCAGTGTGAATTGCACACATCAATCCCCTCATATCATAACATTGAGAAAGGCTGTTGCCACCAAACTTTAGGTTTTTATAGGACAGACCCTAAGGTTTGATAGGAAAAACATTTTAGTTTTATCTGAAGACCCTATCCCTAATTAAGGTTACATGGACGTAAATGCTGCCCTCTCGTGAGTCATATGGTATTCAGGCCTGCACTGAAGGTGATCTGGGTGCTGATTGGCTTAGAAATCATATGCAAGAAATATTGGTAAATTTATGAAAAAAATCACAAGTGACCCTAAATAGTTCCTAAATGGAACAGTAGATGAGTTTTTATATTATGTCAATGTTTGGGGATTTTATCAGGTCTGCAAATGTTCATCTGGCCAATGGAGGTTTTGAGGCCCAAAATAGGGTAGAATGGCACTTGCTGTACGTATCGCTCCCTTAGTTAAGATTTTCAGGGTTAAGCCTATCCTATATTCTAACACATTGTGTGTGAGAGATGGTTTAATCTTGCTACGGTCGAAAATATTACCAACGAACATTACGGGGGGCTGTTTTTGTGTGTTATGCTATATAGAAACATAGAGGAAATGGAATTAGTTCCACGTAACCTCTAAGGAGGTTTCAAACTCACTTAATGCTGAGCAGCCCCACTGCCGCCTAGTGCTAAAGGATCACACTAAATATGTCCGACTGACTGCGTGGGTGGTGGTTATGGCTACAGCGGGCTAACCTAAAGATACTCTGAACATATACATATATATATATATATATATATATATATATATATATATATATATATATATATAGGTTATTTTTTCGCGCTCTTAACCAAATTTACCTTTCTAGATTATTCAAGGAGGGTGGAGAAAATGGTATTTTTTAAGTGGAAGCAGTTTTTGGCTTATAGGGTTTTAACTGGACAACTTGAAATTCTTTTAGGGAGTGTTTAGACAGGTGGCAGATGAGCATTTTGAGGGGGATGGCTCATTTTGTGACATTCGCATAGGGGGGAGGGTATTCATATTTGGCTATTTGTGAAGAGGGGGAGTGCTTTAATTCATTAACTACGAATCGTAAACCATCAGTTTCCACCCATTGTCCAGAAATTGTTTGTCTATTATAATCAAAATTATGGCTAGTGAGACAGAGAAAGCCTATATATGTATGTTCTAAATCAGATTTGAAGACATCATTTTCAACATCTCTTGCTGGTCGATAGATGTTGCCTCCTGCATAATTAGAGTCACTCACTATGTATTCCAATCCGTTTTTCATGAAACAATTATGAAACCAAGCTACACATTTTCGTTATGATATTAATACTTTTTTTTCTTTGTCCCATTCTTACCTGTGTAAAACGTCAGTTGAATGGCAAATTGAGGACAGACTAACTCACCTGCAATATATGATTTATAAAGGAAAGTGTTAAACAGATAATTTAGTATAAATGAGAGCATACAATATTCACAACTTATTCACAAATGGCACCTGAATTAGCGAGTGATGATATAGGCCCTATTGACGCTTAGACGGCCCATTGCGGTCATCTTACACACCCTTTGTCCATATAGGACCTTATCTCAGCTTAAGGCCATGGACCAGTGTATTGAGGACCTCTCATTTAACCCAAGCAGCTCAGGTCACGTGACCCCTGAGGAGAGTCACGTGATGTCAACAAAGGATAAGGAAAAGGTGTGTGAGAGAGAGAGGCATGTAGGGATGTTTTTTTTTGTGTGAAAGTGTAGTGCTCACGGTGCTTAAGTAAGGAACATGGCCAGAAGAAAATACTAAGTTTGGTAATGGATGGTAACTATGGTGATAGGGATGGAGATGATCTCAAGATGGGAGACACCTTAAGAGATGTGATAGGGAGAGGAAAAGCAGGTGAATAGAGAGAGCAATATATACATCAAATAGTAAGGTAAAGCAGAGAGGTTTACTGAGGTGACTTTAGAGGGAGATCAGCTTATTCAGTGGGAGGCATGCTTCCTGTCTGGACTGGAGAAGGGGATGAGCTTACTGAGTGGTCCCCGAACTAAGTTTACTGGGTGGACCGAAGTGAGAAAGTAAATTTACCAGTGGATTAGGGAGGTAGATCAGTTTTCTGAGTGGACAAAGTAGGGAGGACCAGAGTCACTTAGAGGGGATATAAAGATTGGAAGTGATGTCAGGTGTCCCGTGTCGCACTGATCACTGGGATAGAGAAGACCATTAGGGTCCAGCCTCCTGTGGGTGTCAAACAGTAGGTGGGGTTAGAGTCTGTATCTAGACAGCAATTTACCATAACTTCTGAGCAACCCTTCTGAGCATCAGGGATGCAGGGTCTCTAAGCTTTGAATTGGACATTTTGGGGCTCTTAAACCCCATGTAATAAGTACCCCTAGAGTTATTATAGCACATACACAGCAGCTGATGTTATACAGGAAAACATGGGACTGTGTGTCGAATCTAGAAAGATGAAGTGTAAATGGGCCTTGAAAGGACATTCCCTTCTACTATAAAACCAATATGTTGGTTGATGGGCGACCAATGTTTCTATAAGACCACAGAACCAGTTGGCCCCAGTTCCAGATGTCAAATTGCACCCCTGGAAATAGGTCCCATTCTGACTGATCCTTATAGACTGTAAATTGCACTGAGGCTTTGACAGGAGGGTAGGCACAGATTATAGAGAAAGGATTGGGTGGGGACTGGGGGCTCTGGGGGAGAGAGTCGGGTATCTGTGCACCTGGTACCATTAACCAGCACTCATCTAACCAATGTAATCCTAGTCAACCTGAAGGGGATCTCTTTTTACTCTGGTCTTTTACCTTCTTCAGCATACAGAAATGCAACTCTGCTCAAATACTGGGTGGGAGGAAGACAGCAGAGCTCTCTACTGCTTTAACTCTAGTCCATGACATTCAGGACCAGCATGGTTAGCTTTGATTATCAACTAAAGTTAAGGTATCGCTGGTTTATAGTAAAAAGTTGAAGTTTGAATCAAAATGAACTATTTAATTTCAATAGCATAATATCATCCTTGTTAAACATGTAAGAAGATATTGATTCTGGTAAAATGCATGTTTTCCTTAATGACCCTGTAATGAAAGAAACCATCTACATATTCCTTTCTGTTTTCATTATTTTCATCAGAGGGTTGGCATGGAGGTTTGAGATATGCTTAGCAAATGCCTGGTACTGGATGTTGAACCAAGTCCCCATCACCACGATTATATATACAATTCAACACTTGGTACAATATTAACAGGTGAAGGCATTCCTGAATGGAAGGCACACAGCTAAATGAACTCGACTATGTTCACACATATTATTAGTATGTATGTTCTCTTGTCTTTTTGTGTTTTTCTTTTATGCTGAACCAATAATATGGACGTTGGTTCATATCTTATTCATATGTGAGAGATGTACTGTCGTCTCTGATGGCTTATTTTCCACTGTACAATGTATGGGATTGATGAGAACCTGCAGCCCAGTCTGTACAATATTTCACTTAGATGTTTCATGTAGACACAGAATTCTTTACAAATACTGTATACTGCAGAAGCTAACCCTTTTCTATATAAGAGACCTGTCACTACTCTAGGCATTTCTATTATTCATAATGTCTCTTCCTAATGTGAGGCTAAGTGGTATAATGTTACATTTAGAGGCGCTCTAGGAGCAAAACTAGACTACCAGACATGATAACCAAGATCATTTAGCATCCATTTGCAATTACCTTCTAGGCATGCGCACCCCCCCCCCCCAGCCACCCATCCATTAAAGATACATATGTGCCAAAAGGAGACCTCAGTAAACATTTATATACATCAAGCAGGTTTAACAGGCTGACTGTAGGCATAGAGGGAAATATTTCTGTAGCTCATCGCAGATTAGATAGTATGATTTCAAATCTGATTTTGTTCACAGATTTGTGAGTTCTTTGAGTTGATGATTTGTATTTAAACTTGAGATTGCTTCTAGTATGGATTACATTTTACAGACGTAGAAGGTTCACTCTTTACGAAGTAAGATAGAAACACTTTGTATTGATGAAATGGTTTTAAAAACATGCAGAGTTCCATCCGAATTGCATTTTACATTCCCACAGGCACTTGTAGATTTTGTATGCCAACGATGGTACCAGAAGTCTGTTGTTTGAGCTCGTATTAGATCGGAATCAACGAGAAATATTGGGGACAAGACAGCCTCCTACACAGTGTCACCACCTACACCCCTATAGAACCAAATCGCTACCGAATTCCACTTGAGGAAAGCATTCCATCAGACATTACCCTTTCCAGTTCAAAGGTCAAATGGCATGGTCAGGTACAGGAGGTGCTATTGAGATAGCTCCGGTTAGTAATAATAAGTATATTCTGAGATGGATGTAAAAATGACAAATGGGAAAATAGTTTCCTTTCTTTGCAGTTTCTATATAGAAATAGTCAAACTATTGTCTGTTGATGATCTGTAAGTAGCATATAGAAGTATCTACTGTAGGATAAAATTAGTCCTGTCACACCAATAAAGAGGAGGATGAAACTACTATTTTGTTAATGTTCGTCTAACTTTATGTCATTAGATTGCAGGGAATTTGTTTTTGTGGATTGGCATGAACCATGACTTAACCAGACAAGGAAAGTCTGAAATTGTATTACAACCAGTAAATAAAATGAGTATATACAAATGCACATGTCTCCTGATGCAGTGTCTTCATCCATAAAACGCAGCTTCTTCCACGTGGCCTTAGTAAATTGTCACTTAGTTAGCAGTGCCTAATCTCTCTACAGAGAGAAGATAATTAGTCGCAAAGCCCCACTACCCCTCTCAAGATTACCTTGGTAATCTACTAACTTCCCATTCACATTGGCATGTCTCTGTTCTCTCAGGAATCCTTGAAAAGCAATACCATTAAGATGATAGGTGCCTGTATAGAAAGAACTGATAAACTCTTCAGAAAATATAAGGCTAGGTCGTACAAGTCTACTGCCCAGACCTATTCAGTGGCGGATTTAGATGGGGGGGGGCGTGTGCCCCCTCCTTTTCCCCTGTACTTATTTACCTCTTTTTAGCCTAAAAGTTAGCCAAAATTAGGGGCTGAATAAAGGGTGCGCCCCCTCCTTTTCAAAATCCTGGATCCGACCCTGCTATTTGGATTTAACTAAGTAGATATTTCTCCAATATATCAAAAATCCTCTTGCTGTGTTTGAATGTTTGCATCGAGAATTGCTATTACTTACACCCTTAGTTACACTCAGCTAAAAAATGGAAGCCAAAGTACACCCACTGCTATCCTATTCATGAGATACTTCGACTAAAGTTCTGGAAGGAACATTGGGTTCATGTTCAGTGCATATCAGACTTCAATGGCATATTGCCACTCTCTCAGACCTTACTCTCCATCCCCTCCCTCTCTATCCACCACTAACCACACAACCCCTACTGCCCCCTTGTGGTAATCGGGTGGAACCAGCTTAACATAGGTTATCAGGCCCAGGGGGAAGGTTAGATAAGGGGTGGTCACTGACAACACTTAGGGCAGTGGACTGAGATATATACAGATGGTAGTAGAAGATTGGGGGATGCATAATTGATTGATGTATAGATTCTGCAACAGTGTGGATATAGTATATGGTATGCATAAAGAATATAAAGAATTGGCATCAGAGAAAGGATGATGGTTTCAAGATAAAGAGTTGTTGAAGATTTTGAGTGATAGAGTAACTATATAGATGAAAATGGATACTCAAACATACTAATTGTATGCTATTATAGAGTTGATATTGATATTGATGTGTACAAGCTCAAGGACCACAAAATTAAATCTAAAGAAACATCGATCAATAAAGATATTATAAGGAGCAGATGATATTGTGTTCGTATCATTACCCATGAAAGAAAAGTCGTATGAACCAGGGAGCATAGGACATGATATTTCGAAATGGTATTTTCTCAACAAGTATTGACACATATGTATAATCATTTATCATTTGTAATGTGCGCTCATAGACTTCACAATAACTACAGCACACAGATTATATAAAATTGAAGGTCATGTCATCAGCAAAGGAAACATGAAAAATGTACTTTTGAAAATTCGACCAGCATAAGATCTACGTTTCCATAATTATACCACTCGCCCATCCCTGCACCGGGTCTAAGGTGAGTTATTTATAAATACACTACAACATAATTTGATGCATGCCCTGGTTAAGGGATTCAAATAGATAATGATAAATAAATAGAAAAATGTCTCATAGATGTTTTATCATCCTTCTCCTTTCATGTCCACCAACCCTGTTCTACCTCTCTCCACCCTTTTGTCTGTTTCAACTATTGTACTCCATAGCGTTTGTGGCAAATCTGGTTTGTATGTGCTGACCCTTCACACCTGAGCAAAGTAAAGCGGTTTTTGATCTGTATGCCTAATTACCTGGCTTATTAACTAAATATTCAGATTATGAGTACCTTTGCTCATCAATTCAACCTGAAATTGATAGGTTAGCATGTAATTAGTTTATTTTCTAAAAGAAAATGAACAATATCATCAGCTGATATCGCACCTGACCTCATCTTCAATAATATTAACTCATGTCGCAGGCATGCGGGATGATAAATCCACTGCAGTTCACTTCTGTCTATTACTACCTTTTATTCCATAGAGTGAACATTGTTACCCCCCCTCTCCCCAGAGAGACATACAATTCTACTCTACATCTCACCCCTATCTGTTTCTCCAACCATTACCACCAAGCCCCTTCATTCAATCCTCCTGCCTACTGCTAACTAAGGACATGCATACTTTATAGTAAGTCCCTGCAACAATGAACCCTTTGTGTAATCCTCACAATCCTACATCTGTATCCATCTTCCCAAGAGGCCTTGCCATTCTCTGTAATCCCCTCCAGTATAGAGTCTAAGACCCCTAAGACACTGCATGCTCCAGGCAGATCCTTGCGTAGTTTCTCAGGGTAATGCCCTCTGTCTTGTAGCTCTCAGTGACTAAGTCTCATGGCAGTTCTCTGGCTTAAAATCTGTGTTAGTACTCAGTACGCTAGTGGGCTGCTTTTTCATTTGCGTTTTGCTTTGCATTTAATACAAAAAGCTTTTCTCTATATAGAATTTTCTTTTTATCTAATGTAGAGAGAAATCCATTAGTTCTAAGTTTAATCCTAGGTTTATAGTAAATGTCACTTGTCAGTTCATAGGTGGTTTATAGATCTTATAGCTTAAGCAAAAACCTTGATTTAAAAGGGCAATGACGTCTAAGCTTTAAAGCATATAATTAATCTTAGCTGTCTGCCAGAAATCACTTTCAGGTAGTCAATGATTGTTTAACAAACTAAAAGGAATACAAAGGCTTTATCCTACTCTTGCAGTGAATAAACTCAACCACTGAATTAGCTAATTAGATATTTGGATGTAGAAAGACTTTTTCATATTGCGACGCAAATATGAAGTATGGGTTCAAAAGTGAAATCATAAAATAAGAATGAATTAAAAGAAAAGAACGAAAGAAGATAGGACTGCTTCCTTTCCCAGGAGACATCTGTCACACATGTCTCCAGTCCATAAAAAAAAGGATTTCTAAAAAGAGTTCCCTAAAAATGAAAAATAAAGACCTCCTTTGCTCTTCTTTACAATCATAGTATTTTGAAAGAGTGATACCATAAAGGAGAATCTCATATGTGCTTCAATTGTTAAGACTTTTCTGATAAGACATGATGAGGAAATTTAAAAAGCAATGTAATGATCATATATTTGAGAGAGGTTGATTAATCAACAGATACGTTCTTTAAAGGTTAAGTTCCCGATTGCAGCCTAACTTGGTTTACATCCCTTTGCCTTAAGTACTGTCAGATAGAAAAACATCTTCCTCGCAAGTTGATGACGTTAATAAAAAAATATTTAAAAAAGATGATATTAATGCCCTTTCTTGTGTTTCTTGGCTCTGAACATAACTTTCCAATTTAATGTTAGACAGAAATACAAATCCCTCTAATGGATATTTGGTTATAAGATCAGCAGTGCTGAAGATCAGGGGATGCTTGCCAGTCCATCAAATGTGAACTGAGTGTAGACCAACAGAGGCATTGCTACTTCCTTTTCTGCACATTTCTTTTATTTCTTCCTGTATCTTGTTTCTTTAGTTCTATGGTTGGGATGTCAGACTTACTAGCTGTCAGATTGGAGGAGACCAAACTATCCACCTAAAGGATAAAACATTGTCTTCCCTGTCCCATATTCTGGTAGTTGCCATGGAAACCAGTCAAGATATATTTCAAATTGATATCTTTTAAATGGGTGGTCATGATATTGATTCACCATTTCTAAGGGAACGCCTGATCTGGCATAGCATCCATTATAATAGTTTTGCCGGATGAAAGACCATTAGTTTATGGAGTTTACACAAGATATCTAGATAGAGATGGTGACTGTGAAATTCTGTAACCTAGGAGTAGGTAGTAACTCTTTGAACAGTTATAGGTGCACCAAGCCTTAGGCCAGAAGGAAGATCTGTGCTGTTTTAAAATAGCAACATTTGTAGGGGACAAGATGGCCACCTACACAAGGCAACCATCATACACCCCTATACTATACAGGCAAACCTTTGCCATTTGGCACCAAAGAGAAGCTGTACATCCTCCTCCTCAAAGGTCAAACAGTGGAGTCCAGACACAGGTGGTATTGCTATGGTGGTACTGCAGGGATCGCTTCTGATAGGCATTTTAGGAGCTATACAAGTCTGGGTATACTACATTGACCAAAAGAACGCCAATATTTACCCCTGGAGTTATGGAGGAGAAATAATTTATATGCAGCTATGGAGCAGAAATAATTCATATGCAGATATGGAGCAGAAATAAACGCCCTATGAATAGGATAGTTATGACTAAATTAGTAGTGCAGATTTTAAATGGGATTATCTCTGAACTCTGCAGAAAGCGGCCTTCTATAATTTGCTTTATAAAACAGCTGGCAGTGCTCTGCTGCACGATAGAAGTGACCTTGAGTGCATTATAGGAGTACAGTGCACACCTGAGCAAGGTCACCATAGCTGTAAACAAATCAAGTATCATTAATTGGTCTAAGAATACCTTGATTGGGTACTTGATTGGTTGGAATGAAATGTACAATGTTTTATAAAGACAATAGACAACTCATTCTTCACATCTTGACTGCCTGTTGTCCTATAATGCACTCAGATGCATTCATGCATTATAGGACAACAGACAGTCGCGATGTGAAGAAGATTGTTGTCTATTCTCTAAACAATATATAGTTGATTTTAGAAGAGAACTTGGTGCTATCATTTATGGGAACTGATATGTTTAGGCTTTTTACAAACAAGTCACACTTTATTAACAATGATAAAACCCATCTTTGAATAACATCTGTAATGATGCTTTCTTATGAAAGAAATGCATGCTTCCTATCAGTGTTTTCATTAATAAAGATTCATTTTAATACCCCCATTTTCTAAGGCCGTCATTAAATTGACAATTAATTACAATCTGCTCAGCTCCCCTCGCAGAGTGAATAATTAGCCTCAGAGTCCAATCACGTCTCTACAAGATTACATTGTAGCCTAATTACTTTCCACCTGCAATTATCTGTTCTTCTGTGTTAAAAGTCGTAATTTAAAGCCAATAGCAACAAGGGGAGTATGAATAATTATCTAGGTCTATTCCATGTAGCGATAGTGGTCTTTTTTACATAATATCAATAAAGGAAAAAGGAACTATCACCTGCTGCACCTGCACCCGGATTAAAAGGCTTTGCTGTGTTTCCTTTCTCTGTTTCCTTCCTGGTGTTTATCCTCCCCTTTCTATCTATCTATTTTTCTTTCTTTCTTTCCTTCTTTCTTATTTCTGAACCTTTGTGTTGGGTCTGTAGCATATATTTCTCATTGCAGCTTCTCATACCAACACTCTTAAACCTCATTCCTTTTGCTAATTGCAAACCATTTAAACATTTATACCCTTAGTACATACACATCATTTGAAAACCAGCATTCTTCAGAGGTTTGACTGTGTTTTAGTGTCAATTCAGTGCCTCTATCCTGTGATAAAAGCACTCAGATTATCCAGTTTAGACACCCAAAATCGTTCTGAAATGTAATAACCGTGGTATAAACATCTATATCCATATAATATATGTGTGTGTGTGTGTGTGTGTGTGTGTGTGTGTGTGTGTGCAGTGCTAGGCACTTAAAGGGTTAACAAGGATTCCATTTCCTCAAGGAGTGACTCTAAATCCTGGTGTGACTAAGTAAATAGCACCGAGTGCTCTCTGGACCCCCATATATTTCACACATGAGACAGCTCTAAACGTGTCAGGGGAATTACCTCCCTCTGGCATCCCATTTAAAGTCAAGCGTGGGCGTTTATATCAGGAGGATCTCCAGAAGGCAAGAAAGAGTTCTACTTTTGGTGAAAAATGTAAATTTCAAGAGGGAAAGTTAAAGGTATTGTGCTTGTTTCAAACAGAGTATTCACTCTCTTTGACAAGAAAATACTAATCAAAACCAGTGATACAGGCAGTACTCGCACCTTCCAGAGAGCTAAGGGTTACCAGATCAAATGTTAATGAAACTTTGAAACCAAGAGGTCAATGCTCCACTAAACTAACAGACCTGGCATTACAGGCTATTATGGCGGCTTACCTCACCTTATTCAATAGAGGATAATGAGAGCGTTCAATGTTACCAGAATGATTATAAAGTGCGTTCTGTGTGGAAGGTTCTTTTGCATTACATGGAACAATCATACATAAGAATCCACTTTTGGATATAATTGCGAAGTGTTTTTTTCTATTTATCTACTTTTTGTTTTGCTTTCTCCGTCACGTTCTGATGAAAGTTTTAGCCATGGCAGTTTTCCTATTGTCAGGCAGGTTCACAGAATCTAGACACCAACAACCATGATAAAACTGTTTTGTATTGATGTCCCAACCCAATTTCCCTCCCTTTAACAATCCTCCCCTCCCTCCTCCAGTTCAGCACCAATGCCCCTGACGCCATGGTTTAAGTAAAAGTAGATGAGATGATACCAAGAACGTCCAGGGTTTCCCATTTTCCTACCAACGGATGGTAAGCCAGCAGTATGGGGACCATGGCAAATGTGCCTTCTTATCACTGTGGTTATCTTAGCATGCACAACCCATTACATGCTCTATGGTTAAGCAGTTTCATGTCATGCATATATTTTGTGTTTGGGAATTAGTGAAAAGGAACATATGGGGTATGGTATAAAAAGACTGATTCTGTTCCTACTTACTATGGTAACTACATTGGCTGAATCACGCGAACTCTTATCATACATATTCAAATACACTACACATGTTATAGAACCAATATCAAAATCAAGTCACATATATAGTCCCATTGCTTGGAAAACTTCTACCTTGCATTTTGATCATCACCGATCAAATCCACTATAATTTTAGTCGAAGAAGAATTAAAATTGGATAAAGTAAGTACACATGGAATAAATCACTTTTAGAATTGCGACCTGCCTTTTCAACAAGATATTATTCGTGGAGATGCATGACATGTTCATGGTATTGACCCCTGACTCCTGTAGCCATAAGTGAAGGCCAATGGACCCCATCCCCCTGGTGGGAAAGTCTGGAACTAACCCTTTCTGGAACTATCCCTTTAAGGACTGGTCTTAAGTTAAGGACTAGATGGTGCCTAAACTAATATTTGTTGGTCCAATGTTTGTATTATATTTTACATTGGTGCATCATAGAGCGTACATACATTTATTTTATGTGAAGAACTTCTTCCCGTAGAGATAGCATTGCGGAGCCGATCGCCACACCCCCCGTGGCGTAACGTGTCTCGATCCACCACAGCGGCTGATCCACTACTGCAGCCTCGTTCCGGACGCATGTAAACATTCAAAATGGCGGACCGCCGCTCGTACGGGGCACTACGGTAACGGATTTTGATAATTTTTCCTTATTTAAACCTCTAAAAACATAAAATAAATATAGAACTAAACTCCCCTGGTATCCTCGGTGGCCTATCCACCCCTCGGGAGACAACTCCCTCGTGGTGGATCGACCACCTCGTACACCACGGTCATTTAGTTCTATCTATGTATGCTCTGAAACCCACCGCAGCTGCACCAGGGATGCATCAGTGCCTCATCAATCATGATGAAGTGGAAATGATTTATTAATGCACTGTGCGATCCTCCAAGGGTTAACTTAAGTATGGGTGGGACACAGGATTCATGGACAGTGCAGAGCAGACTTGGCACAATGCCAGAACAAGGGGTGCACTTTCTAAACTCAGCCTCTCCTCCCCTACACACTGACCCACACTAACTTCAGCACCACCATCCCTGCTGCCCTGCCCTCTCATGGCAATCAGGTGGAACAAGTTGGGTTACCAGAGGCAGAGTGAAGATTAGATAAGGGATGCTCCCTGACACCACTTAGTGCAGTGAGCTGGGGCATGATATTAGTAGTAGATGGATGCATACTTAATGTGGTTACTTAGATTTGGAATCAAAATAGTCATACAGTGCAGAATATATTTTTACAGGCTTAACAGAGGGACCCTTCTCATCACCGGGGGTTCCAGGACCTTTGTCCCTCATTTCTTAGTTCTAGCACTAAAGAGTACTCACAAATTCAAGGTGTTAGGGAATATTAAGGGGAATGAGAAGTGAGAAAATGGAAATCAACAAAATGAATTCACTATTCCCCAGTACACAAATTCTCTTTCCATATACTACTTACAACTCATGCAGTACTAGAGGTAGGCTGGTGTTGAACTAGCGGCAACACTATATCGAAATCAAGAGAATTGAGCAAGTCTAGGTTGGTGCATAGAAGAGCCTCTATCTAAAATAGCAGAACGTGCCCTGCATGATAGACTTCACATTATACAAAAATACAGAGAGGGACACTGCCTCATGTAGCACGTCCTTGTAGAACTAGAAGCTGAAATGAATTGTTAAAAGGCTGCGCTGTGTTTTAAACAGACAGTGACAGTAACAATGGCCTCACATTGTACTTTTGTTCACAGCAGTTGTGGTAGATAATAAGCAATTTCAAACACTGCTATTGAGCATTTTGCTAGAATATAAGTGAATTAAAATGGTTGATGCACATCAGTATGAGTGAGTGAGTAATAGATGTTTAACACCATTTCAACCGCTATGGTCATATTCATGGCGAGAACCACATTACACAATTACACAATGTGTCGGTACCCACGCATATGTGCACCACACACACCTGAGAGGATAGGAAATAGGAGACATAGACCCTTTTAAGTGGGGTAGGGAAGCCGGGCACAACAGTAAGATTTGCCAGCAGTATAAAGTGAAGGCAGTATTCACCCTGTAGTGACAGTAATGGCATAGCAAAGTGGCCCATTAAATAAATTAAGCATGTGGGGATTTATTGCTTTCAATATCATTATACACTTGCCCTTATTTGAGACAAATGCTTATTCAAGTACTGTTTTTGGTGCTTAATATTGATATTAATACTGTGTCGGTTATTTGAGAGTGGCACTTATTTGAGTCCCTGGCACTAGGATGAGCAAATTTACATTTTGACCAACCAATGCTGATCCTTTCATGCAATTGCCATTATTGAATCATGTTAATTATGGCAAGCCTCACTTTAAGGGTGACCACACCAATACCTGTATTATGTCTGTATTTTTAGCCATTATACCTCCCTTTCCCATTATCTCTCCTACTCTTTCATGAATCCGCATCCCTGTGTCTCTATTCAGCCTTGCTCCCCGAGATAAACCCTGTAATATCACCTGCCTCAAGAATCTATACATTTTTCATCTCCTTACCAATTCCCAGTATGTCCGATTGTTCTTTTCATTCCTGAAAATCTCAGTATAGTACCAAATCCCTCCAATAATAAACCTTTTGTGTGATGCCCACAATCGAACATCTTTATCCATCTCCCCCAGAGGTCATTCTCTGTAATCCTCTCCAGTAGCCCCTAAAACCCATAAGACATCTGGACTGTTACTCTCCAGACAGATCCTTTGTTTGCTCTTGTGTGATCTATCTGGGAATGTAGCATTCTGTTGTGTCTCCCATGGGTGCTGCTTCAATAGTATTTCTACCATAGGAAGGCTTCTGTAAATTGTAGAAGCCTATAGACTGCAAGGCTTATTTCAGTGCTATTATCATGATGAAAGGTTGATGAATTTCCAAAGTATATTGCTATCTGTATGCCCATGTGCTTTTGTGCATAATCCCAAGTTTGAGACAAATGGATTTGCACTGATCAAAAGGTGCCCTATAGTGCCCATCTTTTATAATGACAGGATTGAAACCTAATGGACAGATGCTAATTTGGTATCTGTGAATTATTAATGACTTTGATGGAATTGCTTATAAATGTATTAGAGAATGAATGCCATCATCTATATATGTCAAAGCTGTGTATTAAGCATGAAAAACTAATAAGGTTAATCAAAGCTAATTAACAACCCAACAAGATCTTTTAAGATTAAAGGCTGAGGTAGATCGAACAGAATCTAAGGTGATGGTTCAAATTGCTAACTTCCTGAATTGTCTTTCCCTCCTTTTTGCATGCCTCAATAAATGTTGACTATAATAGCAGATAGCACTAACACTAAATCCCAGCTCATGTTCTGCCTAATTCTGCCTAATCGGATTACCAGAGGTCAGTAGTGTGTGCACTGACTATTGATCAGAACTAGCTGGGAGGAGTGGGGCATCTGACTGAGTATGTAGGGTTTCAGGTCTAAACCTTGAAGGGCTGCATAGAGATTTAATGCATAATGCCCATTTGGCCCCATTGGTACATCAGGATTGGTACACTCCCAAAGCTTGGGTGTGGAAGGTGGAGGCAAGGATTATGCCAAAAGAGATGAAAATGTTGGCTGAACCCCCAACCCCTTTCCCCTCCCACTCAGAAAATGTGTCCCACACCCCTGCTTTCTAAGGGTCGACATGATGCACTATTCGATGCATTGTTGGATTATTATGGGCTTAGAGGCATCATACATCCCCTAAAGGAAGGTTAGGGGGCTGGTAGAGTAAAAGCATAGGTCTACTTATGATAGTTTACAGTACCTTTTTCTGGGGTTTCAACAATTATAGAAATGACACTATGATATTATATGTACATACTTCACTGTCAAAATAAATGTTCCAGTTCACTTTACAGTTAACAACAGCCATTTCCCTTAGAGTGTGTGGAAGAAATAAGGAACGAATGCCTGTGGCTGTGTGTGGAATAAGGAAGGATTGCCTAACACCGGTATGGCATGCACAATCATTGGGTGAAATGAAAGGGTACTGAAGTAGTGGCCTTAACCCAGTTACCACCCCTACAGCCTACTAATTGGTAGTCAGACCTTGGCACTTCAGGAGACTGGTAAAGGCTGATCTGCTTTAAATTGAAGCACCCATTACTTGGGGATTGAGAGTGGTATGCTAAGGGCCTATCCAAATACCGGTGGTGCCAAGTGTGTAACTCATCATCATGTCTTCATCTTGAAAACTGAATTCAAGTGGGGATTACACATGAGCATTCTCTTTCATCTTCTAGATTACACTGCCTAAAACAGTAAATGCATTTTATTTGAATTCTCTCAACCAGATAGATTATCAAATTGTTAAATGAATGCAATGGCACAGAATTGTTATCATGGTTTCTAGTTAAAATCTCATTTAAAGAAAAAAGAGCTTCAGTTCTTCAGATCCTGATCAGCTCATATGGCTTTTAGTGTCCGGATATGGATGGGAATACTATCTATATTACATTTATATGTATATCTATTAAAGCTATAGACTATACAATATAAGTATACAGATGGCTGAAACTTATTTGTCTCCCATTTAGGTCTTATTAACTGTTTCTAAAGATTTGTATAAAATTAAATCATTATAACATCACAATTCCTATTTCACATTTCCCTATGTGTACTTTGTCATCATTGTATATTGCTGTAGGACTGGATGACCTGGAATTGTAAACAGATGGGAAAATTACTGATTTCTGCTGATAAATCATTGACCGTTATTGTTAAGAGATTTGAAATATCTTATCAAAGTACTGGTATAGGGGGGTTTATGATATGAGGTAGAGCTTCATGTGGTTTTTGCAACAGGTCTTACAGAAGAACCCACTGTTTTAGGTGTTTCTTATATATTTTTTTAAATAAATCATTTCATCAGTTCATCTTTCTTTGTTGCTTGTTCAAATATCCAGACATAACGGTTGTTAGTCTGGCTATGGGGGAGAGAAGATACCTTTCATAAAAGGCTTTTGTACTCTTACTCTAAGGTTTGACTGGTAAATGTTTACCAAGACATGTTACACATTAGTTGGAAGGTACTAATAGAAGAATGTTTACTAAGACATGTTGCGCATGAGTTGAAAGGTACTAATAGAAGACATTGGCAGTCCATGGGTAAAAAGGATTTTATTCCATATACCCGCGATATACATCGCACATGTTTAGCTATGGTAGAAATGCTTAACTAGTTCTGAAATACAACCTTCCTCAGTAAATTCTGTCAATTCTGAAGAATAGTGTACAGGACAGTGAGTAAAGGGAAGGCCCTCATTAGGAAAATACACTGAGTAGCTGACAGCTGTCCCCAATGTTTAAAAGCAGCTTTAGTGTATGGAAACCAAGGACAGTTAGCTATGGGGATGCATGTTATAATGTCAAAGCCCTAGACAGGAATCGTTTTACCAAGCCACATACTGTTCATCATTCTGATAAACCATTTTTCCTCGATTATAAGCCGGGGCCCAAATATAAGCCTGCCCCGTTTATAAGCCAGGTCAAAAGGACCACTGGGCCTTATATAAGCCGGGCCCCGAAAATAAGCCTGGTCAGAACAAAAAGATCCAATAGAAGTCTAACAGAGTGCCATAATTTGATTAATTTCACTTCTGATAGGAATATTTTTATAATTCTTTCGGTTTTATTGGGCTTAAGTCATATCCATTACACTTGTTATACATTCAAGCGGAATGGAGTTATTTCTAGAAATAGTGGATACATAAATATTGGAATCTTATAGGGTTTGATAGTATTTTTTCAAGTACACAAATTATAAGCCTGCCTCAAATATAAGCCTGTCCCATTTATAAGCCGGGTCAATTTCCCACTTGAAATCAGTATAAGCCTGAGTTTATAATCAGGGATATATGGTACATGCTTATAAATAGACCAAGCATTAAATTTTGCAGATCATGTCCATTGTCTCACTGTACTAGAGCCTGAAGGCTCAGGAAATAACCTTCATTTACATTAATTGTTGAGATTGTAGGAAGAGGAGAACAGGAGAGGGGTTGAACATTGTGGGTTTGAAGGGCTTTTAAAGACTGGCCTTCAGGACTCATATTCGTTGGTTGTCTCGATGCATCAATGCAGTGCCTTTGTGTTCTATTCACCAGCAATACAGTGGTGCAGCATAGAGCATAGGTATATGCTCCAGAACTAAATGCAGCTCTGGTGAAATAATGCATCAGGGGTAGATCTATGTGCATCATAATGCTAAAATGGGCAAATAAAGTAATGCACTATGCAATAGTCTAAGGGCTAACTTAAGTATGGGTGAGGTATAGCTTCGTGGACAGTGCAGAGCAGACTTGACACGACACAAGAACAAGGGTGCACTTTCTGCACTCAGCCACCCCCTCCCCCACACACTCACCCACACCAACATCTGCACCACCATCCCTGCAGCCCTGCCCTCTCATGGCAATCAGGTGGAACAAGTTGGGCATGGGTTACCAGAGGCAGAGTGAAAATTAGATAAGGGGACCTCCCTGACATCACTTAGTGCAGTGAGCTGAGATATGAATAGTACTAGTAGTTGATAGATGGATGCATAGTTAATGTAGTTACTTAGATTGTGAACCAAAATAGTCATGTACTGCAGAAGATTCTCATCACTGAGGGTTCCAGGAACTCCACCCATTGTCCCTCATTTCTCTGTGCTAGCGATAAACAATGGTTTAAGATGTTAGAGAATATTAGGAGGATGGAGAAGTGAGAAGATGGAAATGAACAAAATCACTGTTCCCCAGTACACAATTTCTCTCTCCATATACTACTTACAGCTCTAAATAGCAAAAGCTAGGCTGCTGTATAAAAGAGCCTTTGTCCAAAATGACAGGCTGTGTTGCCGGCGTGATAGACTTCAATTTTACACAAACACAGAGTAAAAGACTGCCTCATGTACCCAAGGGGGCCATGAGGTGCGGTTTGGATAATGACTACAGCTTGTCCTTCGGGAGCGGTTGGTGGTTGGGAGACACGAAGCCTGAAAAGGTCAGCGTACTGTATCTTATAAAACATCAGGGGCTTAATTCTTGGTGCATTGAAGAATTTTAAAGCTGACACTAGAGTATACCACTTCATGCAGCTGTTGTGGCACTACAGTATGAAAATCCTATTTTTGAGACAAAGTCAGACTTGCAATACCATGGCGGTGGAAGTAAATAGCACTTCAAGTTCAGATTATTGAGAAAAATAGCGCACTCAATCCTCAGCTCTCCCCAATAACATGGGTGGTAGGGGAAGGGGACAGTTGCTACCTACCCTCAAAGTATCAGTCCCTCCCCCAGGTTCATGCAACACATGAATTTATAACTAGAAGGTGAAATGAATTGCTATGTGAATGCACTGTATTCATAGCCAGTGACAGTAGCAATGGCTTCAGATTGTAGTTGTGGTAGATAAAAACTGCTATTGGGTATTGTTCTAGAGTACAAGTGAGTCAAAATGGTTGTACAGATCTTACATCTCCCTTTTCCATCCTTTCTCCTACTTCCTCATCCCGATCCCTATGTCTGTAATCATCCTTGCTCCTGAAGATAATCACCTGCCTCCAGAATCTATACATTATTCATTACTTTTGTTTCCCAACCTATTCCCAGTATCGTCTTTGCTCTTTTCATTCTTGAAAGTCTGTCCCAAAGGATATACATGTAGGCCTACAAAATCTAGCCAAGAATGAACCTCTTGTGTAATGCCCACAATCAAAGTTCTGTCCCCAAGAGGCTTTGTCATTCTCTGCAATCCCCTTCAAAAGCAACTGAGACCCGTAAGACATCTGGACTGTTACTCTCCAGACTGTTTGCTCAAGTGTGAGCTGTTTGAGACAGTGGCCTTTGGTTGTGTCTTTCATGGCTTTAGTACTATCTCTACCTAGGAAGGCTTCCACAAATTCTAGAAGCATATAGACTGCAAGCCTTATCTCAGTTATTCCATCATGATAATAGGCTGCTAAGCCCTTTGAAACAAAATACCTTCTGTTTTTATACACCCTTGTGCAACAGATATCAATCTCAAGATTGGGGCTTATGGATTTGCAATGTCCAAAAGGTGCAAAACAGTTCGCATCACTTAGAATGACAGGATAGAAACCTAATGGATAGATGCCAATTTGGTATGTGATCAATGACTTTGGTGGAACCTAAACACTATAATGAGAGAATCGAAATCATCATCTATAGGCCTCAGTCAAAACTATGTATTCAGCATCACAATTATCACAGACGATTAAGGTTTTAAACAAAGCTAATTAGCCATACAACAAGATTTATCAAGATTAAAAGCTGAGGCAGATCAAACGGAATCTGAGACGATGGTTCAGTTTGCTAGCTTCCTGCATTATGTTTCCCTCTTTCTACATACCTCTAGAAAGGTTGACTATAATTGTAGATAGCACTAACACTAAATCACATCTAATATTCTGCCTAATCTAATTTCCAGAGGTCAGTGGTGTGTGCACATCCTATTAAGAAGAAACCTTGAAGGGCTGTATACTGATTTAATGCATGGGTGTGGGAAGAGGGGCACAGCAGGGTTTGTGGCAAAGGTCAAAGTTTATGCCAAGGGGGTAAAAATAAAAATTACCCAACCCTGACCCACTGCCCTCCTCCTCCTCCGACTACTACTACTATTTTGAAACCAGTTCCCATGCCCCTGCTTTCTAAGGGTCGACATGATGCACTAATCAAATAATTGTTGGATCATTACGGGCTGAGATCCATCATACAGTCCCTAAAGGAATGTTAGGGGCTGGTAGAATAAAATCATAGGTCTAATAGGCCATGTGGGATTGTGGGTTGTGTATTTAAGATTTATGAGGAAGGATTAAGAGATCGGCAGCAAATTCATTACTTCCTCCTCAGCCCTGCACTCAGACCAGTATTATAGAAATGGCAGAGGGACCATTTGTAATCATTGTTTATTTCACCTCTAAACTGATAAATGGCAGATTTGATTCGAGGTTCTTAACCTCTTACCCATGTACTCACCATGGGCAGGGTGGGGGCACAGGGTGCCAGCACTTCTCATCAAAAACTTTAATCAGGCATGGTCTTTTCACCACCTACAGCCAAATACCTCACCCCTGATGGAACTGTTTATGAGGAGGCTGTTTTTATTTTCGGTATAGGATATTAGAGGAGCAACTCACCCCTCCCTTTCACCCACCCATCTGCTCATAATACAACCACCCACTCATGTAAAAGGAGAATGTGCCTGAAGAGTGATGCATGTGGATTAAAAACCTCAAGGCCAGGTCAGTGTTAATATGCTTCAATATAAAAAGGGACTTGTCATTCATTATGGAGTCACTAATGGGAACATTTCCTATTTCCATAGTAGAATATAGACTATGGCAAGCTAACAAGCAATAAAGGTAAACACATATGAGGACCTCCACTTCACTGCATTGTCAAAAGGTGCTGTCAAAATAACAATGCTATCAGGCAACTTTAAGACAAAGTTGTCACTGTTATTTCCACAGTGGTTTGTTCTACCATTTTCTGGGGCTTCATTAATTATAGGAATGACACAACTTCGCTGTTAAAACAAATACCACAGTGCAATTTACAGTTCACAGGGTTGTCTGCTAGATCCAACAGTCATTTTTCAGAGTGTGGTGAAAGAAATGATTAAGGAATGTGTGCTTGTGTCTGTGCGTGGAGTGAGAAAAGGATCGCCTAACGCCTGTGTGACATGAACAATCAGTGGGTGAAATGAAAGGGTGCTGGAGTAATAGCTTAAACCCAGTTACCACCACTGCAGCCCCCTAATTGGCAGTCAGATTTTGGCAGGGTGAGACTGGTAGAGGCTGATCTGCTTAAAATCGAAGGTCCCTCGACTTGGGACTGGGAGTGATATGCTTAGGGGCTATTCAAAGTCTACTGAAGCCAAGCGTATAACTCATTGTTGAATTGGGGATACACAACAGCATTCACTTACATATTCTACACGGACTAAATGATCAAGACTGAATTGTATTTGGTTCATTTTAATCAGGTAGATTATCAAATTGTTGAATGAATGCAATGGCATTGTCACTATCATCTTTTAGTCAATATCTAATTAGAAAAAGGTGAGCTTCAGGTCATCAGATCAGATTAGCCTTCTTTGGCATTTAATGTCAGGATTTGGATGAGAGTACAACCTATAAAATATATAGATATGTATATCTTATCCATCTTCAGATTATACGGTAGGAGAAAACAGCTGGCATAAGCTTATTTGTCTCCCATGCAGGACCATTGAGATCTCAATCAAATGTCTCTTTAACTTTAACATTGGAGCAAGGGTCTCGTATATATGTGTGATGTGTGATACCTCCTGATAGTTTCTTAAAAAGGTGTATAAAACTTCAATAATTTACATAACAATTTCTATTTCACATTTCTCTCTGCATACTTTACTGTCAGGAAGGTATATCACTGTAGAACTGTATGGCCCACCAGGAATTGTAAACAGATAGGAACATTAATGGTGTCTGTTACTTGTTACCTGTTTAAATCTTTAAAGGCCATTATGCTGTTTGAGCTTTAGAATGCTTTATCAACTACCAATATAGGGGGTGTATGATATGCATCTTTCAAGGCAGAGCTTCAATAAGTCTTACAAAAGAACTCACTCCTTTAGGGGTTTCTTATCAGCTTCTTTTTTTATAGATATTTTCATAATGTTTTTTATATCTTCGTTGTAGCTGTTCAAAAATACCAGTTGTTTGATGATGGACCCAAAATTGGATAAGGGAGAATATCCCTTTCATAAAAAGACTTCCTTCTTCTTAGTCTAAGGCTTGGTTGGTTCAGGAAGCAGTGAGTTCATGTATCTGCCTTTGCATGACCTGGAGGAAAGTTATTTTATCATATTCAAAGGAACGGAAATGTCTGCTAAGATATGTTACATGTCAGTTGAAAGATGTATTAATAGAAAATAATGACATGCCAGAGGGTTTTTTGTTTTAGACTGCCAAGATACATATCACATATTGGCCAATAGTTGGAATTCTTAGTGCTGGACTTCAGCCAGTTATATGCGAACATTAATCCACAACTTCATATCCCCACTCTCAAATACATGTACATGAAACCTGACGGGTTGGTGGGGAGCACAAAGTTTGAGAAGTGTGTATCAAGATTATTCTGAAGAATAGCTCGCTTAGAAGTGAGTAAAGGATGGCACTCCTCATTAGGAGAATACACTGAGAGGCTGACCGTTGTGTCCAATGTAAGTATGAACAAAGGGCAGTTAGAGCGAAGGCAATGAAATAAAATGTGGGGAAGATACTAGCATTTCTTATGGGGATGCATGCACAGGGTGCATGCAGTATGGCATAGGAATCATCTTACAGAGCTATATGATTTTAATCATGCTAATGCACATGCAAATGCCAACACATATTCTTTGTAGAGGGCAGTAGCTGAATTAAATGACTTAAATGCCAACACCTCAAGTCTCATGAGTTCCCGATAGTGTTCAGAATAAGGACATTTCTTTTTGGGTGCAGAAGTGGGAAACATTTGGTTAAAAAGAATGTAATTCGTCGGTGGGGATTCCCATTTCTAATTCGCACAGAATGATTTTGAATATAGCTCAGCAGTTGCATCCTCTACAGCCTTGAGGCTTTTGTAATTAGATCAATGGTCTCCCTATACATAGTGAATGTTCTGCCTATAAGAGGGAGAGTAGAGGTCTAGAGTGTGAGTGAGTCTGTCCATGTGTGTGTTAGAAGTAAGCGTTAGTTTGGGGGGCATTGAGTGGGCAATCAGAATCTATCAAGGGTAAATTCATTCAGCCTGTACCAATCAATACCTTGGAGTGAGACCATGGAAGGCACTACCCCCTCTGAACCTTCCCTCCTCCATCACCTAACAATCCATTCAGTATTTCTCTGACCGCTACTTTCAATAGGTGAAGGTCCTGGATGTACCACACAGGTAAGGGTCTTGCTGGTGGGGTGGTCGTAATATTTCTGGTAAATATCTCACCGAAAGAAATATGCAGAGTACCAACTAGTACAGTCAGAGGTTATGATACTGGGTTACAGCTCTCCTTCAAATCTTACTCTGACTGTTACAGCAGGTAATACTGGATTATAGCTCTCCTCCACATTATACTCTGACTGCGACAGCAGAGAATACTGGGTTACAGCTCTCCTTCACATTATACTCTGACTGCGACAGCAGAGAATACTGGGTTACAGCTCTCCTTCACATTATACTCTGACTGCTACAGCAGGTAATACTGGGTTATAGCTCTCCTTCACATTATACTCTGACTGCTACAGCAGGTAATATTGGATTACAGCTCTCCTTCACATTATACTCTGACTGCTACAGCAGAGAATACTGGGTTACAGGTCTCCTTCACGTTATACTCTGACTGTTACAGCAGAGAATACTGGGTTACAGCTCTCCTTCAAATTATACTCTGACTGCTACAGCAGGTAATACTGGGTTATAGCCCTCCTTCACATTATACTCTGACTGCTACAGCAGGTAATATTGGATTACAGCTCTCCTTCACATTATACTCTGTCTGCTATAGCACATAATACTGGGTTACATCTCTCATACACATTATAGTCTTACTGCTACAGCAGATCTAACTACCCTTGCACCCCCCACCATATACACATATACAGTGCGGTTGCAGATCATGGCCATCATCTCTCTGTACTAGAGCAGGCGTTATGCTCTCCTTTATGATTTTAAAATTAGGGTGTGATCATTTTTGAAAAAGAAACAGGGGGCAGGGTGGTGGGTTTGAGGGGGAGGGCAGAATTTCTTGGACTCCTTGACCGGGGGGTGGGAGGGGACAAACTAATTTTACCTGTTTTCAGCCTGTGTGTTACTATACATAGGTTAAAGGGCACGTCCGTGCACAAACTCACCACTACCACCCCTTGTTGTGTGATCACCGCCTTCATGTTTCATTTGGAAGCACCATTGTCATAGCGAATACTCTACTGAAATGGCTTCATGTCTGTCTAGACTCAACATAAAAGCAGCAGACTATGCTAGATAAATGCCATTATACCAGCCTCCTCCTGCACCCACCCAGCATGCTGACAGCTCTGCCAAAGAGCTGCCCATTATGCCACCACCAGGTCCCAAAAAAAAGGGTCCTACCAAAGCTGTCCACCAAACACGATCCTGATTATCACCTTCACAGTGGATATTCAAGATGAATAGAATATCTCCAGGGTCAACTCCTATCCAGTTTACTTCCCTTTTGATTGGTTGGTTCCTCATCCCCCCCCCCACCCCAAAATAGAAATGTGCTACCAGGGATGATAAAACAAGCGCCATATATACCGGTATATGAGAGACATAACAATTAAGGGCTCCATTTAGCTTTATAATAGTTGCTTAACTCTATCAATGCAAATTAATTGTTTAACAGTCATTTCAACCTTTGAGTATCACACACGATGCTGAGTCTGCAGTGGATAAGATTATTTAGATCTCCATATTCATGTGGGGCATGAATATTAGAAAAATAGTTTAATACAAACTCCTATTTTTCAACATATATGGGTGCTGTAATCAGAAGAGCCATATGACACTAATTAAGGGTGCAATAAAGGGTTGTCTGGCTATAACCAGGATAATTCAATAAGTGCAAACCTCTATTGCTCTACTCCACATTATACCAGGGACCTCTGGAAGGCATTTCTCAAGATGGTACAACTAGACCCCTTTAAGTCGTAGTGAGATCCCTTAGTTAGATGCCATTACAGCCCTGTATCTAGCGGTCACTAATCATTGCACTGGTATGACTGTCCTACCACACCCTATGTAATTACTGCCTTAAGTGTTGATCATACAGAGTAGTCGTAGTGTGTTGCCTACAATCACACACTTTGATATTGAGGGTATTAAGTCGTACTGGTTGTGTCTAATCATACCATCTTGAGAAATGCCCTCCTGATATCACGATATTTCCTCAGATGAGGTGTAGCCCTAGGATTATCATTTATCAACAACAATGAGCTTTAATAATCATCCTTATTCAGTTCATTCCGCATTGAAAAAAAAAACAAGTCTCTGAAAAAGATATTATGAGGAATGGTCCACTATAACTTGATCAAAATTAAGTAAATGTTTGTCACATGTTTATTGGTTAAACATATAGGCCCATTCGTAATGCTTGCAGTGTTCTGCTGCGACGATTTATAAAGATATGAAAGAGAAAGAGAACTAATGGTGTTTTGATACCCAGGGAGTGAGCAAACAATTATGAACAATAAAACAGGCTCCATCTAAAAATGTTCACTAGTTTACATGTTACAATGATAGCGTGTGATGGACGAACGATATATACCACTTTTCCTGGATTCTAATGCTATTCTACCCAAAGGGTTTAACATTTTGATCAGGAGCCAGATTACCAATTTGCCCTCAGACAGCAGCCCTGACCCTCCTAGTTCAGGCTTTGGATATAACTCTATATAGAAGCAGTCACATGACCTCAGATAGGCAGTCTGGTATGAAGCAGAACCAACCACAGTTTGAAATTGCTTCTATCATAGGACATCATCTCCATCAATAAACATCCTTTTTTATGCAGCTCTCCCATTTTATTTTCTCTTTATTTATATTGTATCATTAGGCTGCATGAAGTAGGGGCCAATCATGGGCATCTACTAGTTACCAAGTTGAGTCTGTATAGTTGTAATCTATATACAACAGAGAGGGTGTGACACTCTAGGACTGATGCTGCCCTCTGGCAGCTCTATTCCTATGCATAGCCATTGGTGACAGAGGTGAGGGGGGACTTTGCCAAAGTCCCCCCTCACCTCTGTCATCCATAGCTATATTTAAAGGAAATAGTTCAAAGGGTATCTGCCAGAGGGCAGCGAATGTCCTTGAGTGGCCAACCCTCTCTTAGTATATGGATAACACATACACAGACTCAACTTGTTATTAAACTAGTACACGCCCATGGGGCCAATACACTTGTACCTTGTTTTCCTAACTTCTAGTTCTAACCATCTCTATGATAAATCCTCTTCCTCTATTCTATGCCTCTTTCTGTCTGTCCTTCACCCTGTTTGAATGCTCCTGATTCACTCTCAATTTCAGCCTCTCCCTCTCTCTGTCTCTCTCTGTCTCTCTCTGTCTCTCTATCTCTATCTCTGTATGTCTGTCCATCTGTCTGTCTCTGTCTCTCTGTGTCTCCGTCTCCTTTCCTCCCTCTCTCTCTCTCTCTCTCTCTCTCTCTCTCTCTCTCTCTCTCTCTCTTTCTCTCTCTCTCCCTGTCTCTCTACCCCACCCCTTACAATACCACCTGCCAGGCCTCCATACTGCCCTTCCCTCCTTTCTCTCTCCCCCATGTATCCCCAGCTTCTGCTTTATTGCCGCATGGGTCGTTAGTATTGATTCGCCAGATAAGCACCAGGAAATGGTTCCGGGGAGGCAGGCAGGCAGTGAGAAATAGGACAAGCATTCAGAAGCTAGGACAGTAGATGGTTTCCAATTTTCCCATCCATACCAATCACTAAATTACAGTGGTATTAGGGATTGAAGAGTGTTTGCTGTTAGTCCAATTTGAGGTCAGATGTGGGATGGTGAAAGGAATTCATCAGGGTTTTAGTGGCAGACCTCAATAAAGGAATGCTCTATGATACAGAGTATTTCAAGAAGTGATATTCGCACGGGTATCCTCTGAGAATAACACTCCTATTCGCAGGGGATTTTCTAGTACACAGGACTTATGAGTTATTTTGGGAAATGGGACTAGTTATTTGGGAAACAGGACTAATTATTTGGGAAACGGGACTGCTCATTTGGGAAATGGGACATCTTTAGCACAGGATTATATTTCATACACAGGACAATGTCATGTACCATAGTACCATGGGATGAAGAAAGTCTGCGGAATTTGGGAAACAGGACATTTGGGAAACAGGACATCTAGAAATACGGGAATTAAGGCACAATGATGAATTCGGTAAATGGGACTTTTGGTGTCCCGTTTCCTAGAAAATCTTGTGCAAATAAGAGTCTTACTCGCACGAGATGCCCGTGCTAGTGTCATCGGCCAAGTATTTCCGTATTGCCCTTACATTTCTATATCATGCTAATGGCACTGTAGAGCTGCATGACTATCCTGATTAGACTGATAGCTGAACTGTATATTAGCTGTATGATTAGATCAGCTCGGTAGGCAGAAATAAGAAATCATTTCTTTTGTGCGATATGTGAATAGATGATATCGATTATGGATGATTCCTTCACTGCAATCTTGACCAACGGTTTCTCAAATGATTATCCATAATCACGATGTGGAATTGACTACATGCCACCAGAATGACGTCATTGCTATCACAGATAAATCAAATCTCTTGCCTTCCACCTCCCATATGCGACATAAGCACAATGTGATGATAAAAATTAACTGTTTTCAAGTCTCTGCAAAGCAAAATCTTATCATTTACATATACCACTATAATGTGCTCAACATTATTACTAGAAATAGATTAGATTAGATCTTACGAAACTCCAACGTAGTTCAGCCCCTACTTATGATATGGAGCTCCATTTCCTTGGAAACCCTTTTTATTTTATAGTTTTCTACCTTGTGACCAGGGTGTGGCTAGACCTACATACCAAACGGTTCTGGGAATACACATATTGCATGTTAGCCACTTCAGAATGCGAACATGCGAATGCGAAGAGGTATAACCAATGAATGAAATAGTTTCTACCTCTGATATCTGAGTCTCTAACTAACTTGGTGTTAACACTGAACGAATATCAGATCAGAATCTCTGATATCAGTGTTGGATATGAATGCAATTATTTCCTTGCATTTGAATTTGAGGATTGGCCATGATCTTCACTGCTGTGTTTCACGATTGTGTACATGTTTGCTTTCTCCTTCAGCACCCCCCCCCTTTTTTTGCCTTGCACTAACAAGTTGGCGAAGTTTAGAAAGGGAGCCTAGCACAGATATTCATACGTCAAGTCTTTACATAAAGACATGAGGCCTAGGGATCTAGTTAGTGATTTGGGGAGATGACAGTAGTCACGCAAGCCTTATTGAGGTCGATGTAATCCCTACCAAGACTGATATGAGATGGTTATCAATGTTTGATACTGCTGATTGAACCATCCATGCAGTGGTACAGTTATTCATTATTATTCCCCGGGTTGGACTTAAAACAAATAATGTTATAAATGAGACCACTAACTGATAGAAAACCCTGGCACAAATTAAACTGCTAGGCTCTGATGTGGACCTCATGGAGTGACTTTATGCTAATGCAAGGTGGTCAGGCAAGCAGAAAGGAAGGCATGTGTTGCCTGTTATGGCCTATCCATTTTACTTGTCCATACAGGTGATCTAATCTGAAACACACCTTTCCTATTACTTTTTGGGTCATGCAGTATTATTAATCTGTCTGGGGCACAATCAGATAAAGTTTCATTAACACAAAGTAATAGTTGAGCTAATAATTATTATGCTTGCAAAATCATATTTACAGCCCATATTCAATGGATATCTGATGAAAGTTACCGGTATTGAAACCATTGCGGAGGTGAGAAATAAAAGCATAAAATATTAAAAACAATGTTAGGTAGGTGGCACCTTCAAAGAAGTACAATTTGTTGAGGAAAAAAAGCATTCACTATTTCCTTCCTTTTTTAAAGGTTTTCTTTCTCTCAAGGCATTCAGGGAAATTTTATCATTACTAGTTTCAGATGCCTGACTGGAAAGAGCCCTTTTCTTCAGACCAGACATGGTTTGTACAATGTATAGGTTTCTATCATGATGAAATATGAAGTTGCTGACTATTTCAGAACTCCGTCATAAGAACAGCAAGTATAGACAACAGAATGATTGAGTATCCATAAAACATTTAATTCTTTCTGTAGGGAGACTGGGGAGCATTGAACCGAGACAGAGGCAGCTATAAATCTGCATCTAATCTATAGAAAGGGAAGTGGACATGCTTATTATCATCATGAATTGGTCGAGCAGGGCAGAATTTATATCTGGCCAAACAAACTGGTCAAACAAACCACTTTAAATCTTAACAGTCATGAAATGCTGGTTGGTTGCTTGCATGTGACTGTCAAAACTATGTGCATGTTCTTGGATCAGTGTAAATGGTGGGCATGGTTGGTGATTATTGTTATAGGACAGTAGGAGTCTGACTGAAGTGGGCGACCAATTGCAGAATTGCCATTCAGCCTCACTTTACTGAGACTTCCATAGTTCCAGGCTTAGGCGTACTCTACCTGAGCATAATACAGAGAAAGATTTGCTGACTGGCATCTAAATCATTTGATATAATCTCAGTATATAATCTGATATTAATCAACGTACAAGCCCAGTCTTTGAAAGAAAAGTGAATGATGAGTGGATCAATGCAACATCCACATCCTGGATCTACTCTGTCCTTGTTGTTTATCTAAGTCATGTTTCCAAAAGAGGACAGGGATCAATAATGACAGATCCAGAAATTTGGAAATTTGGAAATTTAAACTCCCTATCTAAAAACCAAAATGATCAATTTGATGACTTTATTCTGCAATAAAAGTGACGTGATATGCGAAAAGAGACCTTGAAATGAGCTGGTCCTAGTACACCTATATTTTGTGCCAAGTCACTCATGTGTAAGCCACTGCGTTGGTTTGGTGCAACTCAGTTTCAATAATCTTTCTGTCATCTTTTCCACTTACTGGCTCTCGCTTCCTCTCTGAACTGAACTCTTTGTTAAGCGGGAGTAGGAAAGGGATATCCTCCACTTCCACATTGTCCCATTTAGTGCTGATCCTGACTTCCAACATAATCTAATAAGTAGTTGGAGATTTAGTCATCCCCTTCATTTTGCTCATAAGCATCTGCATTAACTAGAAAGAGAACAGGAGTATTATATATGGTGAAAATCTGTGTTCCATTAGCAAGATTTGACAACTGCTAATCTGTATTTTGCTAGTGATAACAGTTGACAGCAAAATTAACTTAACCTTCTCTTGGTGAGTGGAAAACTTTTAGTCAATCAAACTGTATGAACTCTTGAACAGGGATACTAGTTTTCAACAGAAACAAGTACCTGCTCTGACAGCAGAGTGGCCTACGCCTTGTGTAGTGAGACATGGTCATAGTATGTCTTTGAGACCAGTGCCCCTGGGTAAGATGGCCAATGGGCCTCCCTTCACTAACCACAAGCTGGACACTAAATTACTACGAAGGAGCCTTCACAGGATAATTCATTTTGTTTTATTGGAGAACAGGATTTTCTGTAGTAAAGCATGCATGAGGATGGCCATGTTCCAGAGGGGGTGAATAAAACAGATCTCTTTTATCACTGTTTGGTTGTCCACTGTGGCATCGAAGAAATAGCCTCAAAGCCCTCACTGGCAAATCTTCCTTCATGAACAATGTGACAATACTGACAGATACTTTGAATTTAAGGGCCATGGCTTCTGCATAGCCAAAAAGCCTACTAAAATTGCAGTGGGGAAAGTGATATGTTAAATCAAATTCAAAATGGGGAGTGGTTCCCAGGATGGGCAAAGCCACTGACCAAATTGATTACAATGAATATGGCTGTGCATATATAAGCTATCCAGATGTTTTGATTACCCTTATACCATTGTCCCAAAACTGGCAATGTACTTTCCTTTTTTGGTGCCATCATTTAATCAGGTTTCCATCCCAGGTACCTTACCATTAATACCCTGGATGTTGTGATTTCCTCTTTTACTGCAGAATGCCTGGCAATGCCTTTCTATGACACTGTAAGCTGCTTTAGAGCAATTGTGGTATGTTTATGCTTGGTGGCAAGAATGGCAATTAAGGTTTTAATACAAACAAGAATAACAGTAAGTACTGCTTTTTCTGTGCAACCCATACAACGACCAATGAAATGTTACTAAGAAGACTTTTTTTCTCCAATGTATAGCACTTAGAGGGTTTGCTATCAACTAGCAGGGATGACCTGTTCACCAAATTCTATCATTCATCCCACATTACATACTCTGGATCCCCCTACTTTCCCCTCTTGTAGATGCTGGTTGATCAGGAATAGAAAGTAATTCATTAAATGAATTTGTGACAAATGTTCTTATCCTAGAAACTACAAGAAGATGATTGTGTAATTATTTTCACAATGTACACTTCTTAATCACCAGTAGGCATTCTGCTGCCACTCACAGTCCCCATGATTAGTTCTAATCCTAGTAGAGACAATAAAGATGGATCATGCATTCGTTAGCTTCATCTGAGATCTGTCAGTCTAGCCCCTAGTCACTAATCAAAGACTATGACCCCTCTACATGTATGCCACAGTAGTAATTAATCACTTTAGCTACTGGTCTGTGGGGCATTCTTAAAGGTCAATTAAGAACATGAATCTTACTGGTTACTCAGGTTCACTCAACAAAGGTAATGTTCATCCCTAGACTACTAACCCTTGTTGCTACATAACCATTTGGAAAGATGATTTAGGTTGTTTGCTAATGGAACTTACAATAAATGCTGTTAGAAAACCAAGGGGTCTCTTGTCAGAGTGGCATAGACCATTGAGGCCTTGGGCACAGCTACTGGGAAGCTGGATCATGGGTTTCTGAACTGGTGATGTTAGTCATGAGATATGATGAACCTATGGATTAGACATACATGTTTATATGTACATACCCATATCCCGAGTTCAGGTTTAGATATTGGGAATTAAATGAATTTCCAAAATTTTAGTAAAATGCTTATTTTGGTGCAGAAGTCACTCGCTTTAAGTACACATTCCCAACTTATATGGTCAATTTCCCCTAGCCATTTAGTGAATTTCTAATATTGTATCTGAGCATGTCCCAAAGTGACACATCGCACATTGTAGGATTTAATATGCTTTTTTGACTCCATCGGAGGGGATATTTCCTCTAAAAGATCCCAGGAGCTCGCCCTTGAGCTTTCATTGATTCCCAGGAGGAAAAACTAAACATTTTGGTAACAGGGAAACCAGAAAAAAAAAGTAAATCAGAAGAATGAAGGCTCCACCGAACACACGCCCCTCAGAATCCAGCATCTGCACCCCCTCAAGCCACATGGGTGTGGGTTCTATTTTTATGGAAGAGATTAAGAGAGAGTGATCCATTTTTAAATGATAGCCAATATTGTGCCTGTCTCCATGAGGAATTGAGTATGTTGATTTAATTACAAAGAAGTGCACAGAGCATAAAAGAAATGAAAAGTAATCAATCAACGTCCCTTGAAAGTGAGAATAGTGGCAAAGAAAATATGCCTTGTGCTTTGTCAAGCATGGATATGACACTTGAAGGGAAAGGAGTGGATTGTTGCCTTGCTATAATTCCTGACATCTGTGAAAGCTCAATTGGAAATTTGCACGCAAGAAGGCAAGTCATGTAGGAGAGTGATCAGGGTTGAATACTGATTACACCAGAAGTTATCCAGAGAATGATAGGCTGGACAAAAGTTCCTTTATGGCAGCAGTTGAGTGAAAACAGAGGGACAGAAAAGGCTCGCAAGTCACACGTCCTCCCTGCATCATCTTGCCATTTGGACATTTGCATTTATGTCATGGCCTAGGGGGTTATTTTGCTTTTAAATAAAGAAAAACTGCTCAGATATGTTAAAAATCCAAGATGACGGACACCCATTGAATATGGCCACATTGTATTCCATCCCCCCCCCCATTGAATATGGAACGTCCAGTACTGTTCTATAGTAATGCTCGTATCTGCCATGACATAAAGCTGTATTCTCTGTCTCTTTCTGTGTGTGTCTCTCTCTGTTTTTTTTTCTCTCTCTGTCTCTCTGCCTGTCTGTTTGCTTGTCTTTCTGTCTGTCTCTGCCTTTCTTAATTTATTTTCTATTTCTGTGGATTCTCACAAGCTACGCATGCTTTTCAACTATTTCTTTTTGATTCGGACTATCTTTGACCTGTGACTTAACTACATAGCCTTCTTCTAAATACTAGATTGGATTCACAGTTCCCATTGTGGCTTTATTTCCAGAGTGGGTAAAGAATGAAGGATAGAAGGTCAGCTAGAACTAGGTTCTAAGATTTAATGCCTAGCTGAGGGTGAGTACATCCAGGGTGTCTTCCCCTCTATTCTGGCCATAAGTCAGCCTGCCCCCAACCACTGGTGGCCCCTGATAAGGTGCTGGTGGTTTCCTGAAAGAGGCAGGTCACTAGTCCAAGGAAGAAGGTGTAAATTCTATTGAATGGTACATACAGTGTTGTTGGACAACTTGAATGGACTGCACAAAGAATGCAATCTGTTTATGAAAATTTTCTTTCCCCACGCAGGTCATTCGCTCATGTAGATTTCATTACTGGGACTGATTCTGGCATGACTGAATATCTAAAGATTATTGTTGTCACAAAAGCCCATGGTTGCAAGATTACAGCAAGATTTTTGGTCTGGCAGTCTGGCAATCTTTTGCTGGCTAAAGACAGTGTCCAGTGGGTTTTCTATTGACTTTGAAGAAAACTAGAATATCGATCCCATTCTCCTTCCCTTCCCATGCTACCTTTCATGCTACTCAGCTTAATCTGGCCCATCATCTGTCACTGTATCTGTAGTATGTGTATCCGTCTCTCTCTCTCTCTCTCTCTCTCTCTCTCTCTCTCTCTCTCTCTATCTATCTCTCTCTGTAACCCTGTCCAACCCCTGGGACACCACAAACCTAATTAGCATACCACACTGCCATTTACATGCAGACTCCCACCCAAAGCCCAATTCCAATCTACCAACCACCAGACTTTTAAGGTAGAAGGCCTGGTCTGTCTCAGTTCCTGCCTGTTAGCAGATCAGGAACTTTGAGAATGTCTCCCAGACTAACCCTCAGGGCCCATAGCCTTACTGCCACCCATCTCAGCCATCAGTGACTATGAATAGCTACTAATATTGTTCTTTTTTATGGTAGACCTTCTAATTTTAGACTGTCTCTTCATGATTACAATCTGAGAAACCTGCCACTTTTAGCAGTGTTGTAACAAATATGGTGCAAGGGGGGAGGCAATTTCACTTGGTTTCATAATATGTTGCTATTACCCTATTTAATTTGGAACACAGATGAAATCTTACACATTGATGTGAGTGCTCATAATACCCAGCCTGGAGGAGAACACTACTCATACTCCAACCACTATTTTGTCTGCATTTAACATTTTGTTAAAGGTTTATATATACATAGTGCTGTAGAGGTAGATGAAGATCGGTTCAGATGCAAGAAAGACCACAGATCCCACACCACTCATTACTTGATAAGAAGGGCTTCACTCAGGTGAACTAGGGGCACTAAAAAGATGTATTGAGAGAGGTACAATAGCAGTTAAGAAGAGAACCATGTATCATTCAAGTTTAAGCAATTAAGCACTAGTGACCTTCATATAGGCAAATACCATCTAACTTATTTAACCTCTGTGTTACAGACTGTCCATTCCAAGCCACACAGTAGTGCTCTATGCACTGCTCAACCCATCCTACCGCCTTAATGGGACCCACACTGTCCTACCATGCTTCCACTAAAAGTAAACTATCTTGCTGCCCCTTGCTGAAACCTTTATGATAATAATTATTTCTGCACTCTTCCAGACCTTCTTGCATCCTGCCCCACTTTTCTATACCATGTAGCATGCGCATTACTTCTCTCACCCTTCCTGGTTGCTCACTCCCCCACCCTGTGCCGCTTGGCTTGGAAGTATAGAAGGTCAGCTAGAACTAGATTTAATGCCTATCTGAGGGTGAATGCCTCCAGGGTCTCTTCTCCTCTATCCGGGCAATAAGCCAGCCTGCCCCCACCAGTGGGTGGGGGCAGGCTGGAAAGAGGTCAATAGACCAAGACAGGAGGGGTAAAGTCTCTTGAATGGTATAGACAGTGTTGGTGGACAGCTTGACAGCACAAGAAATAAAACTAGAATTTCCGATCCTTTATCCCTTACCTTGCTACTGCTATACTACACTGATCCACTGTGTATCTATTTATCTGCCCCTCCCAATCTTCATCGCTCTGTGTTTGCCTCCCACTATTTCTTTCAATCTCTTCTGTCTTTCTATATCTCTTGCTGAGACACCCCATAACCTAATTATCATACCACACTGCATCTATGTGAGGACTCACCCGAAGCCTCACTTCCTATACCCACCAGCCACCAGACTAGAAGGCCTGTCTCACTTCCTGCCTATTAGTGGATCAGGAACATTGATAATGGTCCTGTCTACCAGACTAACCCTCAGGGCACATAGCCTTACTGTTACCCATCTCAGCCACCACTATCAATTACTATTATTACTGATGCTGTTCTGTTTTGTCGTAGACTTTCTACTTGTAAACTGTCTCTTCTTAATAACAATCCGAGAAACCAGTTACTTTCTGCTAGAATGTTTTTTTTTAATTGTAACAATTCTGGCTCAAGGTGGAGAGCAACCCCAATTGGTTTGATAAATACTTGCTATTACCCTGCTTAAATTTGAACACAGATGAAATCATACACATTGATGTGAAAAGTCATAATACACAGCCCAGAGGAGAATTCCGCTCATACTTCCACCCATCTATTTGTCTGCATTTAACATTTTGTAGACTTGTAGAGGTATTTGAGGTTGGTTCAGATGCAAGAAAGGCCACAGATCCCATGCTAACACAATAAATGCACTCTCACTGAATCCTGACCTGCCTTGCCCCATCCTACATTACCTCTGAGGCCCCTCCATTTTGTTTGTTTAGGAGTGGATAATACATGAGTACCCAGGGTCTAACATTAAGGATTTTGCAAACAGGGCTGGTTGACTTGGCAAATATTAGGCTAGTGATTATAGCATACCACTGACAATTTTGGATTATGTTGAGTACATTTATAAGGTATTAAGAGGAATGAATACATGTACTAACACTCTAGAATTGAATTGAATTTTATGGCAAGAAAAATCACAGTAATACAAAGGGAGTTTTTCATTTAGATGAAATATGAATAACCAATATCCATTCTCAATATGTTACTAATGTAACTGATTTATGGTGACCATCAGTTTGGATCAATAGACACTAAGCCCTCGTGGTATAGCACCTTAACAAAGTCCTCTTTGGTTTGTGAATGCTCTATTGCTTGTAGATATCCATAGTGTAGCATAAAACCTGCATGTTTGTATGCCTATATGTAGGAGTTCAATGGATGTGGCCTGCCACTGATTGAAATCAGAAGATACTGTAGTTGAAAGGTAATCATAAGGTGGGCTACATGGATGCCAGAATATGGATATATTCATTCAGTATTTGAATAAATGGTTGTTCTCGTGCTCAGAATCTTCTCTCCTTTTTATACATTCTATTTAGAAAGGCTACAAAATGATAAACTCTTAATTGTCTGCCTGAAGGAAATGACACTCAAAACATAGAATCCAATTCAGTAGGACATATTATGGATACTCTACGTATTCTTCCTTTGCGGCAGTTTCTGAATATTCAATTACGTGAATTTGCACCAGAGATTCACCTATTAACCTAATTTTGACCATACATTTTACTTCTTTGATTTACTGGCGTTAGAAAGTTAGTTCTAAGGGACAGAATACTAATGGATCAAAAACGTTCTTTTTCATGTTACTTTTCTTCAAACAACCATATCGGGTGGAATATCATTAGAAATGATGGTTCTGATGGTTTGAATATATTCTAGAGATGACTTGATATTGAACAGAGCTTGTTAAAGTAGGAAGGTAAAAAGTGAGAACATTACCAAAACAATGATTTCCTTCAATTAGCAACCTCTGTAGCTCTTGTTGCCTATTGCTGTGTTCCCCTTCCTATGGAAGAGAAGGACCATTGCCCTGACCCTTTTTCTGTTATTTATCGGAGCAAGATGGCATGTCAGGTGGATGAAATGGAACCTATCATGCCTATTTATACATGGGACATTAAACATTTAGACAAAGGGCTCTGGGAGTCTAAGCAGAGGTAGCAGTGGGAGGCTGGGGGAGGATGGTGAGCAGGTGCTTTGAAATGTTTTGTTACTGTTCTGGTGCCAATCAATTATTCCATATGCTTGAACAATATAATTGTTTGACAAGATTGTTACTTCACTGCAATATGGCAATATCCGCAATTATCAATCATGCCTGATGTAACCACAAAGATTCACCAAAATTTCGGCAGTGCTATTCTCCAGTTTTCCTTCAATTATATCCAAAATGAGCAAAAGGAAATGTGTTGTTGTGCAGTTGTCTATGTCACTGCAAAGACCAGTGAGTCAATTTCTGAATATTTCCCAAAGTAAATGTTAGAGAGTAGAAAAGGGATCTAGAAGCCTCTACTCTACCTAGCCTTGTTTCCCTAGACATGACTGTCACTTCCTTTTCCCAGAAACACAATTGTGCATGGCCTTCCTCTGCCATTATGACCACCTGGAGGGCATAATCTGCATATTGAGTATATTTCCTAGAGGAGATGACAGTGATCTAGGTTAACTAATCAGCCACATATGATACAGTCTTAGGTCAATGTTGAGAGAACAATAGTAACATTAGATTCACTATGTTATATTTATAGCTTCCTTCTGTCTATACCATTAAAAAGAAAGATTTGCTATTGATAAAAACTGCCAATTTGCACAGTATGATTGAGTGTCAAAAACAAATCTACCATTCAATTTCACAAGCTGGTGTGCATCTTTTAGAGAAATGTTGTAGGGAAGATCTAGGATAATTTCCTCTTTATTCTTTTTATTTCAACCATTCTTCACAGTGAGTGTTTCAGACTTTCTAAAATGATTCAAAGGAGAATCTTAAATGTGGTGTGTCATTGGTGAACCTCCATTCATAAGGTAACTTTACTTCCTATAGGCCTACTTGGATAGCCATAACGCCCTGTTTGCTTTATGAAAAGAGACTTCTCTCAGCATAGCACTTTTATTACATTTTCATTTCATCAAGAAAACATCACATTGAACCAAAAGGGAATATTCACAGCTGTCAGACTAAACAATGCCACACATTGAAAATATCAACTGATGCCTGATGAATCTTTGTTGTCATTGCATGTCAATGGCAGAACAATCACAAGTTGTAGCTGAATAGGTGTAAATGTTTTTGCCTTCACCTGGTGTAGACAGGTTAATGTGAATGGCAGTGTTGATGCACCATGTTTTAGATACCATTATGATGATTTCCCCTCCCATGGCCCAAGGAAACTGATCTCATAACAAAGCAGGGATGGAAATACCCCCCCCCCCTTGACCCTGAAGACCACTAAGTCTTTTCTACTATTTCATTATCACTATTTCCATGAAAGAGGGATTCAAGATTCTTGGAAATTCACATAATTTTGTCTGCCGTGTACCTAGAAGGGCTGCATAGACTAGAAGAGATCCATACAATTGGGGCAATTTAGTGGAGGGTCGCCATTGTATGGCATGGTTTGGTTTCCAATATAATCAACCAAAGTCTTGTCTGGTCATTTCAAAGCTCGATAATCTTTGCCTGACTGAACTTCCCCCCCCATGCCAATAGTTGTATAAGCAACACTGAATAACTTTCCTCTTGCTAAATTTCCACCATAACTCAATTTTGATATTCTTTGATCCATCCCTTGTGTCTGTTACCTTCATCCCTTCCTCCTGTTTCCTGCACAAACCTGCTTTACTATTCCTTTTTTTTCTAACGTCCCTTACCTCCTGATCTTTCCCTACCCCTAATCCCTCTCCTCCAAGCACCCAATCTAGATCCCTGGCCCACACCCACTGCTCCAACCCCAACCCTAATTCCACCAAACCCATTATTTACTGCGGCCCCTTCACCCTGCTCCTTCATGTGTGTGTGACCTAATAGACCGTCCCTTGAGCTGCTCTCCACTCACCTATATTTGGCACCAGCCCATTCATGCCTAAGTCCCATGCACCATAATGTCGACATACTCACACTCACCCATTCTACACACATTTCCTCTTCCAAAGTCATGTAGCTATGCCCCTGTCCCAATCTGAATGATTTAAGTGGTTGTCCATTTGAAATGGGGCATAATAAGGGACAGATGAGATACAATTACGGCATTAAAAAAAACATTATATATCTAAACAGAATGTTGACACAGGGATTGTATTGAATTACAACTGCATATGAAAGTCAAGGAAATGGGAAACCTGATGCTCTTTCTCTGAGCATTTCATCGATCTCAGAACTCAGATATTCAAATAGTTATAGGCAACTAAAATGTATGTTTTACTTAAGTTGCATACTTTAACCAGGTTTGCAGCAGAGATAGATCAAGCCATGCTAAGTAATGAATCTAGTATAGGCCAAGTCCTGTTGAGCTGGGGAGGCCAGAGAATGTCTTCCAGACCAGTGCCAATAGGTAAGATGGCCAATAGGTCTGATAACCCTTATCTAATCCTTTACATACCACCAGCTGGGTCCCCATTCACTAGGGCAGACCCTTCCAGGAAAATTATTTTATTCATGAAAAATACTCACAAGGCTATCACTAATCAATGAGTATACAGGTAACTCCTCTTCTTGTCAGTTAAGTTTGTTCTTCAGCAAGTACCTGACCCTGCGACTGCAATGTAAATCACATAGTTACAAAGGAAAATTTAGAATAAGATCTTTTCTATTGATCTTGGGATTTATTTCTGGATGTTACAGAAAAGGATATATATCCTATATTCATACCTGTGCCTGAGTATGTGTACTGACTGACATCCTTATCGCCAAAACAACACTCCATAATCTTATTGAACTTTGTCAAGTGGCAGATCTTTGGAGCCACAGGGCACACACCACCTGCTAAGGTTCCCACATCACCCTAAACCCCAAACCAATCCATATATCCACTACCCCTTCAAGCTCTGACTGAGAGCACCAGCGTTATAGATGTATGCTAATGAGGCTTAACATGAGGGTTGACAGAAAACCAATAAGCCTCTGTGTGCCTGCCACGGAGGATTCTCTCAGTGAGACTATGCAATAACAAGGCAGTAGTGCCATTTGCTGGGATATGGATGGTGCATTTGAGTGAAATAAGGAGTGGGGTATGATGAAGAGGGTAACACGGGGTGACTAAGTGGGTGGAGCCGGGGCAGATTTGTATTAGAGAGGGAAATAGAATTGGATCTATGTTGGGATTTAATCAAAGTACTTCCTTTACCCCTCCAGATAAAATGGACTTTGATCATCTTTGATCAATGCTAAAACTGTCAAATACCCATTGAGGAAAAGAAATGCTAAATGATATATTGATAATAAGGCAATATAAAATACAGTTAAGTGAATTCCACAATCCACAAGTTGATTGACATAACAGCATGATGCCATGCCTATTGCCAGCTCCTTCTCTGTTCTAATCCCACTATGTATTGCCACAGCCTGAAGACAATTCACCTACTTCATAAACTGATGCTCTCCTCCCGAAGCTTCAAGAAACTTCAGACTACAGATTCAGAGAATAAAAGGCAAATATGTCTTGACCATATTGATCCTTGGGAATACACTCTAGAGAGTCACTCCTTAGGGCCTTCATTGATTTCCCAAGGAATGCAGAATCATAAACACCCACACATGGGAATCCATAGAAAGGAGAAATGGGGGAAAGTAAAAAGATGATAGGGGCTGAGACTATGCATATCAACTAGAATCTAGTAGGCCTATTTGTCCTTCAAGTGTACGCTCAATTATCTCAATTCACAAAATTTAAAAGATTATCAGTAGAGAATAAATCCCCATCAAAAGGCGCCAACGCATTATCATGAATGCATTTATTATAAATGTTTATTTAAATCATAGATGAATGTACTTTCACAAAGCTTGTTTTTCATGATATATTTAGTTTTCGATTAGAGGAAAACCACAGAGGTTATCCGTGGGTGTTAGCCATTATGATTCTAGAAACCTAGAATCTAGATAATGAGTCAGAAACCTTTTGGTCACAAATGATATCTTACACACAGATATGAAATTCTTTGTAATACTAGGCACATTATATGATACGGGACCATTCCCTTCACTCTCCACCACATAACACATACAACATCATTTGTTAACTGTATCAACTGCTATCTACAAAAATAGAGGTTATTGAGCTTGCTTCAGGGATAAGAAGGACCCATTCTTTTCCAAAATGGAACTCCAGGCTGTTGACTGACAAACCCAGCATCATTCAGACCACCCCCAATACATTCTGCATTTGTCTTAAAGAAATACCTAGCTGGGAAAAGAGACCATTTAATATAAATAAGCTCGATAAAATAAGTGTTGACCTTAACAAGCAAATCAGAAGCTTGATCTTACATGAATCCAATCAGTATCAGTCTGCCCCTAGCCTAGGGCCTAACCCACACCTTTAGATGCCCATCTGACAGTTGCCAAACGGGGGGGGGGGGGCATTGCAAGAGTAACCAATCCCTTCTGAGCACTTTCCAACCCCTCTGTATGTTGACACAAAAGGGTACGCCACATGGGTAACCATTCCTCCTCTTATTGTCCAACATTAAGGAGGCTGCAAACAGGGCTGGCTCACTTGGCAGATATTAGTGTATTGATTATAGTGTACCACTGACAATGGTGGCTGAGTGTTTAGCTGGTGACATAGGGTATGACACTAAGGCTTAGTATGAAAGGAACTTTGAACATCTTATAAGTCATACATGGGGAAAGGATAGATGTATGCTACTGTGCTCTCAAGCCTGCATGTTAGTGGACCAGGTGGAATAGTGTATACTTATCAAAGGTTCCAGAGAGTACTCTAGCTGACAGGTAGTGGGATAACCCATACATGGACAAACTATGGATATATCTATATCTCCCTGTGTTTTAAATGAGACCTCTTGGAATGTTACTTTTGTTGCCATGGCAACACACTTTTATGGGAACCATTGTTGAAGCCTCTTTTTGGATTTAAAACATTCCATTTACATTCTGAACAGGCTCCCCTATAGACCAAATGCAAGAAAATAGAATGTTTTTGAAGGAACCATCATTTTCTTTGTGAGAAAGTACATAAAATCAGTTTTGGGCTTATTTTTCACATTTCTGGCCATTGTTGCTCCACTAGTGACCTTACCCAGTACTAAGAATCCCGCAGGAAGGTATCTTTCTCATCTGCCCACATATATTATTCCATAATGCTCAAAATAGAATTGTCCACTGAAATGAGTAGTTCACTGTAATCAATATGCCTTGTTGACTATGTGACAGGCATCCCACGCAAATCAGCCTATTTCTCTCACTCACTAAATCCAGCATAGGATTTACCAGACTAGATTTCTATCTCATTCATTTTGGTTAAAAAGGTCATTAACCTAAAATTGGCAATTCTGCTGTTCTGTAAACACCCAGGTCCACAGTAAAGGGACATTGACGAAAATGATCTGATCTGGCTAGCTTTCCCTCAGACTTTCTTATCCATTACCAGGTCCATATGTATCCAGAGACCCACTGCCCCCTCAAGCTACAACTAATAAAAATGCACCAGGGGGATTATAAATGTATGCTAATGAGGCTTGGCAGGGGGGTTGACATGAATCCAAGAAGCTTCTATCAGGTGCCCTAAATGATAATGATTCAATAGAAACTGCAGGTTATGTATTTGATGATTGAGCAGTAGTTGTGCAAAGGAATAAGGCAATGAGTCTAGGGAAAGAGTATATATATATATATAGAGAGAGAGGCAGGATGCAGGGAATGGGGTCCAGATAGGAAGGAGTGAAGCAGAATCATGCAGTATTTTTGGTTTTAGAAACAGTGGCGGATTTAGACGGGGCGCACACCCTCTTCTTTTTGTCAGTACTTAACTGTTTATTTGGATATTTTGGACCCCAAAATCTGATAAAAAATAGGTGGTGTGCCCCCTCCTTTTGGAGCGTGCCCCACTCCTTTTCCGAATCCTGAATCTGCCACTGAGAAAGATGAGGATATAGAACTGATTTGAGGTAAGATTTTGTACTTATTCTTTCTACTCCCTTTTGCATAGAGCGAGCTTATCCCTGACCAATCTAACCATAATAAAATAAGGGGGACTTGAATATCTTTCTGAAAAATATACCCAGTAAAATGGAGGGAAGCAGAGCAGAACTTGGCATGTTTTCATGTTGACATCAACAGAGACACGGCGGCATTAGAGAGAGCTTTCAAGAACAAGGCAGATGATATGGATAGAGGTAAAAAAAAGACAGGTATGACATATGATATGAAGTGGAACAAGAGTGACAAGGGAAAGGAGTGACAAAGGAAAGACAGAAGTGCAGTGTTTCCATGGAGGAAGAGGACATAGAAGGGTGAAGACAATGAATCGAGAAAGGTAAGACTAAGAAAATATGAAACAACTTGTGGAAGGTAATGGCAAACCTATAGATTGTCTACAAAGTGTATCATGGAAACTACTAGGGCGTCAACTTCTGTCTGCACTCCACTTGTGCAGACTGGTAATGCAAATGGACACAAAGGCTACTGAGAATCACATCAAGTATGCATCGTTGGAGGCTGGGGGAGCAGGTAGAAAGGAGTGAGCAACAAGCAGGTTCCCCAGGTTCATCTAACTGACTCACATAAAATAGTAAAACTTGGCACACTGACACATCAACCATGAAGCAGGTCTCCACACTGACAAACAATTCTAGATGACCCTAACGGGCTCTCCTCATTACATATAGCCCTGGTGTGACTGGCCATAAAGTTGCTAAATTCACTAATGTTGTTATCATAAAGTTTGACATATTATGAATTTCTTTCACAAGATTAGATTTGTATCATTCTGTCTAGTCATGTAGGAATCCCTAGTGAATTCATGGCTTGAGTAAGGAATCGGATGTAAGTAATTAAATGGTGAGTACCAGACACCAAAGAAGTGCAGGATATCTCCAAACTTGAATTGGGACAGAGACTCTCACTTTACACTGCTAACTTCAATTGGCCATCACTCACACATCGATGATTCAATTTTGAGCTACCATAGAAACCCTTTTAAGTACCCAGGCACTCATGAAATTAAATACCTCTGTACCCCAAGCCCTTAATTGAGACCAGCGCTTATTTGAATATAGTACTAAATAAGTCATTACGGTATAACCACAGAGGACTGATGTGAGATTATGTTTGATACATGCTGGATGAACCCTCCATATATGGTGGTGCAATTATTCATTATTATTCCCTAGGGGGCTAGGTTGGAAAGAGACCAAGTAATCTTATGAAACTTTTTTTTCTCAAATCATTAATAAAACTTTAATAGGTGCCTGATTGGAAATGGAACTTTCTTCAGACATAATCTTATACACAGTAGGCCTCTATCATCATGGCAAAACATAAATTTGCTCACTATTTCAGTTCAACCCTCTCCTGAGAATAAGTATGGGCAACAGAATGATTGAGTATTCATAATACATTAAATTCTTTCTGTAGAGAGATGGGGCAGCATTGAACCCAGATAAAGGCTGCTATCTCCCTCATAGAAAGGAATTTGGACATGCCAATTATCATCATGAATTGGGTGAGCAGGAAGGATTTATATCTGTCAAAGTGGTCAAACCCAACCACTTTAAATTTTACCAGTCATGAAATGCTGGTTGGTTGCTTGCTTGCATGTGACTGTCAAAGCTATGTGCATGGTCTTGGACCAGTGTGAATAGGGGGCATAGTTGATTATTATTGTTATAGGGCAGTAGGAGTCTCACTGAAGTGGGTGATTGATTGCAGGACTGCCATTCAGCTTCACTTTACTGATGCATCTATAGGTCAGGCCTAGGCATTCCCTACCCCCGCATGATACAAAAGAAAGCATTTGGCAAATTACATCTAAACCATTTGGTCTTATTTCAGTACGTTTGTACTGATATTTGATCAATATTTGCAAATGCCCAGTTTTGAAAGAAAGTTGAGTGCTTAGTTGGTCTATGTAAGGCCTACTATGTTGTTGTCTCCAGAAAAGGGATCTCTATTGCAGGAATTAATAATATTAGCAGATCCAGGAATTTGGCAATAAGGGGACAACTGCTCCTAAGCCCCTCTTTGTGGCTAAATTTCAAGGTTGTCAGAGGCAAGTTAACTAAAACTATGTGGAAAAAGTGGGGCGTATGTCCACTTCTCCCCCCTAAATAAGCAAATGATCAATTTAGTGACTCCACTGTCCCGTCACAGAAGTTCCATTCTGGAGTAAAATGGGACGCAGTGGCCCTGCCATTTGATGAGATTGCCTCCCTTCTTTCTAACCTGTAACTACCTTGGATTTTGTCATTTTTCTATGGCATCCAAGCTGGAGGGTTCTGCTTTGTTTTCACATCAAGGACAACAACCAGATGCCAAAGACAGTTACCTGCCTGTTTCGTTTTGGTTTTTCCCATGATAGAGAATCCTGTCAGAAGGTAGGCCTATTGGCCAAAATGTTGGGGAATACTCAACCTATGTCCTCTACATAAACATTTGCAAGTGAATTATAGCCTGGTCAATTTTTGCTACACATTATGGGGGAGGTACTAAAAAATTGCTAAAGCCAGGCATGAGGTAGACCCAATCTTGAATTCAAGCCAGTGGCATTAGCCAGCTGAATAACCTTTTCCAAGGTAGGTGATCAGTGAAGGGATGTAACTTATGTTGGTAATATGATATTCTAAATACAGAAGTCCTAAAGGAAGATGGCTTAACTCTTTCCAGCCAGCTAGTGCATTAATGCACTACCAGGTAGAATACAGCTTGTGCACTATAAGGATGGCATTTTAAGTACATAATAGCGTTATCCTGAGTCCCACCAATAATTATTTGCAATACATAAGACCAGGTATCATGGTATCATATGAAAGGATATAACATGCAGATTTTAAATCATTCAACTAAGAACACCTTCCACAAATACTGATTGTTTCCCTACAGCCAGTCTAACCCAATGTATCTATACAACAGGGTCTAGGACATCAATCTACCGTATTCATTAGAGAAGGATGATAGACTAAACATTCATTCATCTATTCATTAGTTTAATTGGCAAGCTGCCATCAGTCATGCCTTTAACCACACACTACAAAATCTGCCAATCTATGTTATTAATTATCATGCTTGCTTAAGACTTTCATTCCTATTTTTAATCTTAGATTTAATAAGGGTTTGTTATTAAATAATTTTATTCCTAAAAATGAGATGTACAAAAGAAGTGTTCACTATAATGTATCTAGTTCATGGAACAAGCTCAGAAGTATTGATAGCATTATTATTTTCAAAAGTATTTTAAAAAGAGATTTGAAAGAAATGCTACCTACAAAGAAAGATGTTACGTAATTTTACTGAAGATTATGTAGCGTTTAATGTATGTTATGGGAACGCACAAGTGGGTTTATGGGTTAATAATCCACTCCCCCTTCGGGGTCGTAGATTATTAACCCATAAACCCACAAGTGTGATCCCATAACATACATTAAGGCGTTTATCGAACATATTTCTCCATTTAGTATCAATTTTTTACCTTATAACACAAGAATTAATCCATGAGAAGACATTTTGTAAGTGCATGCCATCCGCTCGGTTTGCCAGTCCACCGTAGCCATTGTTTTTACACCACCCGTCATACCCTCATCTTTCCAACGTTTTTTCGGGTATAATCCAATGATGTCAAGCCCTGTTATTCTACCACCACCAAATATACAATCTCTAGTTGGTGTTCGCCTTCATTTTGTATCCATTTTCTTCGAAATAAATAAGAATCCATTGATTTTCCATACTGATCCAATGCACACAGCCCGGTACACGGCCATTTCGTCTTGTTGACGAAGCGGGTAGGTGCCCGGATGTACCTGACCTACTTTCGGCTGAACCCACTTCCGGCAAGGAGGTCAGCTGGGTCAGTCGCGTATCGCTATGGAAAATCAATGGATTCTTATTTATTTCGAAGAAAATGGAGAAATTAGGCATGGCATGTTCATATAGGATATCTAAGGATGGTTCTCTGTTAATAACTCCACCAGGCTCCATTGAAATCTATGCTAACGAGCTCTGTAAACTTCAGGTATGTCGGACAACTTTTCGATATCTTCCATGTGTATTGGGTTCTACCACCGGTCGCCTTGGTATAGTGGACAGCGAGCTCGCCTCCTGCCCCAGCGGCTGGGGATCGATTCCCCGTTGAACCTAAACGGTTTTAGCAGGATATGTATGGAGGAGTTGACATTGTATACTTCTCCAATTTATTAACATATCTAGATTGAAACCAGCACCTTCTTGAAGACGAAGAAAAGGTCTGAGAGTAGGGTTATAGCTTGATAACACACGGTGGTTATGACCAAAAAGGCACTGTAGAGGCCAGAATCATTAGATAAATTATATTAATTGGTGTTATAAATTGATTGTGTCTTATCATCATAAAATTTAAATTGATAATGTTAAAAATAATTGATGAAGGTATTAATATTTTAAGATTCATTCTTCTGTATAAATTAATTAGAGATATTGACTTATATTTATATATTTTGCAAATAATTTTTCACTCATATCTTAAAAAACTATTGATACTGATAATCTGCCCTGTTATTTCCTGTATTGTCACTTATTTTCACTTACAATGAAATATTTAAGTATATACATTATATATATTAATTCATAATTATTTAATACAATTTAATTATATAATATTAGGTGGCCAACGAAAATTAATTTATTAAGCGGCAGCCTTTTTGTCTCCATGTTATTCACTTAAAAGTAATAATGATTAATATGAGTTGTGAACTTGTATATATATATATTATTTATAATGACTACACAATCCGTATAAAATGTATTAGTATAAGGTTTTATTGAGGCAAATAAATTCCTATTGAATTGAATTGAATTATGGTGCACCAATTAATGCTAGAGGGAATAAGCCAAGAGGTTAGAGCCAGCTATCACTGTTCACTTACAACATGAAATCCTGTACCAGGGCATGCAGTGCTAGCAAAGAATAGGATCTGTGAATAGGATGGAGAATTCATTATTTTATGCTGCACACTGTGGCATGTTCCTATTCCACCTGTCATTTACTGATATTATAATTCATCTAACGATAGTTTGCCTAGATGTATCCAGAACATGCAGTATACTAGAAATTCTGCCATGCTAAAAGTATTGGTTTTGTGTATAGGCGTTGGTTTGTTGTGTTCAAAGTAATACTTCCTTATCAATCCCTTTTATGTGTCACTTCTTTACTTCATTCACATTGGATATCTACCCAAGCTGGTCCTGGAACACCTATATTTTGTGCCGCATCGCTTTAGTGCAGCCCAGTTTCAATAAATCTTTCTGTCCTCTTTTCCTCTTGCTAGCTGTCTCTCTCCACTTTCTCATTTTCTTATTTAGTGCTGATCCTGACTTCCAACATAATCTGATAAGTAGTTGGAGATTTAGCCATCCTCTGCATTTAACCACAAGCACCTGTATTAACTAGAAAGAGAACAGGAGTGTTATATATGGCAAAAATCTGTGTTCCACTAGCAACTTTTGACAACTGCTAATCTGTATCCTGTCATTGATAACAGTTGACAGCAAAATTAACTAAACCTTCTTTTGGTAAGTGGGAAACCTTTAGTTAATCAAACTGTACGATGAACAAAACACTTGAACAGGGATACTAGTTAGCAACAGAAACAAGTGCCTGCTCTGACAGCAGAGTGGCCTAAGCCTTGTGTAGTGAGACATGGTCATAGTATGTCTTCCAAACCAGTGCCCCTGGGTAAGATGACCAATGGGTCTCCCTTCACTAACCACAAGCAGGACCCTCAATTACTATCAAGGACCCTTCAGAGGATAATTCATTTTATTTTATTGGAGAACAGGATCTTCTGTAGTAAAGCATGGGAAAGGTCATGTTCCAGAGGGGGTGAATAAAATAGGCCTCTTTTATCACTGTCTGGTTGTCCATTGTGGTGTCAAAGAAATAGCACCAAAACCCTGTTTCTTCAGGACAACCTGACAATACAGACAGATACTTTAAATTTAAGGTCCATGGCTTTGCATGTACAAAAGGCCTACTAAAATTGCAGTGAGGAAAGTGATAGGAAAGTGTTAAATTAAATGTAAAATTGAGAGTGGTGTCAGGATGGGCAAAGCCATTGACTAATTCTATTACCATAAATTTGGCTATACATATGCCATTGTCCCAAAACTGGCACTGTACTTCCCCTTTTCGGTGCCATCACTTAATCAGATTTCCCAGGTACCTTACCATTAATACCCTGGATGTTGTGGGGATCATTAAGTGTTTTACTGCAAAATGCCTGGCAATGCCTCTCCATGACACACTGATCTAAGCTGCTTTAGAGCAATTGTGGTATGTTTATGCTCAGTGGCAAGAATGACAATTAAGGTTTAAATACAATCAAGAATAAAAGTAAGTACTGCTTATTCTGTGGAACCCATACAACAACCAATAAAATGTTACTAAAAAGACTTTTTTTCTCCAATGTATAGCACTAGGAGGGTTTGCTATCAACTAGCAGGGGCGACCTTTTCACCAAATTCTATCGTTCATCTCACATTACATACTCTTTATCCCCTACTTTCCCTCTTATAGATGCTGGTTGATCAGGATTAGAAAGTAATTCATTCAATGAATTTGTGACAAATGTTCTTATCCTAGAAACTACAAGAAGATAATTGTGTCATTTGTAGCACAGTGTACACTTCTTAATCACCGGTAGGCATTCTGCTGTCACTCACAGTCCCTGTGATTAGTTCTAATCCTAGTAGAGACAATGAAGATGGATCATGCATTCGTTAGCTTCATCTGAGAGATGTCAGTCTAGCCCCTAGTCACTAATTAAAGACTATGACCCCTCTACACATATGCCACAGTAGTAATTAATTACTTCAGGGACTGGGCTGTGGGACATTCTTAAAGGTGAATTAAGAACATGAATCTTACTGGTTACTAAGGTTCACTCAACAAAGGTAACGTCCATCCCTAGACTACTAACCCTCTGTGCTACATAACCATTTGGAAAGATGATTTAGGTTGTTTGCTAATGGGACTTACAATAAATGCTGTTAGAAAACCAAGGGGTCTCTTGTCAGAGTGGCATAGACCATTGAGGCCTTGGGCACAGCTACTGGGAAGCTGGATCATGGGTTTCTGAACTGGTGATGTCAGTCATGAGATATGATGAACCTATGGATTAGACATACATGTTTATATGTTCACATATTGTACATACCCATATCCTGAGTATTGCCTTCAGGTTTACTCACCTAAAAAAAGAAGCAAATTATTGCAGTAATAAAGGATATTGGGAATTAATAAATTTCCAAAATTTTAGTAAAATGCTTATTCTGTTGCAGAAGTTGCAGTTTTAAGTACACATTCCCAACTTATATGATAAATTTCACCTAATCATTTAGTGAATTTCTAATATTGTATTTGAGCATGTCCCAAAGTGACCCATCACACATTGTAGGATTTAATATGCTTTTGCGACTCCATCAGAGGGGATATTTCTTCTAAAAGAACCCAGGAGCTTGGCCTCGAGCTTTTGTTGATTTCTGGGAGAAAAAACTAATAAACATTCTGATAACAGGGGAACCAGAAAAAAATTAAAACTGAAGAATGAAGGGCTCCATTTCACACATGCCCCTCAGAATCCTGCATCTGCACCATCTCAAGCCACATGGGCTTGGGTTCTATTTTCATAGAAGAGATTAAGAGAGAGTGATCAATTTTTAATTGATAGCCCATAGTGTGCCTGTCTCCATGATGAATTGAGAATGTTTATTATATTACAAAGAAGTGCACAGAGAGTAAAAGAAATGAATAGTAATCAATCAATGTCCCTGGAAAGTGAGGATAATGGCATAGAAAATGTGCCTGGTGCTTTATCAAGTATGGATAGGATATTAGAAAGGAGTGGAGATGGATTGGTGCTGTGCTATAATTCTTGACATCTGCGAAAGCTGAATTGACAATTTGCTCCCAAAGAAGGCAAGTCAGGTAGATGAGTGGTCAGGGTCGAATACTGATTATACCAAAAGTTATCCAGAGGATGATAAGC